>CM064506.1:23528742-23546840 GCA_032716605.1 Paralithodes platypus | reverse complement strand
CCGAAATCAAGGGACGTTCGAGCTAAAATGCCTGGACACACGGAGTTTGAAGCAATTTTAGTCATAGGAAGAGGGAAAAACTTATTCTGGGAAAGAGTTCCAGAGCTCAGCAGTTGAATAGAAGAAAGTCTGAGAATATCGTTTCACTCTTGGGTTGGAGAGTTGCACAGAGTAGGGGTGGGATTGTGTTGCAAGGCAGGTACTACGTACCCTACGTAGAGGAGGTGGTATACACTGGGAAAGCTCCGAGGAACACTAATTATTGTAGTAGCGATAGAATAGCGAGAGAGATGCAACATTGCGGCGAAGAGAGAGAGAGATTGCAGAGAGTTGGTGAGTGGACGGGAGTTAATGATACGAAAGGCTTTCCTTTATACTTTGTCTAGGAGTGCTGTGTGAGAGGATCCTCCCCACACATGTTTACAATACTCAATACAAGGACGCACTGTGGCCCTGTACAGAGCAAGAAGCTGCGCAGGGGGGTTGAGCACACCCAGCTTCTGGGAGGCTGCCTTAGCGAGACTGGTAATATGGTCCTTCCAAGTGAGAGCAGAAGAAAAAGAGACACCGAGAACATTGAGAGAAGATGAAGAGTTGATTTTTGTATTGTTGAAGAATAGAGAGAGAGAGAGAGAGAGAGAGAGAGAGAGAGAGAGAGAGAGAGAGAGAGAGAGAGAGAGAGAGAGAGAGAGAGAGAGAGAGAGAGAGAGAGAGGTACATTATCAGCTTTACTTATATTTGCTATGAATATATATTGTAGAAAAGGGTTGCGTTTTGTTTGTAAATACAATACGTAAGGGGTTGGGAAGGACATGCTTATCTAGTCGATATTGCCACTGGTAGGAAGTCCATGGAACAACTCTACCACTCGATTAACCCTTTGAGTACCAGCGACGTGTGTTATATTATATGCCAGCCATATTTAAACGATATTATGCAGCTTAGGAAGGGTCTGTGGTAGTTAAAAGGGTTGGTTGAGATAGTTTGAAGCGTTATTATTACTAGAGGTGCTTCCTAAGCTGAATAATATCGTCCAATCACTACCAGAATATAATTAAAGGATGCCACTGGTACTGAACGGGTTAAGAAAGAAATGTTTTGCCTCATGTGAATGAAAAAAAAAAAAAAAAAAAAAATCCGTGATCGTACAACCATTTCTATAGTATAATTTAACTGCTTGATTGTGAAATATTTATGAACATCCACATTGGCTTTAGAAATCTTAAATGTTTGAATTAGGTTTCCTGAACCCCTTCTGTACCGGTGACATCTTTTTCATATTATTCTAGCTATATTTAGACGATTTTATGCAGTTTAAGAATGGTCTCTGGTAGGAAAATGGGTAAAGTGAGATCGTTCGAAACCTGTTCATTGCTTGAGGCCCTTTGTTAACTGAATAAAATCGCATACTAGTAGCCACAATTTAGTTAAAAGGACGGCCTGGTAAAGAAGGGGTTAAAACGCTCTACAAATGACTAACTTAGTAATCGTTTAATCATTTGTGTTACTCTTGATGTATTCTTTTCTTTTGTCTATGTCCTTTGGATAACGTGGACACGAAAATTGTACACAGCATTCCAAATGAGGGTGAACCAATAAATTATCATAAATTTAGATAAACGTTTTCTGGATTGTGTTTCACTGTTACACCAATGAAATAGATGATTATGTAAGCTACCTAAATTACTTCGGTAAGTTCTTGTCTAAGTTTTAAATTGTTGGACATTGTCTTTCCCAAGTCAGTTTCTTTTCCAGCGCTCTGGAAATTCATATAATTCAATGAACAGTTTGCATGTTCATCTCTGCAACCAACTGTGTATGTAGAACTGTACTTTATATTCATAGGTATTGATATTTAAGTGTTAAGGGGAGATTTCCACTTGAGAGACTTTTTTCTTGACCCCTTTCTCCCTCATGTCTAGCCCCATTGCTTTTGAGATTTTAAGACGTTTGCCCCATTAGTTTGGTGATTTTTAAGAATTTCCGACCCATTCTGTCAATTTTAAGACCTTTAGTGCCATTTAGGTGTCCATTTTATCCTGGCGAGCGATAGCGAGCCTGTAATTTGAGAGTAATCGGCCTTTGGCCGGGATATTTTTCTACCGAAAAATGTACAAATTTATCTTGAAAGGGGGTCAAGGGGGTGAAATTTTAAGATTGCTGGAGGAGTAGGAAACAAACTAGAAATCTCCCCCTTAAACCATGTCTCAGTTATATATCTTGTCCAAGTTATTTTGAAGCAGTTGAATGTGAAAATGACTTGCAACATTATTTGCAAATGTTGCATTGTATGCCTATGCACCTATGCAACTTATATATTTATACATGAAACATAATCGCCAGTGTGTGTGTGTGTGTGTGTGATGTGTGGGTGTGTGTGTGTGTGTGTGTGTGTGTGTGTGTGTGTGGGTGTGTGTGTGTGTGTGTGTGATGTGTGGGTGTGATGTGTGGGTGTGTGTGTGTGTGTGTGTGTGGGTGTGTGTGTGTGTGTGGGTGTGTGTGTGTGTGTGTGTGTGTGTGTGTGTGGGTGTGTGTGGGTGGGTGTGTGTGTGTGTGTGTGGGTGTGTTGTGTGGGTGTGTGTTGTGTGGGTGTGTGTTGTGTGCGTGTGTGTGTGTGGGTGTGTGTGTGTGTGGTGTGTGTGTGTGTGTGTGTGTGTGTGTGTGTAAATCTAGACAAGAAGAGGACTCATCCATAGGTACACCAATTGTAGCGTTGATACAGTCTGAGGTTCAACTTTTATGAATACTGTTTACGGAGTACATTAAGGGGGTGACCTGCTATTTTCTCTCATTTTCACTGGCTTGTATCCATTCAGTCCCATTCAGCCTACTGTTTTAAGAAGCTTATCCCCATCCATGTGTCGATTTCTTCCTGGCGAGCGAAAGCGAGCCAGCATTGTATGGAGAAATACGGCTTCGCCAGATAAATTTTTATATCGAAAAATGTACAAATTTAGCCTGCTGTCAAAAACATTTGGGATGGATGTAGATTCCGGGCGTACGGTCCTCATGTTTTCATAGGGCGATCGCCGCGGTTAATTTCGCGTCTATTTTGACGGCGATTTTTTCGGTTAATTGCCCCCTGCTGGCAATATATATGATGATGACAATATGTCATGGGGGTCTTTGCCCCCTCACCATATTATTTTATCCAATGGCATTCAAAATAGACGGGAACAAGATTGCAAGTGTCCGACACCTTCCCCGCCGCCGTCATGTTTACATTTGTCGATCGCCGTGGTTGAGTTCGCGTCTATTTTGATGGCGATTTTCTCGGTTATTTGCTCCCTGCTGGCAATATATACGATGATGACAATATGTCATGGGGGGGGGGGGCTTTATATTATTGTATCCAAAGGCAGTCAAAATAGACGGGAACATGATGGCAAGCGTCCGCCCCGGCTCCGCGTATTGTAAGGCTGGCGGTACGCCCGAATTCTACATTCTACCCGAACATTTAAACAAATTTGCTGGCGAGCGGTATCGACACCCGGATGGGGATAAACGTTTTAAAACAGTAGGCTGAATGGGGCCGAATAGATACAACCCAGAGAGAGAGGGAAAGAGAGAAGAAAACGAGGCGGGCTCCCTAAAGCCTTATTTCAACACATAGGCGTACACATACGGAAAATTGTATTGGAAAGTTTATGAAGATCCAGGTTCACTGATAACAATAGCATTACTCTCGTTAATCTTGCTATTTATGAAAAATAACATATATTATGAAAATAGTAGAGTAAGAGAGAGAGAGAGAGAGAGAGAGAGAGAGAGAGAGAGAGAGAGAGAGAGACAAACGACAGACAGACAGACAACAAGAAGAAAGCCATACAGACACACACATAGATCGTCATTCAAACACCGACGCAGACACACACAAAACAGACAGACACAAATATAGACATACAGCTATACAGACAGATAGCCATACACAAACTCACACATACAGATACAAATAAAGACATACAGACACACAGACAGAAAGACAATCGAAACAAGCCAAGCACAAAAGACACATTTAGACAGACAACCAGGGATAAAAGGATAAAGGTAAGAATTGGAAGCCAAATAATAATCAAAAGGGGGAAGAGGAAGTCGTGAAAATGAAAGAAGAGAGGAGGAGGAGGAGGAGGAGGAGGAGGAGGAGGAGGAGGAGGAGGAGGAGGAGGAGAAGGAGGAGGAAGAGGAGGAGGAGGAGGCAAGAATTCTAAACTGAAGAAAATGCAGGAGCGAATAAAGTGAGGAGTAAAAAGAATGAAAGATGTGTGTGAGAGAGAGAGAGAGAGAGAGAGAGAGAGAGAGAGAGAGAGAGAGAGAGAGAGAAGGGAGGGGGGGGGGGGAGCTAGGAGTAAAAAGGATAAATATGAGAGGGTGTCAGAGAGCATAAACACAAAAGAGCGGCTAGAAAATAACCATCCAATTTAAGGAACAAAGAAAATAGAACAATGTATGTATGTATATACGCAGGCCCATGCCCCATAGCTGGGGGTGGCCGACTCGAGACAGATCCCGAACATAAACAACTAAATACAACATAAAACAAATACAAATTCACGTACATCTACTATGGGTTTCAGAGGCCGTGTTACATCGTTTTTCGGGAATAACTTATTATCAAACAGTTGGATCAGTATGATATTTTGACACAGCTCATTTCACACCGTGCCCTAATTTTCGTCAATAGTGCATTACCAACAGTGTAGAAATAAGCCACTTGTCCCTGTGTCATGAGGTTAAAGTTACACATTAATGACTGAGAAACAGACATGGCTACCGTGGCTTACCTGTGAGAACCACCAAACCATTATTGCTCCTCCATCAAACACGGTAATTATCAGCCACCACCCAACCCTACTATCGCCTTTAAATTCAAGTTATCTGTCAACATCAAGTATAAATATACATAAGCTGAAAGCGACTCTAAGAAAGGATAACAAATTCAGAGAGAGGAGAGAAAAGAAGAAAGAAATACAAATAAACAAACCTCCCGTTCCATTCATAATTCAAGACTTTTGACTATTTTATGACAGAGGCTCGTATTTCTCTTCGCCCAGACACTCGTTCTTATCACTCCTACCTGGCGGGTTACCTATAACTCTCTCTCTCTCTCTCTCTCTCTCTTTCCTTATCTCTCTCTCTGTCTCTCTCTCTCTCTCTCTCTCTCTATATATATATATATATATGTATATATATATATCTTGATGCTGACTCACCAATTCGAATCGTTTGCTAGTTATAAAACTAAAAAAAACAAGAATCGAGCTGTATGTTGTTCTTTATTCTCAATTTTATTTACTTCATAGTAGCGCTTCTCTTAATGCGTGTAAAGGAGAATAATTAAATGTAGGACTAGTAGTAGTAGTAGTAGTAGTAGTCTGAGACCATTAGAAGTGTTCTTCGGCAGCATGCTATGAGGACGTTTGGGGAGAAGAACTAAGAAAGGTACGGAACAGTATGAGTCTGCGCGTGTTTGCCAAAATAGGCTCATTGAAAGGCAAACAAACGGACAGATAGATAAAAATATACAATACACATATACAGTATATATATATATATATATATAAGAGAGAGAGAGAGAGAGAGAGAGAGAGAGAGAGAGAGCGAGAGAGAGAGAGAGGGAGAGAGAGAGAGAGAGAGAGAGAGAGAGAGGAGAGAGAGAGAGAGACGAGAGAGAGAGAGAGAGGAGAGAGAGAGAGAGAGGGAGAGAGGAGACGAGAGAGAGAGAGAGAGAGAGAGAGAGAGAGAGAGAGAGAGAGAGAGAGAGAGAGAGAGAGAGAGAGAGAGAGAGAGAGAGAGAGAGAGAGAGAGAGATTGTAAACAAAGCATACCGTCGACTTGACCTTCTTGTTTTGTAACAAAACTGACGCGAGCGTGACTCACCCGCCATAGTTGTTACCAGGGTCCAGAGAATATAGGGTCAACCCACCGCTCAAAGAAAACGCGCTGTCTTTCGCGCATGACGTCATTCTCCCTACAGTGGGGACAGAGGCTAGGGGTCAGTGGGAGGTCGGTCAGTTCATTCACTTTGAGAACTCAATCACGAACATACAGGTGAAACAAAGCGGATGTTTTATAATTCTAGTTGTGTGTGGTATGATAATGATTTGGAATTATGAATGCTAAGATACCTATCTTGAAATATATAGCATAAAAACAATGATGTTAGTTACTATACAGTTAACCCATAAAGTACCGGTGATGTCCTTTTCTTTATAGTGTAGCCACTATTAGACCATTGTATTCAGATTAGGAAGGACCTCTAGCAATAATATGGCTTCCAACTATCTCAACCAACCTTTTTAACTACCGTAGATCCTTCCGAAGCTGCATAATATCGTATTAATATATCCTAGCTAGAATACAATATAACACACGTAGCTGGTACTCAAAGGCTTAACTAACAACATCAGAAGTTGAGACAATTACAGTGTGTGTGTGTGTGTGTGTGTGTGTGTGTGTGTGTGTGTGTGTGTGTGTGTGTGTGTGTGTGTGTGTGTGTGTCCTTTCTACTTGGCGGAAAATGCATAGGACATTAAAAAGATTTATCAGCTTAACATTGACAAGCTAGAATTCAACACACACACTCATGGTTTGTAAAATGCAGTCCTTTTGTCATGATAAAGGTGAGCAAGATACGCATACACAAACACTCATTCCCACTATCCCATACACACATACACTCACAGATGTTCACTCAGATCAACACACACATCACCACTTGTCCACACACACAAACACAAGTCTGTGTGCGTGTCCGTTCCTTCACTAATGACATTATAATATGCCCTTCCTTAGGAATAAGTAGCCTCTAATCAGGTATCAACCACTCCCACTCTCTCTCTCTCTCATATGAAGTTAATGTAAGCACTTTCTTGGTGTAGCCTATAGCCTATATGTTATTCATTGGTATGCTCGCTATCATCCATAATATATTACCTCATATTTATGCACATTTAATTGTAAAATATACTAAGCTTGATATATTTTAATGTTTTCTTTTGTCCTGTAACATTAAATAAGATTCTATTTACACGCATAGTTCAATATAACACAAAAACAAGATGTCTTATATGAGAGGTTCAGGCAGAGCGTGGGGCCTGTGACGTCCATCATTCACAGGTACCTGCGCGTGGGTTGACCCTATATTCTCTGGACCCTGGTTGTTACTTACCAGAGCAAAGGATCGGCAACACGACGTATACAGACTATTAACACATATAACAAAGCCACTCCAACAGCTTCCTCTCTCTCCAACACCCCTTCTCCCCTCTCTACACTCTTCAGAAAAAAATAGGAAAAGTAGAATGTAAATACGAGGTGCCGTTGTAAAGGCTTATCCCTCAATACCTTCACCTTCACCTGACCTGTGTTTGCCCCCATACAAATCAACATATATAGAGTTGAACATTATATTATTCACCTCACAGAGACCAATGTCCACGTAAAAGGAATCAATGGAGATACAGGAGAAAACACAAACTCCACTACTGAGTCTAATACACAAACTCCACTACTGAGTCTAATACACAAACTCCACTACTGAGTCTAATACACAAACTCCACTATACCACAAACTCCACTAATGAGTTATAATACACAAACTCATTACGAGTCTAATACACAAACTCCACTACTGAGTCTAATACACAAAAACTCCCCTACTGAGTCTAATACACAAAACCACTACTGAGTCTAATACAAAAACTCCATACTGAGTCTAATACACAAAACTCCATTACTGAGTCTAATACACAAACTCCACTACTGAGTCTAATACACAAACTCCACTACTGAGTCTAATACACAAACTCCACTACTGAGTCTAATACACAAACTCCATTACTGAGTCTAATACACAAACTCCATTACTGAGTCTAATACACAAACTCCACTACTGAGTCTAATACACAAACTCCATTACTGAGTCTAATACACAAACTCCATTACTGAGTCTAATACACAAACTCCACTACTGAGTCTAATACATAAACTCCACTACTGAGTCTAATACACAAACTCCACTACTGAGTCTAATACACAAACTCCACTACTGAGTCTAATACACAAACTCCACTACTGAGTCTAATACACAAACTCCACTACTGAGTCTAATACACAAACTCCACTACTGAGTCTAATACACAAACTCCACTACTGAGTCTAACACACAAACTCCATTACTGAGTCTAATACACAAACTCCACTACTGAGTCTAACACACAAACTCCATTACTGAGTCTAATACATAAACTCCACTACTGAGTCTAATACATAAACTCCACTACTGAGTCTAATACATAAACTCCACTACTGAGTCTAACACACAAACTCCACTACTGAGTCTAATACATAAACTCCACTACTGAGTCTAATACATAAACTCCACTACTGAGTCTAATACACAAACTCCATTACTGAGTCTAATACATAAACTCCACTACTGAGTCTAATACACAAACTCCACTACTGAGTCTAATACACAAACTCCATTACTGAGTCTAATACATAAACTCCACTACTGAGTCTAATACACAAACTCCACTACTGAGTCTAATACACAAACTCCATTACTGAGTCTAATACATAAACTCCATTACTGAGTCTAATACACAAACTCCATTACTGAGTCTAATACATAAACTCCACTACTGAGTCTAACACACAAACTCCATTACTGAGTCTAATACATAAACTCCACTACTGAGTCTAATACACAAACTCCACTACTGAGTCTAATACACAAACTCCACTACTGAGTCTAACACACAAACTCCATTACTGAGTCTAATACACAAACTCCACTACTGAGTCTAACACACAAACTCCATTACTGAGTCTAATACATAAACTCCACTACTGAGTCTAATACATAAACTCCACTACTGAGTCTAACACACAAACTCCACTACTGAGTCTAATACATAAACTCCACTACTGAGTCTAATACATAAACTCCACTACTGAGTCTAATACATAAACTCCACTACTGAGTCTAATACACAAACTCCATTACTGAGTCTAATACATAAACTCCACTACTGAGTCTAATACACAAACTCCACTACTGAGTCTAATACACAAACTCCATTACTGAGTCTAATACATAAACTCCACTACTGAGTCTAATACACAAACTCCACTACTGAGTCTAATACACAAACTCCATTACAGAGTCTAATACATAAACTCCATTACTGAGTCTAATACATAAACTCCACTACTGAGTCTAATACATAAACTCCATTACTGAGTCTAATACATAAACTCCACTACTGAGTCTAATACACAAACTCCATTACTGAGTCTAATACATAAACTCCATTACTGAGTCTAATACACAAACTCCACTACTGAGTCTAATACACAAGCTCCACTACTGAGTCTAATACATAAACTCCACTACTGAGTCTAATACACAAACTCCACTACTGAGTCTAATACACAAACTCCACTACTGAGTCTAATACACAAACTCCACTACTGAGTCTAATACACAAACTCCACTACTGAGTCTAATACACAAACTCCACTACTGAGTCTAATACACAAACTCCACTACTGAGTCTAACACACAAACTCCATTACTGAGTCTAATACATAAACTCCACTACTGAGTCTAAAACACAAACTCCACTACTGAGTCTAATACACAAACTCCACTACTGAGTCTAATACATAAACTTCACTACTGAGTCGAGTCTAATACACAAACTCCACTACTGAGTCTAATACACAAACTCCACTACTGAGTCTAATACACAAACTCCACTACTGAGTCTAATACACAAACTCCACTACTGAGTCTAATACACAAACTCCATTACCGAGTTTAACACACAAACTCCACTACTGAGTCTAATACACAGACTCAACTACTGAGTCTAAAACACAAACTCCATTACTGAGTCTAAAACACAAACTCCATTACCGAGTTTAACACACAAACTCCACAACTGAGTCTAAAGCACAAACTCTATTACTGAGTCTAATGTGGAGACATCATATCTGCAGCAATCTAACCCCTTCTGTACCGATGACGTGCCATCTATTGTATTCTAGCTATATGTATACGATTTTGTTCAGTTTAAGAATAATCTGTGGTAGTAAAAAGGGTTAAGTGAGATAGTTTGAAGACTGTTCAATGCTGGAGATCCTTTTTAAACTGAATACAATCGTCTAATAGTATCCAGAATAATGTTAAGAGGACGGCACCGGTACTGAATGGGTTCAAGGGACTGGAGTTCTTGCAGAGAGGCTCCAGTCCTGACGTTACTGTTGAATCAGTGTGCTGGCTTAATAATCCAATAGGGTTGATAGCTTCTGAAGTCCTATTTTAACTAACTGAATGGGTTAACGAGGAGAGCCTGATCAACGTTATGTTTACTCTTCATAAGGAACTCTCCAATTCTTGTAAGTCTCTGAAGTCTTACCAGATCCTATGTCAGCTTTTACTATGCAAAAGATAAATATTTGGAGAGGCAATTAATCTCATTGACATCTTTGCTGCTACAGACTTTTACACGAAGGATACATATGTAGCAACAATTCGACCAATACCAACTCAGATGAAATAGATAGTAACAGCAAAGACTCCTGTCAGAGTATTGGAACAAGTGGTCAGATAAACCGAAGACACTATGTTACAACCTCCTAGCAGGGGCAACGTACACTACCTTGAGTGTGGCTATATGTCTATATATATATATATATTTTTTTTTAATAGTTTTTTTTTTTTGGGGGGGGGGGGCACTTGTTACAGGTAACTGTACCAGTTACTGAACAACCTGGGTGAATCAACAATACTAGTAACAACAGCAACAACAGCAGCTGAAACAGGAACACTATCAACAGCAGCAATGTAGCAATATAACAATAACGACAACAACAAAGCAAACACAACAACATTAAAAGAGAATATTGAGGGGGGTAACCTGCTTTTTTGTATCTCCTTTTCTCTCTTTCTCTGGCTTGTATCCATTCGGCCCCATTCAGCCTACTGTTTTAAAACGTTTATCCCCATCCAGGTGTCGAGTTTTTCCTGGCGAGCGAAAGCGAGCCAGCATTATATGGAGAAATCCGGCTTCGCCGGAGACATTTTTCTATCGAAAAATGTACAAAATTAGCCTACTGTCAATTTTTTTTAAATCAAAATGTTGCCTCGCTATCGCTCGCCAGGAAACAAGTGACACCTGAATGGGGATAAACGTCTTAAAACAGTAGGCTTAATGGGGCCGAATGGATACAAGCCAGAGAAAGAGAGAAAGGAGATAACAAAAATGCAGGTGACCCCCCTTAAGCAACAGCAACATACACAACCGTTGCAACAATAACAAGTATTACTAAACCAACATACAACACAAAGAACACCAACATACAACACAAAGAACACCAACATACAACACAAAGAACACCAACATACAACACAAAGAACACCAACTGGACCAGACATGACCGCCAAGGTGTGTTGGGGGGAGGCTCTGCCATGTGCTGCAAAAAAACAAAAAACAACAAAACAATAAATGTACAGCATCTACCAATGAATGTACAGCATCTGCCAATTCACGTCTCCAACTGGATGGATATGATGTCCTTTCGGGTAGCACTAGCTAAAGCCGGTATCACACGAGCGCTTTATCCCTCAAAATTTATACTCAACACTGGTCTGGCAGCCTAAGAGGTCAACATATAAAACATTTCTGTCACCTAAATTGATTAATCACCAGTTTAGTTTCCGATACCAGGGCAAAATATTCCAGAAATGTTGCCAGACAAATGTTGATCATCGAATGTTGACTATCAAAGCTCTCGTGTGATACCGGCTTAACAGCGATGTGTTTTTTATTTTATTTTCTGCAGTGTATAAACTAAGGGCCATTTTATTAAACCATGGTAAGAGCTTTCCCTAAGATCTTTCCCGACCAGATTGACCCTTATCGCTTATCTGTATAAAGATTAATCTGATCGGGAAAGATCGTAGGGAAAGCTCTTACCATGGTTTAATAGAATGGACCTTAGTGACAAGGAAAATAATCCTATTATTATCCTTTCAGAACAGCTATACCACACTCTGGAAGCACATAATTGCAAGCAATGCCATAATTATATGTTGGAGATCCGAATCTATATATTATAGTCCAGGGATCGTCTCTGAACAAGTAGGATTCCTCACACATATCTAGGGTGGTTCATTGGACCCAGTCCTCACCGATTTGTGTTTTCATGATGCACAGAAGCACAGATATTGCAAGCACCACTTATATAAGAACTGGCAACAGTCACTATACAGCCCGAGCTCAGTGGTGGCCAGTGACGGCCATATATATGGAGATACCAAGTTCAAGATACATCACCGTCAGTAGTTTGACCACATAGCAGATAAAATGCCTGTCACATATTAGATGCAAACTTAAAAATGCCTGTCACATATAGATGCAAACTTAAACAAAAAACAGTACTTCACCATAGTATGTAAAACAATAGTACAGTTATTGTATATATTATTGCTTATAGAGGTTTAGCATTATTATAGCTTCACCTGCACTGTCTATATGTACTCTGCACCTCTCAACTATGTAAATTTATGCTTAAATAAAACGAGAGAGAGAGAGAGAGAGAGAGAGAGAGAGAGAGAGAGAGAGAGAGAGAGATTAAATGTAAGCGGAAGATAATATACTAAAAGGATAAAGACGGATAATACAGACTAAATTTACATAAGGGGCGAACAATGAATAAGCTACGAAGAACGAAACATTTTATCCATCATGTAAACACGTTCCCCAAAGAGTAGGTACAAAAAGGTGTTATTCGTAAAATGCCAACTCTCGGTGAACCATGCATATTTTAGCAGTCTACCTTGTCCCCCCCCCCCCCCCCCTGAAAAAGAGCTGTGGCGGAAATGTTGGTTGCTTGAACAATATTTGCTGACCAATATGAAAACTAAATATTTGATAATAAAACATAATCAATAACACTGTCATTTGTTTAGCCAAGCGATTTGTATTTTTGTTATTTATGTCGTCTAGAAAAAAATATTCATACTAATTCATAATCAAAATAATGCTTCCATTTATTTAGCCACATGTGTTTGTTAATTTCATTAATCGAGCTTAGGAGTAAAGTTGGTTGGTGGAGAGAACATAATAAGTTATGGCGTCTTACTATAATTGTAATACATTAATTTAACTTTAATGGTTTGAACATTAACACCCTTGAAGGCACAAATAACAATTACCGGTACTACATTAGAAAAATTAATGCAGTCAAAATTAATTGTGAACATTAATTAATATTTGCTTGCATACGCTCGTAAAGAAATTGTAGAGCTTGAAATATTCATAATTACAATTTATGCTTAGGAATTTATATCATTATGATTATACAGTATATTATAACCTTTGTTCTGTTCTATAACAAGATATAACATTAGTATGGTTCTGAAAAATATGTACATTTAAAACAAATATTTGTTTAATAAGGTACCAGAACACTTTGACATAAATTATAGATGTGGGTCTGCAGTGTCATATCTGAACCCCTGTGTTACGCATCGTGTATGTTATTATAGATGTGGGTCTGCAGTGTAATATCTGAACCCCTGTGTTACGCATCGTGTATGTTATTACATACGACAACATAACATACATCATAAGCATTAGCAAGGCGATGTATATTATAATTTCAATTACTCACAATGTTCTCGAAATTAAATTATTAGTTAGATAGTTATTTCGAATTTGTGACAGTGTTGCCACATTATGCCTGTACTAACAAGAACGCACAATAATTCGACCAATAATAAACTCGACCTCTAGGGGCATCAAACTTAAGGGGAGGCAGACCGTTTTTCTGTATCCCCTTCTCCCTAATATTTGGCCCCACTAGTTTTGAGATTATAAGACGTTCAGCCCATTAGTTTAGCGATTTTAACACCTTTCGCCCTATTTCGTTGTCAATTTTAAAACCTTTCGTGCCATTTACTGTAGGTGTCGATTATTTCCTGGTGAGCGAAAGCGAGCCTAAAATTTTAAAAGTTTTTAAAATTTTAAAAATAAACAAAAATAAAAATAAAGTTTAGTCCCGGCCTTCAGCCGGGACATTTTTCTACCGATTTTTTTTACAAATTTATCTTGAAGGAGGGTCTAGTTTTTTTTTGTTCTAAGCTTGATGGAGGTCTAGCGAGAAAACTACGAAATACATAAATAAATGAATTAATAGGAAAAACAAAAAAAAACTAAAAACGATCGTCTCCCCTTAACCTAACCAAACCTACCTGACTCCATCTTGTAGCTGAATCTTCATACCAGTATATGGCAATCTTCATACCAGTATATGGCAATCTTCATACCAGTATATGGCAATCTTCATACCAGTATATGGCAATCTTTCCTAGAAACCGAATTCACTGGATGGGGATACACGTCTTAAAACAGCAGGCTAAATGGGGCCAAATGGATACAAACCACATACAGTATATTAAGTGTAACAGGAGATTCTCTAAAATTGTGTTGATAAGTGGAAAATGAAAGTGAAACGTTATTCCTTAGCCCATTGTGTATCTGGGGACCGGGTGGCTACAATCAATACCTGTACAACACTACAGGGGATAGCACTCCTGCAGCGCCAGTGTTCACATAAATAATCAACCCCTTCTGTACCGGCGACGGGTTTTTACTATTATGCTGCCTAAATTTAGACAATGTTGTACAATTTCAAAAGGATCTGTGGTAATACAAAGGATTAAGAGATATATTTTGAAGCCTGATAATTGATGGAGGTCCTTCTTAAGCTTAATAAAAATCGTCTAATAGTAGCCAGAAATAAAGGTATAAGGCCGGCACCGGTACTGAAAGGGTTAACACGTATCAATAACCTGTGCAGTGCGTTAACCCTTTCTGGATGATGATGTCTTGCTTTGTGCTATTAGAATTAATAGAGGATTAATTTCAGCTTAGGAAGTGTATTTGGCAGACAGATGATTAACCCGTTCTGTACCAGCGACGTCTTTATAATATTGTTCTTGCTATATTTAGACAATTTTGTGCAGTTTAAGAAGGACCTGAGGTAGTAAAAAGGGTTAAGTGAGCTAGATCGAAGCCTGTTGATTGCTGGAGGTCCTGTGAATAAAATAGTCTAATAGTAGCCTGAAATACAGTTAAAAGGGCGGCTCCGGTACTGAAAGGGTTAAATACAATAGTGTTTACCCCAGTGATAGCTAAAGGTCCTCCCAAAGCTGAATGAAAACGCCTTGTAGTAGCCAAAATAAAGTATACATTTTTCATTTTTGTATCTGTGTTTGTTCGTTGTTTTATGTTGTTTTTGTGTTGTCCCTGTTCTTGCTCTGTCTTGAGTCGGCCACCCCCAAGAAAAAAGGAAAACAAAAATAATACAATAGAATACAATAGAATACAATAGAAAATAACAATATAAATAGAAAACAATGGGGATTGGGCCTGAGCATATAGATATAGATAGATAGACAACACCTAACTGAAGGGTTGTTATAATTAAATGGTTTCACTCTCACTAACAACTAAGTGGTGTGTGCCAATAATAGCAGCGGGGGAAATGCGTACCGGTTATTTTGTCATTTTGCGTCCCGTAAATTAAGGGAGCCCACCTCGCTTTTTTCCTCTTTCTCTCCCTCTCTCTTTGGCTTGTAACCATTCGGTCCCATTCAGCCTACTGTTTTAAGACGTTTACCTCCATCCAGGTGTCAATATTTTCCTGGCGAGCGGTAGCGAGCCAGCATATATATATATTTTGTTTTTGACAGAAAGCTAAATTAGTACATTTTTCGATAGAAAAATTTCTCCGGCGAAGCCGGATTTCGCCATGCAATGCTGGCTCGCTTTCGCTCGCCAGGAAGAAATCGACACCTGGATGGGGATAAACGTCTTAAAACAGTAGGTTGAATGGGGCCGAATGGATACAACCCAGAGAAAGAGAGAAAAGGAGAGAAAAAAGTAGGTGACCCCCCTTAATTAAGTTATTGCCGGTGACGTCCATGCCAAAATGGAGAGAGGAAATTATGACAACAGGCCCGAGAAGTGAGTGGTGGCGAGAGTGATAGAACTAGAAAACACACACACACACACACACACACACACACACACACACACACACACACACACACACACACACACACACCAGCAGTGGTGTGTTTATCGGTACACACGTTAATTTTGCATGCTTACGATTATTTTTCGATTTTTAAACCTAAGTATAACTATCTAGCTCAAACTTAACCCAACTTACCTAACCTAACCGAAAACACTCCATGTCGACGTATTTTAAAGAGGTGTGTACACTTAAACTGTCGCCCTAAATCTCATGTACCTGCAAACCTACATATTTAGTCAATTTTGTACCTTTAAGCACACCACCGCTTGTCCATACACACACACACACACACACACACACACACACAGGAATAATGTTGTACAGTCGACCACAAAAATCACAGTATCGAGCATCAATCAATAGGTACTTGGTGTAGAGTAAAAGGCTAAATTCAACGTGATTGCTTGCCATTGAGTCTTCCAAATGCTCTTCGACGTAATGCTTGTCCTGTCTATCATCTTGCATGTATCTTTATAGTGGAACCAGAACGAAGACTGGTGAAGGGTATGATATAGATTGTTTGGCCTGCTGTATAGAGAATGGTGAGTGAAGGCAACAGGCAAGGTGTGTGTGTGTGGTGTGTGTGTGTGTGTGTGTGTGTGTGTGTGTGTGTGTGTGTGTGTGTGTGTGTGTGTGTGTGTGTGTGTGTGTGTGTGAAAGAGATACATGTACAATGTACATAAACTTACATAGCGTCATTGAATAACAAACCTTACGATCAAAGCGAGGTGATCAGGATGTATATACTGTATATATATATAAATATATATATATATATAATTATATGTATATATATATATATATATATATATATATATATATATATATATATATATATATATATATATATATATATATATATATATATATATATATATTGTTTTTGTTTTTGTCTATGTGGATGAGGGAGACAAAAGGCAAAACTGCCTGTGACGAGTGCCTCCCCACGAGTTAATAGAGTGATAGGGCCAAAATCAAGGAAAGTTCGAGCCAAAATTTCTGGACACACGGAGTTTGAAACATTTTAAGTCATAGGATGAGGGAAAGATGGATTCAGGGAGAGTTCCAGAGCTCAGTTGTTGAATAAAAGAATGATTGGGAGTAACGTTTCACTCTTGAGTTGGAGAGTTGTACAGAGCAGGGTTGGGATTGTATTGCAAGACGGGTACTATGTACCCTACGTAGAGGAGGTGGTATGCACTGAGAGAGCTCTGAGGAACACTGATTATTGTAGTAGCGATAGAATACCGATATAGGTGCAGCATTGCGGCGAAGCGAGAGAGATTGCATAGAGTCGGTGAGTGGAAAGGGAGTTAATGATACGAAAGGCTTTCCTTTCTACTTTGTCTAGAAGTGCTGTGTGAGAGGATCCTCCCCACAAATGTGAACAATACTCAATACAAGGACGCACTGTGCCCCTGTATAGAGCAAGAAGCTGAGCAGGGGTAAAGAACACCAAAAGGTGGTTGAGCACACCCAGCTTCTGGGAGGCCGCCTTAGCAAGACTGGTAATATGGTCCTTCCAAGAGAGAGCAGAAGAAAAAGAGACACCAAGAATACTGAGAGAAGATAAAGGGTTGATTTTTGTGTTGTTGAAGAATAAGGGAAAGTCTGCTGGGAGTTCACGGCGGGTAGATAGATGGAGAAATTGGGTTTTGGAAGCATTAAAGGTAACAAGGTTTTCTCTGCCTCAATTGGAAATTGTAGTTAGATCAGAAGATAAGTGTTCTATGGCTTCATTACGTTTGCTTTTGAGGGATTGCTGGCTGGGGCGTTCCAGGAAATTAATTGAATAGTGTAAGGTAGAGTCGTCTGTATATGAATGGATAGGACTGGAGGTACAGTTGAGAAAATCATTTATGAAAATTAGAAAGAGAATAGGAGATAGGACAGATCCCTGAGGAACACCCGAGTTGATAGGATGAGGAAGCGAACGATGGGCGTCCACATCCGCAGCTATGGAACGACCGAAAAGGAAATTA
>CM064506.1:23496242-23523742 GCA_032716605.1 Paralithodes platypus | reverse complement strand
GAGAGAAGTATTGAATTGTTTAGATAAACTTAAGGTAAATAAAACGCCTGGACCTGATACAATCTCACCTAGAGTCGTAAAGGAAGCTAAGGATGAGCTCTCCAAACCACTGACATTGCTATTTAATAAATCCTTGCAGTCTGGAAATATGCCTGATCAGTGGAAGCTAGCCAACGTAACACCGATATTCTAAAAAGGCAGCAAATTCCTACCCAGTAACTATCGTCCAATTAGCTTAACCTCAGTTGTATGTAAAATGTTAGAAACACTCATAAGAGACAGACTCGTAAATCACTTAGAGGAAAATAACATACTTAAAGATACTCAACACGGCTTCGTAAAAAACGTTCCTGTTTAACAAACCTCTTAGACTTCTTCCAGATATCCTCAACCTCTACGATGAGAGTAAAGCTGTAGATATTATATACCTTGATTTTCAAAAGGCCTTTGACAAAGTTCCCCACAAACGTTTACTGCTAAAACTAAAAGCACATGGAATACAAGACGGTGTGTTGAAATGGATAGAAACTTGGCTCAGCGACAGAAAGCAAAGAGTAGTCATAAACGGTAAGGCATCTAAATGGACCAATGTAAGTAGCGGGGTACCCCAGGGATCGGTACTAGGACCAATTCTCTTTCTAATTTACATCAACGACATAGATGAGGGTCTCACTTGTACAATCTCAAAATTTGCTGACGATACAAAAAATGCAAATAGCGTACTCTCAAAAGAACAAGTTGACGATATGCAACACAATCTAGATAAGTTGTCATGTTGGGCCCAAATTTGGCAAATGAGTTTCCATGCGGATAAATGTAAAGTACTACATATCGGATACCAAAATGAGAAAGCAAATTATTTGATGAATGGCACTCAGCTTAAGAATGTAAACAGAGAAACCGATCTGGGAGTAACAATATCGAGTAACCTAAAACCGAGCCAACAATGTTCAGAAGTTGTTAAGAAGACAAACAAAATAATTGGCTTTATAGGCAGGTCATTTGAGCATAAATCCAATGAAATTATCCTAACCCTTTACAATTCCTTAGTCCGCCCTCTTCTGGAATACTGCGTTCAATCCTGGTGCCCTTATTACCAAAAAGATATAAAGAAGCTAGAACGAGTTCAACGTAGAGTTACCAAAATGATACCTAGCCTAAAGAACAAACCATACGAGGAGCGTCTTAGAGAATTATATCCATTTCCTTTAACCCAGCGCAGATAAAGAGGTGACTTAATTCAAGTGTTCAAAATCATCAAAGGCATCGACAATATGAACTGTAGTAAGTACTTCACTATCGACCAATCTAATTACACGCGGGGAAACGGTTGCAAAATTATTGGTAAATCTTTTAACTCACACGAAGCTAAGAATTTCTTCTTCAATCGAGTTGTAAACATATGGAATGGGCTTCCCTGAGATGTCATAGACTGCAGCACGTTGATTCATTTAAACTTTGCCTAGACAAATATCTCGCATCAAACCCGCGACTGACTGAGTTTGTAAATGAATAACTTTATTTTATCCTCCCATCAGTTATACTAACCCATCTGTCCCCTACTAACTTTCTAATCCTGCCACGGACATTAGTTCCAGGGCAGTAGTTCCCTTTCCAATGTTCCCTTACCCACTCTAAACCACTGTTTGGACACTTTGATCCTCAGTGTTTTGGAGGACAAGCAGCCTAGAAGGGTCACTAGACCTGTTGTTGCTTGATTTCCTTTGTACTCCTTTGTACATGTTAACTACAACACACACACACACGCACGTTAACTACAACACTCTCACACACACACACACACACACACACACACACACACAATGTTAACTACAACACACACACACACACACACACACACACACAATGTTAACTACAACACTCACACACACACACACACACACACACACCTATTAACTACAACACTCACACACACACACACACACACAATGTTAACTACAACACACACACACACACACACACACACACACACACATGTTAACTACAACACTCACACACACACACACACACACACACACACACACACACACACACACACACCTATAACTACAACACTCACACACACACACACACAATGTTAACTACAACACACACACACACACACACATGTTAACTACAACACTCACACACACACACACACACCTATTAACTACAACACACCTCTCCTCCCCTGCCACCTGTTTGACACACACACACACACACACACACACACACCTATTAACTACAACACACCTCTCCTCCCCTGCCACCTGTTTGACACAAAACACACACACACACACAAACACACAAACACACACACCCACACACACACACACACACACACACACACACACACACACACCTATTAACTACAACACACCTCTCCTCCCCTGCCACCTGTTTGACACACACACACGCACGCACGCACGCACGCACGCACGCACGCACGCACGCGCGCGCGCACACACACACACACACACACACACACACCTATTAACTACAACACACCTCTCCTCCCCTGCCACCTGTTTGACACACACACACACACACACACACCTATTAACTACAACACACCTCTCCTCCCCTGCCACCTGTTTGACACACACACACACACACACACACTCACACACACCTATTAACTACAACACACCTCTCCTCCCCTGCCACCTGTTTGAAAGCGAATTAACCCCAAAGCTCAATTCACAGGATCAAAGAGATGAAATATTGATGAACGAATTTCGAATAAACATGTGTGAGACTGAATATTTACCGCGGAATATTCATAAATGTGCGGATGTTCAAATATTCATAAATGTGCGGATGTTCAAATGTTTGGTAGTGAGATGAGGATTATTTAAAGTTAAACGATTGATAGGCTAGCTTCCACATGTGTATGTCATGCATTAAGGGGAGATATCCACTTGAAGGATTTTTTTCTTGACTACTTTCTCCCTATGTTTAGCCCCATTGTTTTCCTAATGTTAAGACGTTCGCCCCATTATTTTGACGATTTTAAGAACTTTCAACCCATTTCTGTCAATTTTAAGACCTTTCGTGCCATTTAGGTGGCGAGCGATAGCGAGCCTGTAATTTAAGAGGAACCGGCTTTTAGCCGGGACATTTTTCTACCGAAAAATTTACAAATTTATCTTGAAAGGGGCTCAAGGGGGTGTAATCTTAAGCTTGAAGGATATCTACGGACCAAACTAAAAACCTCCCCTTAATGTTTTGTCTACGTGCTTATGCAAATGTTTTGACGTGGTTTTACATTAAGCAGTCTTTCTCTAATCTCTATTCCATATCTATAGGCTTCAAAATTTGTGTTAATTAATAACTATATTGTATAACCAACCACGTACACATTGTAATTGTATTGATATCACAAATTCTTAGAAGACTGTAAATATTTCATCCGGGTGATTTAGAAATATGTTTGTTATGTAAACATACTGGTATCTCCCTTACATGTTCAAGACATCCTAAATGGGCCCCACACTAGGCAAATGAATTTCGATACCGCTAAATGTAAAGTACAGTACTACATTATACTTCAAGTTAGACAAACTCTAAACACTGTTTGGACACTTGATCCTCAGTGTTTCCTTTGTACTCCTTTGTAAGTTACAAGAACAAAAAGGCAAACTACTCGATGAATGGTTTTCAATGCAAAAACACTGATAAAGTAATTACGTTAGGAGTAACAATATTTTAACCCAACCATCAATGAAACAAAGTAGTTAAGAAAGTAAACAACATTATTAGTAGTTAAGAAAGTAAACAACATTATTAGTAGTTAAGAAAGTAAACAACATTATTAGTAGTTAAGAAAGTAAACAACATTATTAGTAGTTAAGAAAGTAAACAACATTATTAGTAGTTAAGAAAGTAAACAACATTATTAGTTTGATTGGAAGATCATTCAGCTAAGAAACCGCAAATGTTATTCTTACTGAATACAATTAATTAGGTTCGCCCTCATGTAGATTACTATGTACATTAATTAGGTTCGCCCTCATGTAGATTACTATGTACATTCGGATATCATAGTCTCAGAAGAAATCACATTATATGAATATTCCCATAATTCAAGATATGCTATAGGGGCAGTGCCTAGTGAGTAAACAGATCAATAGCTGGTGTTTGAGAGAGAGAGAGAGAGCGAGAGAGAGAGCGAGAGAGCGAGAGAGAGAGAGAGAGAGAGAGAGAGAGAGAGAGCGAGAGCGAGAGAGAGCGCGAGAGCGAGAGCGAGAGAGAGAGCGAGAGCGAGAGCGAGAGCGAGAGCGAGAGCGAGAGCGAGAGCGAGAGCGAGAGAGAGAGAGGAGAGAGAGAGAGAGAGAGAGTCTTAGTTTTTAAAATGAGACACAAAGACAGTGGTGATGCATCTTAACCCTTTGAGTACCAGCGACGTACTCTATTCTATTCTAGCTATATTAAGACGATATTATGCAGCTTGAGAAGGAGCTGTGGTAGTTGAAAGGGTTGGTTGAGATAGTTTGGAGTATTATTATTGCAAAAGGTCCTTCCTAAGCTGAATATAATCGTCTAATAGTTGCCCGAATATGATGAAAAGGACGTCCCTGGTACTGAACGGGTTAAACAGTCAGAGTTGCACCGGGCCACGAGGAGACAACCAGGCGTCATGGGTCTCCAAAGGTAAAACCAGGGTCCAGAGAATATATATTCTCTGGACCCTGGGTAAAACCATGAACGAGCTGGTCTTAAGGGGAGACTGGCCGTTTGTTTGGTCTATTAATTAATTTATTCATATATTTTTTTAGTTTCCTCCCTAGACCTCCATCAAGCTTAGACAAACACTCCCTAGACCCCCCTTCAAGATAAATTTGTACATTTTGTACAAATGTCCCGGTCGAAGGCCGGTTCCTCCTAAAATTGCAGGCTCGCTGTCGCTCGCCAGGAAATAATCGACACCTAAATGGCACGAAAGGTCTTAAAATTGACAACGAAATGGGGCGAAAGGTGTTAAAATCGCCAAACTAATGGGCCGAACGTCTTATAATCTCAAAACTAGTGGGGCTAAACATTAGGGAGAAGGGGGTCCAGAAAAACGGTCTTCCTCCCCTTTAACACTCAAACTGGAACAAGGCCCCCTGACCACCTTTACATTAACGCCCTAAACATTCTGGAAGTGGGTCGAAATGTTATGATAATACCTCACAGTCGTATATGTTTCACCCGATTCATTCCGTTCACACTAGATTATTTACAGCTCACCAGTGTAGATTATTTACAGCTCACCAGTGTAGATTATTTACAGCTCACCAGTGTAGATTATTTACAGCTCACCAGTGTAAATTAACAGCTCACCAGTGTAAATTAACAGCTCACCAGTGTAAATTAACAGCTCACCAGTGTAAATTAACAGCTCACCAGTGTAAATTAACAGCTCACCAGTGTAAATTAACAGCTCACCAGTGTAAATTAACAGCTCACCAGTGTAAATTAACAGCTCACCAGTGTAAATTAACAGCTCACCAGTGTAAATTAACAGCTCACCAGTGTAAATTTTGTTTTTTGGTCGAGTGTACAGGTTGTTTGTTACCTTATGTCCGGAGGTAGAGTTGGAACAGAAAAAAAAAAAAAAAAAAAACCCTTATGGAATGGATTATCTAGTATTGTCATCGAATGTTAAACTGTCCAACCTTTCAATAATCGACTAGTTGATTATCTCGCTTTTAAGGGGAGATGGGCCGTTTTTTTGGCCTATTAATTCATGTATTCCTTCATGTTTTAGTTTCCTCCTCCATCAAGCTAAGAAAAACACCCCCTAGACCCCCTTTCAAGATAAATTTGTACATTTTTCGGTAGAAAAATGTCACGGCCGAAGGGCGCTTCCTCTTAAAATTACAGGCTCGCTTTCGCTCGCCAGGAAAATATCGACCCCTAAATGGCACTAAAGGTCTTAAAATTGACAACTAAATTGGGCGAAAGGTGTTAAAATCGCCAAACTAATGGATCGAACGTCTTATAATCTCAAAACAAATGGGGCTTAACACGAGGGAGAAAGGGGACCAGAAAAACGGCCCATCTCCCCTTAACCTTCGATTGGCTGCACTCACACACAAAATATAGCTTCCTCTATCTATACTGCGCTATCCTATGTATGTATGTATGTATGTACCCTACATAATAAGGCTACGTAGATTGGTTACAAGTAGCCTCGTAAGGATCAAACACATTTGCTTGGGCTTGTTTTCTATTAAACTACTTTTCTCTCACTCACTCTCTCTCTCTCTCTCTCTCTCTCTCTCTCACTCTCAGCACCCCTTGTATGCCAGCAGTGTAGAGGCTGTTTATCAGCGTGGGAAAAAGAGAACGGAGAAAGTTAGAGAATGAGAGAGAGAGAGAACGAGAGAGAGAAAGAGAGAAAGAGAGAGAGAGAGAGAGAGAGAGAGAGAGAGAGAGAGAGAGAGAGAGAGAGAGAGAGAGAGAGAGAGAGAGAGAGAGAGAGAGAGAACGAGAGAGAGAGAGAGAGAACGAGAGAGAGAGAGAAAGAGAGAAAGAGAGAACGAGAGAGAGAAAGACAGAGAGAGAGAGAGAGAGAGGAAGAAGAAGACGAAGAAATAAAAGAAGAAGAAAAAGACCACAATCTTTGCAGTTGTTGCACATTATACTCTTGGGGAGGCTGAACCTCAGTTGAGCCCAGAAATCAAAATTTCAATTTTTGTTGTTCTTGTTCTATAATGCTTCTTTCAACATAGGAGAATAGCATAGGAGGGAACAAAAAAACATATCGCATCCATAACCCCCCGGGGCGGGGTTCGCCCACAACCACAAACATTTTTTTATTTTGCCTTCAGCCACCAGATTTGTTTTTTTGTGTCCTTTGTCTAAAGGGCTTCTGTAAGCAATATAAATGATCATATGAGGGCATAAACACCCATATGACATACCTAGCACCCCCCTTTGGGGGCCCCAATATCATGGATTTTGGTAAAAATTGGTGTGAAATGATTTACTCAAGCTTGGTCCTGACGAAATTTTAGTTTAGTTTGTCATAAAACTCCATCCTCTATGAGCACGCCGTCATAGAAAACGTTCTCTAAGGAGGCCTAACTAATATATCTCCCCCAAAATGTTTTTTGTCTGCTGAAAATCTAAGAATTTCAGTTGCCATGCATTCCCCTTCTAAACACTATAAATAGGGGTATATAGGAACGCCTGTACGTTTAGATAATGGCCGTTTTGCCGAAAAAATCCGAGTTTTGACCATTTCGGTGTCAAAACCAGCTGTACCCCAAAAATAATGATATAATATATTTTTTTCAGCACCTTCTATTATTCAATATGGGTAAACGAAAACGCTACGTTGTAGGGGATGCTTGTAGGATACGCCATGCAAAAATTGCGGGAAATTTGAATTTTTTTCAGTGACTAGATGATTTTACAAATAGTGCAATGAAATTCTGCGCTCGCGCACGCACATAGAGAGCTGATTTTTTTCAGCGAGTCTTAGTATTTCCATTGGTAATAAGATGGTATAATGCCAGAAACACAATCTCTTATACAGGCTGACTTGGGGGTCAAAGGTTCAGCCTCCTAAGGGGAGATGGGCCGTGTTTCTGGTCCCTCCTCTTACTTGTGTTTAGCCCCATTAGTTTTCAGATTTGATGACGTTCGGCTCATTAGTTTGTTGATTTTTAGACCTTTCGCCCCATTTCCTTGTCAATATAGGCCTAAAGACCTTTCGTGCTATTTAGGTGTCAATTTTTTTCCTGGCGAACGAAAGTATGCCTGTACATTTGGAAGAAACCGTAAAAATTTACAAATTGATCTAGAAGAGGGATCTAATGGATTTTTGTTAAGCTTGGAGGTCTAAGGAAACTAATAAAATATTAATAACATACATAAATGACCAAATAAAACCGCACCTTTCCCCTTAAGGCTTAAGGGGAGATTTCCACTTGAGGGACTTTTTTTCTGGACCCCTTTCTCCCTCATGTCTAGCCCCATTGCTTTTGAGATTTTAAGACGTTTGTCCCATTAGTTTGATAATTTTTAAGAATTTCCGCCCCATTCTGTCAATTTTAAGACCGTTCGTGCCATTTAGGTGTCGATTTTATCCTGGCGAGCGATAGCGAGCCTGTAATTTAAGAGTAATCGGCCTTCGGCCGGGACATTTTTATACCGAAAAATGTACAAATTTATCTTGAAAGGGGGTCAAGGGGGTGAAATTTTAAGATTGCTGGAGGAGTAGGAAACAAACTAGAAACCTCCCCTTAAGTAGTACTAACACCAGTTGAAAGGAAACTCTTGGAATCTTTTGAGCAGTTTATACAGAGTCAGAATATGTTAAGTGCTCAAAACAGTTCAGGGAAAAGGTATTTATAATCCTTCCTAAACTGAATATAATCCTCTCATAATTGCCAGATTATAATGAAGAGGACGCCACCGATACTAAAGAGGTTTATATATATGTATATATATAAACAGAGAGAGAGAGAGAGAGAGAGAGAGAGAGAGAGAGAGAGAGTACAAAGTACAAAGGAGTACAAAGTACAAAGGAGTACAAAGGAAATCAAGCAACAACAGATCTAGTGACCCTTCTAGGTTGCTTGTCCTCCAAAACACTGAGGATCAAGTGTCCAAACAGTGGTTTAGAGTGGGTAAGGGAACATTGGAAAGGGAATTACTGCCCTGGAACTAATGTCCGTGGCAGGATTAGGGAGTTAGTAGAGGACAGATGGGTTAGTACTGAGGGGGGGATAAAATAAAGTTATTCATTTACAAACGCAGTCAGTCGCGGGTTTTAATGAGAGATATTTGTCTAGGCGGAGTTTAAATGAATCAACGGTGATGCAGTCTATAACGTTTCGGGAAAGCCCATTCCACAAGTTGACAACTCGATTGAAGAAGAAATTCTTAGATTCGTGCGAGTTAAAAGATTTACCAATCATTTTGCAACCGTTTCCCCGCGTGTAATTAGATTGGTCGATAGTGAAGTACTTACTACAGTTCATATTGTCGATGCCTTTGATGATTTTGAACACTTGAATTAAGTCACCTCTTAATCTGCACTGGGTTAAAGGAAATAGATTTAATTCTCTAAGACGCTCTTCGTATGGTTTGTTCTTTAGGCTAGGTATCATTTTGGTAACTCTACGTTGAACTCGTTCTAGCTTGTTTATATCTTTTTGGTAATAAGGGCACCAGGATTGAACGCAGTATTCCAGAAGAGGGCGGACTAAGGAATTGTAAAGGGTTAGGATAACTTCTTTGGATTTATGCTCAAATGACCTGCCTATAAAGCCAATTATTTTGTTTGCCTTCTTAACAACTTCTGAACATTGTTGACTCGGTTTTAGGTTACTCGATATTGTTACTCCCAGATCGGTTTATCTGTTTACATTCTTAAGCTGAGTGCCATTCATCGAATAGTTTGCTTTCTCATTTAGGTATCCGACATGTAGTACTTTACATTTATCCGCATTGAAACTCATTTGCCAAATTTGGGCCCAACATGACAATTTATCTAGATTGTGTTGCATATCGTCAACTTGTTCTTTTGAGAGTACGCTATTTGCAATTTTTGTATCGTCAGCAAATTTTGAGATTGTACAGGTGAGACCCTCATCTATGTCGTTGATGTAAATTAGAAAGAGAATTGGTCCTAGTACCGATCCCTGGGGTACCCCGCTACTTACATTGGTCCATTTAGATGCCTTACCGTTTATGACTACCCTTTGCTTTCTGTTGCTGAGCCAATTTTCTATCCATTTCAACACACGTCTTGTATTCCATGCGCTTTTAGTTTTAGCAGTAAACGTTTGTGGGGAACTTTGTCAAAGGCCTTTTGAAAATCAAGGTATATAATATCTACAGCTTTACTCTCATCGTAGAGGTTGAGGATATCGTGGAAGAAGTCTAAGAGGTTTGTTAAACAGGAACGTTTTTTACGAAAGCCGTGTTGAGTATCTTTAAGTATGTTATTTTCCTCTAAGTGATTTACGAGTCTGTCTCGTATGACCGTTTCTAGCATTTTACAAACAACTGAGGTTAAGCTAATTGGACGATAGTTACTGGGTAGGGATTTGCTGCCTTTTTTGAATATCGGTGTTACGTTGGCTAGCTTCCACTGATCAGGCATAGTTCCAGACTGCAAGGATTTATTGAATAGTAATGTCAGTGGTTTGGAGAGCTCATTCTTAGCTTCCTTTAGAACTCTAGGCGAGATTGTATCAGGTCCTGGCGTTTTATTTACCTTGAGTTTATCTAAACAATTCAATACTTCTCTCTCTGTAACGGTGATATTGCTTAGAACATCTGAATTATCAATCTGAATCGGCGATGGTGTAGGGATATCACTGAGGTCTTCTGTTGTAAAAACTGATGCAAAGAAGGTATTGAGGGCATTACTCATTTGTACTTCGTCTTTGGTGTATTCTCCATTTTCATCGACTAACGGTCCAACAGTTGAAGTAACTACTTTTTTCTTTCTGATATAACTATAGAATTATTTCGGGTTTGTTTTACTTTGATTCGCAATATGTAACTCTAAGGTCTTTTTACTCTGCTTAATTAACTTTTTGGCTTTGCGTCGTAGCTCTACAAATTTCACCCGTTCTTCGTCATTTTGTGAGGATTTTAATCTATCATTAGCAAATTTTTTAGCAAGCAGGCAGTTTGAAATATCTTTATTCCACCATTTGGGCTTATTATTATGGCCTGGACGCCGTATTTTCGATGGTATGCAGTCTTGCACTGCTTTTAGGTAAGTGGTTTCGAATAACTTCCAAGATGTATTTATGTCGTTATTGTTAATTAAAAAGCTCCAGTCAGTTTCTTTAAACATAGCTCTAAGTTTATGGAAGTTTGCTTTCTTGAAATTAGGGACTTTTTCGATGCTACTATTTGGTTCGTTACTAGTAAACTTTAAAGTGAAAGTTATCGTACGATGGTCGCTGTTACTGAATTCATCACCAACATTCAAATTCTCTATCAATTCTTCTTTTGTTGCAAGTACAATGTCAAGAACGTTATTACCACGGGTCGGCGTTCGAACAAATTGATAAAGCGAACTCTCTTGCAAGTTCGTATACAAGTCATGTCCGGAGTGTGAAGTAAGAGTATCGCCCCACTTGGTCACAGGTAAATTAAAGTCGCCAAAAATTATGGTATCTTGTGAGTTACTTACATCTGCAATTTGTTCATAAATTTCTCGGTCAGTTTGCACTGATTGAGCTGGAGGTCTGTATATTAACGCAAGTATTATTTTTGTACCTTTATTATTCTTTATTAGCACAAAAGATGTGTCGACGTTCACAATTAGAGAGAGAGAGAGAGAGAGAGAGAGAGAGAGAGAGAGAGAGAGAGAGAGAGAGAGAGAGAGAGAGAGAGAGAGAGAGAGAGAGAGAGTCACTAAGTCAAGAACTAGGTTACAAAATGGGAATTAAGTTAATAATCGGCATAAATAAAACATTTTGTTTTTCATCAATATAGGCAGGTCACAGGATGCAACAGAAAACGAAGCATATCTTTCTATTCATTTGCCTTTCTATTTTTCTGCATAATGAAAGTTCAAAGGCAATGGAATATAGGATTACAAGGAACAAAAAAAAAAAAAAACAAAAAAAAAAAACACACACACACATAAACTGGAGAAATACATAAAAGAGAAAGAAATACATCAAACAAAAGCGTACACATAATTGTAATTTACTATTGAGGCATATAAGGTTGGAATTTCAGACCTGCATTTAATTACAGGATATCGGTTCCAACGGAGCAAAATATTTCGCTAGTTAACATTAACAGAGTATTGTAAAAAAAGACATTTAAAGTTGTTAACCAGTGAAATAATATTATGAAGAGAAAATAACGCTAAATGGACGAAAGGGGTATATAAGAATATAGACTGATAGGAAATAATGACAATGAGGATCTGATGCGTTTTAGCAGTTTATTTTATCTATTATTAGACGAGTTTAGACAGCTTAGGAAGGATCTGTGGTAATTAGAAGAATAAAGAAGAGCTCAATCAACCCTCTGACTTCCATATACCCTTCCTAATCTGAATAAAATCGTCAAATATGAGCCAGAAACCATAAAGGAAGTGCGTCATAGATGCTGAGAGGGTTAAGGGGAGATTTCCACTTGAGGGATTTTTTTCTCGACTCCTTTCTCCCTCATGTTTAGTCCCATTGCTTTTCTAATTTTAAGACGTTCGCCCCATTATTTTGAGGATTTTAAGAACCTTCGACCCATTTCTGTCAATTGTAAGACCTTTCGTGCCATTTAGGTGTCGATTTTATCCTGGCGAGCGATAGCGTGCCAGTCATTTAAGAGGAACCGGCTTTCAGCCGGGACATTTTTCTACCGAAAAATGTACAAATTTATCTTGAAAGGGGCTCAAAGGGGTGTAATCTTAAGCTTGATGGATATCCAGAGACCAAACTAAAAACCTCTCCTTAAATGGTAGGAGAATCACAGAAAATATAGAACCATACATAAGGATATTTATATATAGATTGAAAAGCAAGATTTTGTTTTCTATTTGAGTGAGGGAGACAAAAGGCAAAACTGCCTGTGACGAGTGCCTCCCCGAGAATTGAAAGAGTGACAGGGCCAAAATCAAGGGACTTTCGAGCTACAATGCCTGGACACACTGAGTTAGAAGCCATTTAAGTCCTAGGAAGAGGGAAAGACTGATTACACAGAGGTACAGTTGGTCAAAGTTCCAGCTGACCCACCCTCGCTCTGGGGCTCGCAGATATATCTGGCAATACTGGTGTAGGAAGGAGGTGTGTCTTACAAAGATTGAGATTGGTAGATCTGATTTCGGCTATATCATTGTTAGAACATATACTAAACAAGGGAAAGTAAGCCTATCTCAAATACAATTGCATACATCGTTATGTATGATCCTGAACATTCACCCAAAGTTCGTAGATTTACTTAAATATTCAAGTTATTATATCCACTGATTGGCAACGCATATAAAACCTGCTGGCTGCCACAACATACTTTACTCGATTTTATAAGAATACATATTTCTGTTTTATTGGTGGCTGCTTAATGAAGGAACATTTAGTCTTCACAACGTGAACATTACATAGTCTAATTTGCAGTAATATACAGGACAGACACAGGTAACACATTAATGGCAAGTGGTATCCCTGCACCACTACACCAGTATTGCCAGCTAATTCTGCGAGCTCCAGAGCGAGGGTGGGTCAGCTGGAACTTTGACCAACTGTACATGGACACACAGACCACACAGATCAACTGGTAACAACAAGGTGATCTGAAGGTAAACAAAAGGTATAAGTAATTTGCTTATATATTGTACCGGTATAGAAGAGAAGGAGAGAAGAGGACTGATAGATAGGAAGATACAAAGGCACACAGAAAATAAATATATATATATATATATATATATATACCGGCATATATATATATATATATATATATATATACAATTAATAATACTGTCATTATTATTATTATTATTATTAGTAGTAGTAGTAGTAGTAGCAGTAACAGTAGTAGTAGTAGTAGTAGTAGTAGTAGTAGTAGTAGTAACAGTAGTAGTAGTAGTAGTAGTAGTAGTAGTAGTAGTAGTAGTAGTAACAGTAGTAGTAGTAGTAGTAGTAGTAGTAGTAGTAGTAGTAACAGTAGTAGTAGTAGTAGTAGTAGTAGTAGTAGTAGTAGTAGTAGTAACAGTAGTAGTAGTAGTAGTAGTAGTAGTAGTAGCAGTAACAGTAGTAGTAGTAGTAGTAGTAACAGTAGTAGTAGTAGTAGTAATATTGTTATCATTATTATGATTATTATTATTATAACAAGTAAATTAATATCCTGTCTTATACAGTCATATAACACAATAACTCAGGTATATTTGTATTAACTTGTAAATATGCATTCACACACACACACACACACACACACACACACACACACACACACACACTCTTATATAAACATTAACACGCACACACACAATAGCTCCTTTGTCTCACTTGCCGTTTAATACACGTTTCCTCTCCTGTGCTTTAATTAATGTAAGATAAGTAACACCCTCTCTCTCTCTCTCTATATATATATATATATATATATATATATATATATATATATGGTTATATTTTGCGAGTGGTTTGTGTGTGTCTGCTTATCTACTGTTAGTGTGTCTGTGTGTCTGTCTTTGTGCCCGTGTCTGTGCGTGTGTGGCTGTATGGGTATATACTGTATACTGTATATACAGTATATATATCCAGGCACAAGCAATAACTCAATATTGATACGAAATTTGGGATGGGAACGAATGTTGCGGAAGGATGAAGAAGAACGACAGATGGCATTAGTAAGCAGCTAGTCGCCTTAAATACAAATGGTTCGCAAAGCAACACCACACAAACAAAAAATAATAATAAATAAATAAATAAATGAATAACAATAAGAAAATACAAATAATAAACGATGCTTTGGGTACACAAAACAAAAAAGTGCCCTAGAAATGAAAGTATAAGTCCACAATGTAAGAGAGCTACAAACTAAACACACTAAAGGAAAATTGTGGTTGATAAATCGGCGGAGGAGGGGATCATAACTAACCTGGCAAACCGAAAAAGAAAGAAAATGTAGTTGAATGGGGGACGGAGGAGGGGGGACCGAAGAAAACATGTGAATAATGAGAAAAGTTTTGTGTGTGTGGCCGTTGGGTTAACTCGACTACCCACACACAAACGTACTGTACACAAACATACGCACATACACACATTATACACATACACACTAATAGCCACACACACACAAACACACATATATACTAATAGCAACCCCTACACACACATCACATACAATCACTCAAACACACTTACCTACACACACACACAAACAAACGCACGTACAGGCATATCTGTACACATGAACGCACTCTCCCTGTTACACACTCGTGCACTTAGTGAGTCTGTTTACTCTATCACACCACTAGAGGAGAGAGAGGGGGAGATGGAAGGGGAGGAGATGGAGGGATAGAGGGTGGAAGAGAAGGGAAGAGAGGGAAGAGAGAGAGAGAGAGAGAGAGAGAGAGAGAGAGAGAGAGAGAGAGAGAGAGAGAGAGAGAGAGAGAGAGAGAGAGAGAGAGAGTGAGAGAGAGAGTGAGAGATGGAAGGGGAGGAGATGGAGGGATAGAGGGGTGGAAGAGAAGAGAGAGAGAGAGAGAGAGGGGGGAGAAGTAGGGGAAGAGATGGAAGAAGAGGATGGAAGGAGAGAGTGGAAGAGGAGAGGGGCGGGCGGGGGGGGGAGAGAAGGGAAGTTGGAGAAGTTGAGAGGAGGAGATGGAAGGTGAGAGGGGTGGAAGAGGAGAGGGGGGGGGGGTTAGAGAGAGAGAGGGTGGAGGGTGAGTGGGAAGAGGGAGGAAATGTGGAAAGGGAGCTACATGTACTTCCACAGATATACAGACCACACAGACTTTTCTTTTTCCTACTAGGTAGTTCTGCATCAAATTTAAAGAAGCAGTTGCTACTGAGTTCGAGACAAGGATAGTAAAACAGATGGACCATCTCCACACCCACCACTCCCTCCGGTTTTTGCGTCGGCAAGAAGCATAGTTCGGAAACAAACTCCCCAGAAGAGTGAAAACATTTATGTTGGGAAATTAATAGCATAATTAAATAAATACGAGACAAAACTACGAGTGCTAAACTTATATTTGTGTACCATATATTACTCCAGCCCCCTTAAGATACATGTCTAATGTCATCTTGATATTGTTATTATTATTATCATTAAAAATAATAATAACAACACTTATTATTTTTTCTCTCCACCACAATCTCTGGCAACTAGTTCCACTCGTTCACAATAGGTGAAGACATTTTGATTGCAATTTCTATTTCCGTCCTCCTGGTGTTAAGGGGAGACTGACTGTTTGTTTGGTCTACTAATTCATTTATTCATATATTTGTTTAGTTTCCTCCCTAGACCTCCATGAAGCTTAGAAAAAAAAACCCTAGACCCCCCTTCAAGATAAATTTTTAAATTTTTTGGTCGAAAAATGTCCCGGCCAAAGGCCGATTCTTCTTAAGTTGCAGGCTCGCAATCGCTCGCCAGGAAATAATCGACACCTAAATGGCACGAAAGGTCTTAAAATTGACAAACGAAATGGGGCGAAAGGTGTTAAAATCGCCAAACTAATGGGCCGAACGTCTTACAATCTCAAAACTAGTGGGGTTAAACACGAGAGAGAAAGGGGTCCAGAAAAACGGTCTTCCCCCCCCCTTAAATATAATTCCATATTCGCGAGTTTTAGAACTATAATTACGTTTGCTATATGTGTGTCTATCAAAGGTGTCAAAGATGTCAGTAACTTCATACACTCGATTACTTGACCTAATTTTTTTTTCTGGGGGGGGGGGGGGACCAATATAAACTCTTTAGTCTTTCGTAATATGCCTTATTTCTCAATGTTGGTGCTAGTTTTGTCGTGCACCAAATCTAGTCTTCCAACATCCTTACTCAGCCAATGGGTACAGAACTGCACATCATACCCGAGCTTGGCTTTTATCATACTTTTGAACAATAGCACTGTGCGTTCTCATTTTTATGGGTAAACTTTCGGTTATTGAATCCTAAGACTATTAGCTTTGTTTACAACGGCTTCATATTGATCAGAAGTTTTAAAAGAGAAAAAAGAGAGAGGAGATAAAGGTGAGAGGGAGGTGGGGGGGGGGGGGGCAGAAGTAATAGGAGATAGACGAAAGAGGGGAGAGAAAGGAGAGGGGAGAAAATAGAGAGAGGAGATAGAAGGGATGGGCAGAGGGGAGAAGGAGGAAGATGGGAAGGTGTAGGTAATAAGGAGAACAGATAGAGGGAGAATGGAACAAGGTAGAGGGAGGACATGAGAAGGGGATGAAAACAGGGAGCAAATATAGAGGGGGAAGGGAGCAAAGAAAAACATGAGGGGGGAGAAAGGGGAGAGGAGGGAGAGATAAACATACCAGTAGTGAGATTATGAAGAAAGGGAGAGAAAACATGTCAATGGGAGTATAAATGCCACCAAGTAATTAATATAATCATCAACCCACCAATTAACTTACAAATATACCTAGTTAAATAAATTAATGAATCAGTGAATACATGTGGTACTCCATGGATTCGAATCTAGGATACTCACACTGAAATTCTGTGCACTTAAGAATTACGCTATCACTACAGTTAGAGATTTATGCACAAGCCTACGATATGTTATGCATTCTCGAATACTGCATTTTTATGTTAGCATGTACAGGTGTGGAAATGTGTTCTTAAGCACCCTATGATTTTCATTAATCAATTAAATGTTTTGTAATCAATTTATGGGAATTATTCTATAATTGCACCTACACGAGCTAAACAAATTATGATTGTATTTAACAGGAAGGTACGATGAGGTAAGTGATGTGGTATAGGTGGCAATATGCGGAAATGGATTATAAGGGCATTACGCCCCCTCTGACCCCCTTACGAAAATCTATGGTTACTCACTCCACCCCAACTGTATTTCTACCGTTTTACCCAACCAGCGGGGGTGTGGGGACGGCAGCCCCCACCCATAATACTAGGATAGGTTAGGTAAGGTTGTTAGGTTAGGCTAATGTCTTTCTGAAACATTGTAAAATCCATGTCACATCTAGATTGATAGACTTTTGTCAGAGGGGGCGGAATGCCCTTATAATTTATATCCGCATATTGCCACCTATGCCACATCACTTACCTCGTCGTATCTTCCTGTTAAATACAATAATAATTTGTTTAGCTCGTATAGGTGCAATTATAGAAATTTACCGTGAATTAATTATAAAAGTGTTATTGCAAATTTAAAATCACAGGGTGCTTAAGAACACATTTCCATAACTGTACATATACCCAACTGCACTATGATAGCCTAATGGTTACACGAATGGAAGGGGTAATAACAGAACCAGGGATACCTACGAGACTGTTAACCCCTTCAGCACCATTAAATTAGATTATTTTAGGCGGTTTAAGAAAGACCTATGGTATTAAAAGGGTAAACTGATATCGTACTTACCAGTTTGAGTCGTAAAGATATATTTTATACCAAAGAAAATCGTCTATTGATAACCTCTTATGAAATTCCAATCCCGACTGCCCTAGTCATCCTTCATGATTAGATTTTCATACCAAGTAATCTTTGGGCAGAATAAAGTTATATTTGATACTCACAATTACCGGATGTTTATCACGTACTCGGGAAACGGAAGGACTCCCCACTGTAATAAAGTAAATTAACTATTAATTTAGGATCACTGATAACGTTATAATTGTCTCAGGTAATTGAAATATTAAGGTACGCTATATCATATCTAATAAATGATCTGAATAACTAATGGGATGTTTTGTGGTGATGATGCCGCGTAACGCCTACACTAAGCTATAATAACACCTACACTAAGCTATAATAACACCTACACTAAGCTATAATAACGCCTACACTAAGCTATAATAACACCTACACTAAGCTATAATAACGCCTACACTAAGCTATAATTATACACCACCTACTGACCATCGGTACTAAACAATAATACTTAGGCAGCGAACCTGTAATTGTTGCCATCGACCATATGGTAGAGAGTTGTAGGTTCGATCGAGCTGTAATATTATTAATTGTTATTAAGTTCACTATTAAGTTATAGTACACTAGTTTTCTTAAAGTAATTAGAAAATCGATAGCAACTATGTATGTCTGTTCACTTCCATATTATAAGTAGAGTATCTATTATGGAAATATAAGCGCAACTGCCGGTCAGTCTGAGTAGTTTAACCCATAGAGTAAGAATACCTAAGAGGGGCGTGCTGGGAAAATCAGCCGTGTTAATAGTAGTTGGCCATTATTTACAGATTTGGCGGGAACCCTGCACTAGATGGCGGTAGCGCATAGCTCCTCCCTATCGCGGGAAAATACTTCTGTCGTCTGTTTATTGACAGTTCCTTTCCCTTGGCTGCAATGGTGTACACGTGTCTCGTGTAGAGTCTGTAGAAACACATGTAACTTGTTTGCTATCACCATATCAGCCATAGTCATTATGAATACAATGATTTAAGAGTACACTGATATGCAAAAGCACTCCAAAGTATTGCCTACACTGAAATGTGAACAATACTCCATTAATTACATAGCTTACCAAGCTGAACCAAGCCTCCGTGATGATGTAAGGAGGCTGTGGTTGACCTTGAGAATAAAGATATGGTTTGCAATGGATCATGAAGGCTGTTGATGATTATTTGATATTGACTGTAAATTTATTAACAATGAATGTATATGAATAACAATAATCTCAATTGAAGAAAAGTATTTACATTGAAATATAAGTTACTAACTTGGAAGTACACACAGCCACACCCAAACTTTGGTAAAACATAAATAATATATATATATATATATATATATATATATATATATATATATATATATATATATATATATATATATAGAGAGAGAGAGAGAGAGAGAGAGAAGTAGTGTAGCCTACACATCATACAAAAAACAGAGAATGGAGGGTACATCCGTAGATTTAATCACGTTGAGTAGTTTCCCTTCAATAGATGGCGCTGAAGAAAAAAAAATCGAAAAAGGGTAATTGGCAACGTTTAGAGGCACCTTTTTATTACTAGAATACATAGGAAGACTCCCCTCTCCTATACACACTCTCTGGTTTAACCCTTGTCAAAATGGCGGGTGAATCCGTGAAAATAGCGGATGAATACATAAGTAGTTCCGCGCAGTAATATAATGAAGACCATGATATTACGATAATTTGTACTGTATAATGATATGTTGGTACTTGCATTATTGGTAACTAAACATAATATAGTTACGTATATTTATCCAGTATTATTTACAACTAATTATAAACTTATTTACAATGAAATTAATGAGTGAACAGGTACCAAAATGTATCATACTGTACTTGTGCCAAAACACATCAACTGGCTTGAATGATAGGTAGAAACAACGAACCCCCGTCCTAAATGATAGGTAGAAACAACGAACCCCCGTCCTAAATGTAAGAATAATACAGTAACAATTTCTGTGGGAAGATGTTTCGCACAACCCAGAATATGCTGAGAAATACGTAATGGTGGTGAAGGGGTTAAAAGCTGCACTGTAAGCAAAAATGTACACTTAAATACGTAATGGTGGTGAAGGGGTTAAAAGCTACACTGTAATGGTGGTGAAGGGGTTAAAAGCTACACTGTAATGGTGGTGAAGGGGTTAAAAGCTGCACTGTAATGGTGGTGAAGGGGTTAAAAGCTACACTGTAATGGTGGTGAAGGGGTTAAAAGCTACACTGTAATGGTGGTGAAGGGGTTAAAAGCTAAAATATAATGGTGGTGAAGGGGTTAAAAGCTAAAATATAATGGTGGTGAAGGGGTTAAAAGCTAAAATATAATGGTGGTGAAGGGGTTAAAAGCTAAACTATAATGGTGGTGAAGGGGTTAAAAGCTGCACTGTAATGGTGGTGAAGGGGTTAAAAGCTGCACTGTAATGGTGGTGAAGGGGTTAAAAGCTAAAATATAATGGTGGTGAAGGGGTTAAAAGCTAAAATATAATGGTGGTGAAGGGGTTAAAAGCTAAAATATAATGGTGGTGAAGGGGTTTAAAAGCTACACTGTAATGGTGGTGAAGGGGTTAAAAGCTACACTGTAATGGTGGTGAAGGGGTTAAAAGCTGCACTGTAATGGTGGTGAAGGGGTTAAAAGCTGCACTGTAATGGTGGTGAAGGGGTTAAAAGCTGCACTGTAATGGTGGTGAAGGGGTTAAAAGCTGCACTGTAATGGTGGTGAAGGGGTTAAAAGCTACACTGTAATGGTGGTGAAGGGGTTAAAAGCTACACTGTAATGGTGGTGAAGGGGTTAAAAGCTGCACTGTAATGGTGGTGAAGGGGTTAAAAGCTGCACTGTAATGGTGGTGAAGGGGTTAAAAGCTACACTGTAATGGTGGTGAAGGGGTTAAAAGCTACACTGTAATGGTGGTGAAGGGGTTAAAAGCTGCACTGTAATGGTGGTGAAGGGGTTAAAAGCTACACTGTAATGGTGGTGAAGGGGTTAAAAGCTGCACTGTAATGGTGGTGAAGGGGTTAAAAGCTGCACTGTAATGGTGGTGAAGGGGTTAAAAGCTGCACTGTAATGGTGGTGAAGGAGTTAAAAGCTGCACTGTAATGGTGGTGAAGGGGTTAAAAGCTGCACTGTAAGCAAAAATGTACACTTAAATGTAACACAAATGTACACATAGACGATTAAGGGGGTGACCTGTTTTTGTTCTGTCCTTTCCTATCTTTCTCTGGCTTGTATCCATTTGGCCCCATTCAGCCTACTGTTTTAAGACGTTTATCCCCATCCAGGTGTCAATTTTTTACTGGTGAGCGGTAGCGAGCCAGCATATTTTTTATTTTTGTGTGACAGCAGGCTAAATTTGTACATTTTTCGATAGAAAAATGTCTCCGGCGATGCCGAATTTCTTCATATAATGCTGGCTCGCTATCGCTCGCCAGGAAGAAATCGACACCTAGATGGGGATAAACGTCTTAAAATAGTTGGCTGAATGGGGCCGAATGGATACAAGCCAGAGAAAGAGAGAAAAGGACAGAAATAACAAAAAGCAGGTCACACCCCCCTTAATGAGATAATTATATGTTCAATATAACACATATAACCCTGTCAAGATCCAATTACGCGTTTCTTTTCTGTTGTCTGGCAATTAGTAGACGATTTTATTCAGATTAAGAATGGTGTATGGAATTCAGAGGGTTAATCGAGATAATCTGTACCCTAATAGTTCCCACAGATCCAGCCTAAACGGTATGTAATCGTCTAATTCCCACAGATCCAGCCTAAACGGCATGTAATCGTCTAATGATAGCCAGAATAAACTGTCAACTTGGGTCATAATTTTGAAAGGGTTAATGAATGAAACCAACTATATGCATCATTTGTCTTGCATTTGAGAAAAAAAAAAAAAAAAAAAAAAATGAAAATAACAATGATAATAATAAAACAATAATAATAATTGTGTAGTTCAGCCAATTTACCTCTTTGAAGATTGTGACGCAGTTTAGCAGTTTGTTGTGGCTATCATTAGACGATTTTCTACAGCCTAAGAAGGATCTGTGGGCATGATGATGGTAAAGACTATTTCAGTTAACCCTTTGACTTCCACAGACCCTTTCTACTCCGAATAATATCGTTTAATAATAGCTGGAAAACAGAAAAGATATGCGTGTTGGATCTTTAAGGGGGTGACCTGCTTTTTGTTATTTCTGTCCTTTTCTCTCTTTCTCTGGCTTGTATCCATTCGGCCCCATTCAGCCAACTATTTTAAGACGTTTAAAGGGGTTGGAAGTTGGGGAAAAAAAAAAAAAAAAAAAAAAAAAAAAAAAAAACTATAAGAAAGCTTTCCACTCTCACCCAACTTTGAAGATTGGATCACTTTAGAGTAACTTTAGAACCCGGCAAAGTATAATTATTCAAACTCATGACTAACACACGGAAGTTATATTTTCAAGGTTAGCTATGTTTAATAGATGAGCTATACTAAATGGGAAGCTTAATTTATTTGCATTTAGGCCCGTGACAAGAGCTCTTTTTGGTCGATTTTTAAATTTATTAATTATTTTTCTAGTTTCCTCCCTAGACCTCCATCAATCTTAAAAAAAAGCACCCATTAGATCCCTCTTGTAGATTAATTAGTACATTTTTCGGTAGAAACAATTTCCCGGCCGATGGCCGGTTCTTCCAAAATTACAGGCTCACTTTCGTTCGCCAGGAAAAAAAAATGACACCTATATAGCACGAAAGGTCTTAATATTGCCAACAAAATGTGGCAAAAGGTCTTAAAATCGACAAACTAATGGGGCAAGCATCTTAAAATCTGAAAAACTAAACATGAGGGAGAAGGTGGTCTAGAAAAACAACCCATCTCCCGTTAATTGTAGCCATTATGTATTCCTCTGACACATTTTATGGGTGAGCATTATGAAGCCGTCAGTCATTTGGGAGTAGGGTCAGAGCTTCATTATGGAAAACAGCTATGATAAATTACCCCCCCCCCCGTGGAGAACCAGTGGATTATCATAATGCTTATAATATACCCTCATGGTGCGATATTCTGCATCATAAAAATACACCATCAACATTTATAGTATATTAACGAGAGTTCAATAGTATATCGTAATAATGCTACGAAATTTACCCCTAATGATCATGACGCATTTTGCCAGCTTGTTCTGGCTATCATTAGACGATTGTATAGAGCTTAGGAAGGAACTGTGTGAATTAAAGGGGTAAAGGCCGTCTCTATGAACCCTCGGACTTCCTCATATCCATGCTAGTCTAAATAATATCGTCTAATAAAAGCCAGAATAAACTGACAATAACGCGCCATGATCCTCAAGGGGTTAAGCTGAAACAAAAAGGAAATTCATTAATGAGAATAAGAATGAACGAGGCCTGGCCATTTAGGGAGGTATAGGGCATCAATTAACGAGGCCTGGCCATTTAGGGAGTTATAGGGCATCAATTAACGAGGCCTGGCCATTTAGGGAGTTATAGGGCATCAATTAACGAGGCCTGGCCATTTAGGGAGTTATAGGGCATCAATTAACGAGGCCTGGCCATTTACGGAGTTATAGGGCATCAATTAACGAGGCCTGGCCATTTAGGGAGTTATAGGGCATCAATTAACGAGGCCTGGCCATTTACGGAGTTATAGGGCATCAATTAACGAGGCCTGGCCATTTAGGGAGTTATAGGGCATCAATTGAGGTGATTTTTTATCTGACTTATGGTGAACCCCTGAGTACCAAAGGCATCTGGACCGTAACCTATATTTATACGTGTAAGAAGGAGACAAAGGGCAAAGCTGCCTTAGTGTACCTTCAAATTGAAATAATGACCGAGCCAAACTCAAGGCACGTTGGGGTCATAATGTCTGGACACGCGGAGTTTGAAAGTGTTTAAGTCATAGGATGAAGGGGAAAATTATTTGAAGGAGAGAATTCCAGAGTTTACTTGTTGAGTGGAAGATAGACTGGGAAAATTGGGTCAATGTTGGGTTAGAGAGTTGGACAAAATAGGGGTAGGAGTGTGTTGAAAAGCGGGTGCTACCAACTCTCCGTAAGGGAGGAGGTACACAATCGGAAAGCTCTGATGAACAGTGATTATTATTGGGCGGGTGCCCATCCCCGAAATTATTTGAAATAGGGGAGCTATCCCCTCGCCAAAGGCGGCTTTCTAGGGCCTTTCCTAGCTGATGCTGAGAGGATTGGGTTCTAGTCATGTGGTGATGGGCTGATCTATCAGAGCGAGAGCTGAGCGATCTCTGCCATACCCATAGCTTACTCTGACTGTTCCTTTTACTTATATATTTTCTAGATCTCAAGTGACGGCGTCTCTTCCGTGGATTGACCTCCCTACTGCCAACCTAGAGGTGGACAGATTGGGAGCCAAAGCGTTACATTTGTCCTTTGCCCCTCAACTTTCCCTTCATAATTGCTGAGGGGCACAGGGCCTTGGGTGGGGCTCTGGTTTCCCGTGCATTTCCGCACCCTCTTCAGCTCCCCGCCTTGGAGTGGCTTCGGTCAGAGGGGCTTTATTAGTGGTAAACAGGGAGGGTTTTGTGGGGGCGCTCGTTTATGGCCTTGGCTTTGCTCGGGCCCTTGGGCCAGACAACCTGAGGAACAACAACAACAACAACAACAACACACACACACACACACACACACACACACACACACACACACACACACACACACACACACACACACACACACACACACACACACACAAACACTCTCTCTCTCTCTCTGTCTCACTAACCATGCCTACATAAGCATGAGTAATAACGGAGAATCCATTCATCGTTGGTTACGAAACTCTGGTATGCTTTCATTAGTTTATTCAAGTACATTGGGGTTTGTAATGGATGATTAATATTAAGAACCTTAATCTCTCTCTCTCTCTTGCTATATTCTAAACAATATGGGTCTCTCCTTACCCTTTATTATTTTTGTTATATCTCCACTCCCCTTTACAGTATACTCCAATTAGCTTTCCCTACATCTCTCTCTCTCTCTCTCTCTCTCTCTCTCTCTCTCTCTCTCTCTCTCTCTCTCTCTCTCTCTCTCTCTCTCTCTCTCTCTCTCTCTCTCTCTCTCTCGCTCCTCTCTCTCTCTCTCTCTCTCTCTCTCTCTCTCTCTCTCTCTCTCTCTCTCTCTCTCTCTCTCTCTCTCTCTCTCTCTCTCTCTCTCTCTCTTCTCTCTCTCTCTCTCTCTCTCTCTCTCTCTCTCTCTCTCTCCTTTGTTCCATTTATTGTTCCTGAAATTTGTAAAATCTCTCGGAGGGGTGGAAGAATTGGTTTCGATTCTACATTGTTCACGAATATTTTTGACCTGAAGAAGTTACTGTACATGAAAAACTCTCATAGTAAACTGTTTTTCCTCACATGGTGTTTGTGATCGGTCTGTCAACTTTCAGAAAGGATCTGTGTAAGCAGAGACTTAGTAAATTTCGCTATGCTTGAAAAAAAACAAACAAAAAAGTGCAAGGTGATGCATTTCTATTAACCCAATTTTAAGTCAGCCTATTTCTGAAACGAAGTAAAACAATACAAAAGTAGAAAATAAAAAATCCTCACAATTAATGTGTGATCTGACTACCTGTGATCTCAAGCTTCACTCCAGACCTACTATAGAAGCAGCAAAGAAACATTTATGAATTAATTGGACTAAGCTAATACTTGGATTGCGATGAAGGCTTTCTTATTACTATGTGCCTATAATTAAAAGATTTGATTTGAATTAAGAAGGTTTAATTTGGAGATCAAAGGGTTATTTAATTAAGTGTTGCCCATTACATTCTTAAGCGTTTTTCGGAACTAATAATTTTATTTAGTCAAGATAGTCACAAGACAATGCGATAAATATCTGTAACGCCACATTCCGTAGGAGATAACATTCAATATAAGAATATAACTTAGGAGTCTAGCATCCATAAGAACCCAATTCGGTGCAATGCTGGTCTTCTCCTTGGCTCTTCTTTTGTCTATGTGTAAAAAGATAACAAAAGGCAAAGCTGTCTGTATCAAGTGCCCCCCCCCCCCCCCCCCTTAAATATATGCAATGAAAGAGTGGGAAAACCAAACAAATAAGTTCAAGATTGGTTAAAGTTAAATTGTTTGGACACCCGGTGCTTGAAGCAGTTCAAGTCGTAGGATGAGGGAAAATGTATTAAGGGAGAGTGTTACAGAGTATATATATTATATTATTGGAAGAAAGGCTGTCTGCCGCAATAATGATACAAGGAATGCCTAGCAAAGTTCAGCTGCACCTACGATATGATATCCATTATCAAACCAAGATACTATAATCAGTTAAGGGAGTAATGTTTGGTTATGGTCTATAATCAGTTAAGGGAGTATTGTTTGGTTATGGTCTATAATCAGTTAAGGGAGTATTGTTTGGTTATGGTCTATAATCAGTTAAGGGAGTATTGTTTGGTTATGGTCTATAATCAGTTAAGGGAGTAATGTTTGGTTATGGTCTATAATCAGTTAAGGGAGTAATGTTTGGTTATGGTCTATAATCAGTAAGGAGTAATGTTGGTTATGGCCTATTTATTTACTCATTAAATTATGTTATAGTAACTTTGCTAGACCTCCATCAAGCTTAAAAAAATACCCCCTAGAAACCTTTTGAAGATGAACTTGTACATTTTTTTCGATATGAACCCAAAGGTCCCGGCCAGAGGCCGGTTCCATCATAGAATTACATGGACTCGCTATCGCTCGCCAGGAAAAAAACGGGACACTTAAATAGCACGAAAGGTCTTGATTAACAAATAAAATGGGCGGAAAGATATTCAAAATCGGCCAAAAACTAATGGAACGAACGTCTTAAAATCTCAAAATTAATAGGACTAAAAAATGAAGGAAAAAAAACAAACTACATCCCCCTTAAAAAAAACAACTACATCCCCCCCCCTTAACCAACACTACATCCCCTTAAAAACAACTACATCCCCCTTAAAAACAACTAACATCCCCCTTAAAAAACAACTACATTCCCCTTATAAAAACAACTACATCCCCCCTTAAAAACCATACTACATCCCCTTAAAAACAACTACATCCCCCTTAAGAACAACTACAACCCCCCCCCCTTAAAAAAACAACTACATCCTCCCTTAAAAAACACTACAAGCCCCCCTTTAAAAACAAATACATCCCCCATTAAAAACAACTACCATCCCCCTTAAAAACAACTACAAGCCCCCTTAAAAAACAACTCATCCATCCCCCTTAAAAGCTCTAAGTCTCTTTTCATTGTAGTATTTACATCAATAAAGGTCTTTCATATTGTAGATTAGGGGGGGGGGGGGGGATAACTAGAAGACTATAGCCCTCTTCCAAGTAGGTAGATCAGAACTCGTGAAACCTAACATGTATAACTAAATAAAGAAGTAGAGGTGAATGGGTCGGAACATTT
>CM064506.1:23463320-23496142 GCA_032716605.1 Paralithodes platypus | reverse complement strand
TAAAGATATATTTTATACCAAAGAAAATCGTCTATTGATGAACCTTATGATGAAATTCCAATCCCGACTGCCCTAGTCAGCTTCATGATTAGATTTTCATACCAAGTAATCTTTGGGCAGAATATAAGTTATATTTGATACTCACAATTACCGGATGTTGATCACGTAACTCGGGGAAAACGGAACGACTCCCCCACTGTAATAAAGTAAATTAACTATTAATTTAGGATCACTGCTAACGTTAATAATTGTCTCAGGTAATTGAAATATTAAGGTACGCTATATTATATCTAATAAATGATCTGAAAACTAATGGGATGTTTGGTGGTGATGCCTGCCGCGTAACGCCTACACGGAAGCTATAATAACACCTACACTAAGCTATAATAACACCTACACTAAGCTATAATAACGCCTACACTAAGCTATAATAACGCCTACACTAAGCTATAATAACGCCTACACTAAGCTATAATAAATATATACCACCTACTGACCATCGGTACTAAACAATCATATTTAGGCAGCGAACATGTAATTGTTGCCATCGACCATAGGGGGAGAGTTGGTAGGTTTCGATCGAGCTGTAATATTATTAATTGTTATTAAGTTCACTATTAAGTTATAGTACACTAGTTTTCTTAAAGTAATTAGAAAATCGACAGGAACTATGTATGTCTGTTCACTTCCATATTATAAGTAGAGTATCTATTATGGAAATATAAGCGCAACTGCCGGTCAGTCTGAGTAGTTTAACCCATAGAGTAAGAACACCTAAGAGGGGCGTGCTGGGAAAATCAGCCGTGTTAATAGTAAAGTTGGCCAGTATTTTAAAGATTTGGCGGGAAACCCTGCACTAGATGGCGGTAGCGCATAAGAGCTCCTCCCTATCGCGGGACAAATACTTCTGTCGTCTGTTTATTGACAATTCCTTTCCCTTGGCTGCAATGGTGTACACGGGTCTCGTGTAGAGTATGTAGAAGAAACCACATGTAACTTGTTTTGTAGCACCATATTCAGCCATAGTCATTATGAAGTACAATGATTTTAAGAGTACACTGATATGCAAAAGCACTCCAAAGTATTGACTACACTGAAATGTGGAACAATACTCCATTTTCATACATAGGCGTACCAAGCTGTGAACCAAGCCTCCGTGGATGATGTGAAGGAGGCTTTTGTGGTTTTGACCTTGAGGAATTAAAGATTATGGTTTTTTTGCAAATGGATCATTGAAGGCTGTTTGCTGATGATGTGATATTTTTGACTGTAAATTTATTAGACAAATTGAATGTATATGTAAATAACAATAATCTCAATTGAAGAAAAGTATGTACATTGAAATATTAAGTTTACTAACTTGGATAGTACACAACCAGCCCACACCCCAAACTTTGGTTATAAATTGTATTTTTTTTTTTTGAGTTTGTTTACATTTTTTATTTATTTTTGTGACTTGTTTTTAAAAAACCTAAAGAATATATATATATATATATATATATATATTATATATATATATACTTATATATATTCATATATATTATTATATACCTATACGAGAGACGAAGAGTTAAGGAGAGGGAGGATGAGAGTAAGTAGCTGTCTAAGCCCGTTTCTATAACCTAAACATCTAAGCGCCTACACAGCCCACAAATTAAAACCGAGAATGGAGGGAGGAGTGGGTTACATCCGTTGTTAGTTTAGAAGATTTTGTAAATCCCACGTTGAGTTTATAGTTTCCCTTGTCCCCTTCCAGTCAATAGATGGCGTCGCGCTTTGGAAGAAAAAAAAAATCGAAAAAAAAAAAATCGAAAAGAAAAAAAAAAAAAAAAAAAGGGTAATTGTCAACGTTAAAGGCAAAATAGTAAATATCCTTTTTATTTACTAGAATACATAGGAAGACTCCCCTCTCACTATACACACTCTTCCTGGGTCGTAAAAACTCCTTTTTTCAAAAATGGATGGGTGAATCCGTGAAAATAGGGCGGTGTGCTCTTATAATGAAATACATAAGGTAGTATCCGTCGCAGTAAATTTATACCGCAGTAGTAATAGAATAATTGAAAAAGGAACCATTGATTATGAACGATTAATTTGTAACTTGGTATAATCATAGATATTTTGGTTTTACTCTGTGGGGGCTATTACTGTGCATTAACTGGTAACTGTGGTAAACCATAAACATAATAGTTGAATTTGTTACTATGATAATTTATATCACCAGTATTATTTTACGCAAATTCTAATTATCAATAAAACTATATTTACAATGAAAAATTTATGATAGGATGGAACAAGGTACCAAGAATGTATCATACTGTACTTGTGGCCAAAAACCACAAGCTCAACGAGTGAAACTCATGATCAAAACTGGCTCTTTTGAATATAGTGTATAAAACCAACAACGAACCCCACCCCCGGTCCTAAATTATAGGTAGAGAAAGAAAGAAAGAATAGAAAAACCAACGAAACCCCCGTCCTAAAGCATAGGGTAGAAACAACGAACCCCCCCGTCCCTAAATGTAGGAAAATAATTACGAGTAGTAGTAACAATTTCTGTGGGAAGAGATCAGAGGTTAAAGTCGCACAACGAACCCAGGGAACCGAATATCCCGCCTGTAGCAGAAATACCGCGTACTGGTGGTGTGAAGGGGGATCTTAGAAAGCTTGGTGCACTGTAAGGCAATAAAATGTACACTTAAATACGGTGAGGGTGGTGAAGGGGTTTAAGTTTAAATGTTTTCCTTTGTTTTGAAAAGCAGTACAACTGGTGTAATGGTGGCTGTGAAGGGGTATTGAATTAAAAACGACACGGGTAATGTTGTGTGAAGGGGTTTTAAAAGCTTGCCACTGTAATGGTGGTGAGAAGGGTTGGATTTAAAAGCTACACATGTAATGGTGGTGAAGGGGTACCCTTTAAAAGCTACACTGTAATGGTGTGTGGCAAGGGGATTTAAAAGCTACAACTGTAATGGTGGGTGAAGGGGTTAAAAGCTGCAAGACCTGTAATGGAATGGTGGAGGGAGGTTTTATTAAACGCCTTGCACTTGTAACTGGGTGGTGTGAAGGGGTTTTGAAAAGCTGCACTGTAATGGTGGTGAAGGGGTTTACAAGCTGGCCACTGTACATGGTGGTGAAGGGGTTCAAGCTTGCACTTAATGGTGGTGAAAGGGGTTTAAAAGCCTGCACGTAAAATGGTGGGTTACGGGGTTTAGGTATTAAAAAAAGCTGCACTGTAATGGTGGTTGAACGGGGTTGAAAAGCTACACTGTTAATGGTGGATGGAAGGGGATTAAAAGACTACACTGTAATGGTGGTGAACGGGGTTAAAAGCTGCACTGTAATGGTGGTGAAGGGGTTTTAAAGGCTACACTGTAATGGTGGTTGAAGGGAGTTTAAAAGCTACACTGTACTTTGGTGGTTGAAGGGGTTTAAAAGCTGCACTGTAAATGGTGTGTCTGAAGGAGGTTTAAAAGCTGCCACTGTAAATGGTGGTGTCAACGGGGTTAAAAAGCTGCACTGTAAATGGTGGTGAAGGGGTTAAAAGCCCTGCAGGCCACTGTAAGTGGCGATGAACGGTCGGCTTTATAAAAGCTACACTTTAATGGTGGTGAATAGGGGTTGTAAAAGCTACACTGTAATGGTTGGTGAAGGGGTTTAAAAAGCTGCACTGTAATGGTGGTGGAAGGGGTTAAACAGCCTGCACTGTAATGGGTGGATGAAGGGGTTAAAAGCTTACCACTGTAATGGTGGGTGAAGGGGTTCAAAAGCTTGCACATGTAAAAATGGTGTTGAAGGGGTTTTAAAAGGCCTGCACCTGTAATGGTGGTTGAAGGGGTTAAAAGCTGCACTGTAATGGGGTTGAACCGGGGTTTAAAAGCTGCACTGTAATGGTGCGTGGTGAAAAAGGGGTTTTAAAAGCTGGCACTGTAATGGTGGTGAAGGGGTTAAAAAGCTGCACTGTAATGTGTGGGGTATGAAGAGAGTTAAAAGCTGCACTGGTAATGGTGGTGAAAAGGGGTCAAAAAGCGTGCCACTGTAAGCAAAAATGTACAATATTAAACTGTAAACACAAATTGTATCACATTTAGGTAACGATTAAGGGGAGTGAAACCCTGTTTTTTTTGTTCTGTCCTATTTCCTATCCTTCATGTCCTATCTTTTCTCTTGCCTTGTATCCATTTGGGCCCCATTCGAGCCTACTGTTGTTAAGACGTTTATCTCCCCGATCCAGGTTGTTCAATTTTTTACTGGTGAGCGGTAGCGATGCCAGCATATTTTTTACTTTTTGGTGGTGACAGCAGGCTAAATTTTTGTACATTATTTCGAATTAGAAAAAAAATGTCCCACCTCCGTCCCCTCCCGGCGATGCCCAGGAATTTCCTTTCATATAATGATGGGCTCGCTATCGCTTCGCCAGGAAGAAATCGACACCTAGATGGGGATAAACGGTCCCCTTAAATAGTTGGTCCTGAATGGGGCCGAATTGGATACAAGCCAGAGAAGAAGAGGAGAAAAGGACATAACTAACAAAAAGCAGGTCACAGCCCCCTTAATGAGATACTTATATAGTTCAACATAAACACATATAACCCTGTCAAAGATCCAATTACGCGTGTCTTTCTTTCGTTTGTTGGTCTGGCAATTAGTAGAACGATTTTAAATTCAGCTCCGAATGGTGTATGGTAATTCAGAGGTAGTTAATCGAGATAATCTGTCAAACCCTAATAGTTTCCACCCAAGATCCAGCCTATCTAACGGTAAATGTTAAATCGTCTAATTTTCCCACAGATCCAGCTCTTAAACGGCATGTAATCGTCCTAATGATAGCCCAGAATAAAAACTGTTCAACTTGGGTTCTAATTCACAAAGGGTTAATGAATGAAACCAACTATCTGCATCATTTTGTCCCCTGGCCCATTTGAAGAAAAAAAAAAAAAAAAAAAAAAAAAAAAACAAAAAAAAAAAAAAAATGAAAATAACAATGATAAATAATAAACACAATAATAATAATGGTGTAGTTCAGCCAATTTTACCTCTTTTGACGGATGGTGTACGCAGTCAGTTAGCAGTTGTTTTTGTGGCTATCATTAGGACCGATTTTCTTTCTACAGCCTAAGAAGGATCTGTGTGGGGCCATGATGATGGTAAAAGACTATTCGGTTAACCCTTTGACTTCCACCAGGACCCTTTCTACTCCGAATAATCGGTTTTAAATAATAGCCTGGGAAAAAACAGAAAAAGATTAACACATGCGTGGTTGGATCTTTAAGGGGGTGACCCTGCTTTTTTGTTTTATTTCTTTCTGTCCCCTTTTTCCTCCCATCTTCTCTGGCTTGTATCCATTCTTTTTTTTGGCTCCCATTCATGCTACACTATTTTAAGGACGCGTGTAAAGGGCGGTTGGAAGTTTGGGGAAAAAAAAAAAAAAAAAAAAAAAAAAAAAAAAAAAAAAACAACGATATAAGAAAGCTTTTCCACTCCACCTCACCCAACTTGAAGATTGGATCACTTTAGAGTAACTTTTAGAACTCGGAAAAGTATAATTATTCAAAAACTCATGAACTAACACACGGAAGTTATATTGTTCAGGTTAGCTATGTTTAATAGATGAGCGTATACTAAAATGGGAAGCTTAATTTATTTGCCAAATTTAGGCCCGTGACAAGAAGCTCTTTTTGGTCGATTTTTAAAATGTAATTAGATTATTTTTCTAGTTTCCTCCCTAGACCTCCATCAAACTTAAAAAATAACCACCCATTATATCCCTCTTGTAGATTAATTTGTGCATTTTTCGCGGCCGAAGGCAGTTTCTTCCAAAATTACAGGCTCACTTTCGTTCGCCAGGAAAAAAAAAATGACACCTATTAGCACGAAAAGTCTTATTATTGACAACAAAATGTGGCAAAAGGTCTTAAAATCGACAAACTAATGGGGCAAGCATCTTAAAATCTGAAAACCTAAACATGAGGGAGAAGGTTCTAGAAAAACACCCCATCTCCCGTTAATTGTAGCCATTATGTATTCCTCTGACACATTTTATGGGTGAGCATTATGTAGCCGTCAGTCATTTGGGAGTAGGGTCAGAGCTTCATTAATGGAAAACAGTATAAATACCCCCCCCCCCCGTGGAGAACCAGTGGATTATCATAATGCTTATAATATACCCTCATGGTGCGATATTCTGCATCATAAAATACACCCATCAACATTTATAGTATATAACGAGAGTTCAATAGTATATCGTAATAATGCTACGAAATTTACCCCTAATGATCAGGACGCATTTTGCCGCTTGTTCTGGCTATCATTAGACGATTGTATAGGCTTAGGAAGGACCTGTGTGAATTAAAGGGGGTAAAGGCCGTCTCTATGACCCTCGGACTTCCTCATATCCATGCTTAGTCTAAATAATATCGTCTATAAAAGCAGAATAAAACTGACAATACATGATCCTCAAGGGGTTAAGCTGAAACAAAAAGGAAATTCATTAATGATAGAATGAACGCATTTAGGAGGTATAGGGCATCAATAACGAGGCCTGGCCATTTAGGGAGTTATAGGGCATCAATCAACGACGCTGGCTGGCCATTTAGGGAGAAGGAGTTAATATTAGGGCATCATTAAACGAGTGGCTCATTAGGGTATAGGGGAATAGGGCATCAATTTAACGTGCCCTGGCATATAGGGAGATTATAGGGCATCAATTAACGAGGCCTGGCCATTTAGGGAGTTAAGGGCATCAATTAAGAGCTGGCCATTTAGGGAGTTATAGGGCATCAATTAACGAGGCCTGGCCATTTTTACGGAGTTATAGGGCATCAATTAACGAGGCCTGGCCATTTAGGGAGTTTATAGGGCATCAATTAACGAGGCCTGGCCATTTAGGGGAGTTATAGGGCATCAATTAACGAGGCCTGGCCATTTACGGAGTTATAGGGCATCAATTAACGAGGCCTGGGCCCATTTAGGGGATTGTAGGATGGGTATCAATTAACCGAGGCCTGGCCATTTAGGGAGTTATAGGGCATCAATTGAGGTGATTTTTTATCTGACTTATGATGAACCCCTGAGTACCAAAGGCATCTGGACCGTAACCTATATTTATACGTGTAAGAAGGAGACAAAGGGCAAAGCTGCCTTAGTGTACCTTCAAATTGAAATAATGACCGAGCCAAATTCAAGGCACGTTGGGGTCATAATGTCTGGACACGCGGAGTTTGAAAGTGTTTAAGTCATAGGATGAAGGGGAAAATTATTTGAAGGAGAGAATTCCAGAGTTTACTTGTTGAGTGGAAGTAGACTGGGAAAATTGGGTCAATGTTGGGTTAGAGAGTTGGACAAAATAGGGGTAGGAGTGTGTTGAAAAGCGGGTGCTACCAACTCTCCGTAAGGGAGGAGGTACACAATCGGAAAGCTCTGATGAACAGTGATTATTATTGGGCGGGTGCCCATCCCCGAAATTAGTTGAAATAGGGGAGCTATCCCCCCGCCAAAGGCGGCTTTCTAGGGCCTTTCCTAGCTGAAGCTGAGAGTATTAGGTTCTAGTCATGTGGTGATGGGCTGATCTATCAGAGCGAGAGCTGAGCGATCTCTGCCATACCCATAGCTTACTCTGACTGTTCCTTTTACTTATATATTTTCTAGATCTCAAGTGACGGCGTCTCTTCCATGGATTGACCTCCCTACTGCCAACCTAGAGGTGGACAGATTGGGAGCCAAAGCGTTACATTTGTCCTTTGCCCCTCAACTTTCCCTTCATAATTGCTGAGGGGCACAGGGCCTTGGGTGGGGCTCTGGTTTCCCGTGCATTTCCGCACCCTCTTCAGCTCCCCGCCTTGGAGTGGCTTCGGTCAGAGGGGCTTTATTAGTGGTACACAGAGAGGGTTTTGTGGGGGCGCTCGTTTATGGCCTTGGCTTTGCTCGGGCCCTTGGGGCTGTTCGGCCAGACAACCTGAGGAACAGCAGCAACAACAACAACAACAACAACAACAACAACAACAACAACAACAACACACACACACACACACACACACACACACACACACACACACACACAAACACTCTCTCTCTCTCTGTCTCACTAACCATGCCTACATAAGCATGAGTAATAACGGAGAATCCATTCATCGTTGGTTACGAAACTCTGGTATGCTTTCATTAGTTTATTCAAGTACATTGGGGTTTGTAATGGATGATTAATGTTAAGAACCTTAATCTCTCTCATCCTCTCTGCTCTCTCTCTCTCTCTCTCTCTCTCTCTCTCTCTTGCTATATCCCTCTCTATATCCTCTCTCTCCCTTTATTATTTTGTTAATCTCTCACTCCCTCTCCCGCTACTCTCTCTATACTCTCATCGCTCATCTCTCCCTCTCTCTCTCTCTCTCTCTCTCTCTCTCTCTCTCTCTCTCTCTCTCTCTCTCTCTCTCTCTCTCTCTCTCTCCTTTGTTCCATTTATTGTTCCTGAAATTTGTAAAATCTCTCGGAGGGGTGGAAGAATTGGTTTCGATTCTACATTGTTCACGAATATTTTTGACCTGAAGAAGTTACTGTACATGAAAAACTCTTATAGTAAACTGTTTTTCCTCACATGGTGTTTGTGATCAGTCTGTCAACTTTCAGAAAGGATCTGTGTAAGCAGAGACTTAGTAAATTTCGCTATGCTTGAAAAAAAACAAACAAAAAAGTGCAAGGTGATGCATTTCTATTAACCCAATTTTAAGTCAGCCTATTTCTGAAAACGAAGTAAAACAATACAAAAGTAGAAAATAAAAAATCCTCACAATTAATGTGTGATCTGACTACCTGTGATCTCAAGCTTCACTCCAGACCTACTATAGAAGCAGCAAAGAAACATTTATGAATTAATTGGACTATGTTAATACTTGGATTGCGATGAAGGCTTTCTTATTACTATGTGCCTATAATTAAAAGATTTGATTTGAATTAAGAAGGTTTAATTTGGAGATCAAAGGGTTATTTAATTAAGTGTTGCCCCTTACATTCTTAAGCGTTTTTCGGAACTAATAATTTTATTTAGTCAAGATAGTCACAAGACAATGCGATAAATATCTGTAACGCCACATTCCGTAGGAGATAACATTCAATATAAGAATATAACTTAGGAGTCTAGCATCCATAAGAACCCAATTCGGTGCAATGCTGGTCTTCTCCTTGGCTCTTCTTTTGTCTATGTGTAAAAAGATAACAAAAGGCAAAGCTGCCTGTAACAAGTGTCCCCCCCCCCCCCCCCCCCCCCCCCCCCCCCCCTTAAATATATGCAATGAAAGAGTGGGAAAACCAAACAAATAAGTTCAAGATTGGTTAAAGTTAAATTGTTTGGACACCGGGTGCTTGAAGCAGTTCAAGTCGTAGGATGAGGGAAAATGTATTAAGGGAGAGTGTTACAGAGTATATATATTATATTATTGGAAGAAAGGCTGTCTGCCGCAATAATGATACAAGGAATGCCTAGCAAAGTTCAGCTGCACCTACGATATGATATCCATTATCAAACCAAGATACTATAATCAGTTAAGGGAGTAATGTTTGGTTATGGTCTATAATGTTTGGTTATGGTCTATAATCAGTTAAGGGAGTAATGTTTGGTTATGGTCTATAATCAGTTAAGGGAGTAATGTTTGGTTATGGTCTATAATCAGTTAAGGGAGTAATGTTTGGTTATGGCCTATTTATTTACTCATTAAATTATGTTATAGTAACTTTGCTAGACCTCCATCAAGCTTAAAAAAATACCCCCTAGAAACCTTTTGAAGATGAACTTGTACATTTTTCGATAGAAAAATGTCCCGGCCAGAGGCCGGTTCCTCATAGAATTACAGACTCGCTATCGCTCGCCAGGAAAAAAACGACACTTAAATAGCACGAAAGGTCTTTTTATTAACAAATAAATGGGCGAAAGATATCAAAATCGCCAAACTAATGGAACAAACGTCTTAAAATCTCAAAATTAATAGGACTAAACATGAAGGAAAAAAAACAACTACATCCCCCTTAAAAACAACTACATCCCCCTTAAAAACAACTACATCCCCCTTAAAAACAACTACATCCCCCTTAAAAACAACTACATCCCCCTTAAAAACAACTACATCCCCCTTAAAAAACAACTACATCCCCCTTAAAAACAACTACATCCCCCTTAAAAACAACTACATCCCCCTTAAAAACAACTACATCCCCCTTAAAAACAACTACAGCCCCCTTAAAAACAACTACATCCCCCTTAAAAACAACTACATCCCCCTTAAAAACAACTACAGCCCCCTTAAAAACAACTACATCCCCCTTAAAAGCTCTAAGTCTCTTTTCATTGTAGTATTTACATCAATAAAGGTCTTTCATATTGTAGATTAGAACTAGAAGACTATACCCTCTTCCAAGTAGGTAGATCAGAACTCGTGAAACCTAACCTGTATAACTAAAAAAGAAGTAGAGTGAATGGGCTGAACATTTCCACACCGATTCCTTGGCGGACCCTTCCCAAATGGTAGAAATGTGTGCTCGATTACTCTAGTCGTTTGTGAGTTATGGAGGTTAATGTTCAAGAGTTTTGGCCTAGTTGCTTGGAACATTGCATAGCCTGTATATGAATACCACATACGCACACTCTTATACATACGCAAGAAATGTCCATACTTTTGACAGTAAATGTTCAGGGCAGTAATTTAAAACGAGAGTAAATATAATTGTATACACTATGTGAAGAGATTATGTAAGTATGTATGTATGTATGTATGTATGTATGTATGTCTAGTATGTATGTATGTAATCTTTGATAAGAAATGATAGACTTACATATTATTCCCATCAATTTCACCTCTCTAGAACAGGCCCCAATATGTTTGAGCTTATATCCATCCCTTGTAATTCCTTGTAACTCTCCGTCTTTCATCCTCGCTTGCCCTCTCTACCCTTCTATTTTACGGAGAAAATACGTCGACCAGTACAATATTGGTGGAAGGGTAAAAGAAGAGAGAGAGAGAGAGAGAGAGAGAGAGAGAGAGAGAGAGAGAGAGAGAGAGGATGAGAGAATGGAGAGAGACGAGAGGAGAGAGAGAGAGAGAGAGAGTGAGAGAGAGAGAGAGAGAGAGAGAGAGAGAGAGAGAGAGAGATGGAGAGAGAGAGAGAGAGAGAGAGAGAGAGACCACACCATTAAGTAAAGAAAGCTTAAGGGGAGGCAGACCGTTTTTTCTGGACCCCCTTCTCCCTAATGTTTAGCCCCACTAGTTTTGAGATTATAAGATGTTCGGCCCATTAGTTTGGCGATTTTAAAACCTTTCGCCCCATTTCGTTGTCAATTTTAAGACCTTTCGTGCCATTTAGGTGTCGATTATATGCTGGCGTGCGATAGCGAGCCTGCAATTTTAGGAGGAACCGGCCTTCGGCCGGGACATTTTTCTACCGAAAAATTTACAAATTTAGTTTGAAGGGGGGTCTAGGGGGTGTTTTTCTAAGCTTGATGGAGGTCTAGGGAGGAAACTAAAAAAATATTTGAATACATTAATTAATAGACCAAACAAACGGTCAGTCTCCACTTAAGGTAGAATGCATGATGGAAGGAATTCAAGTGAAGACAGACGATAGCGACGTAGAATTATTAACTCACTAGCAGGGGTACCCGGCGTTGCCCGGGTTTAAATTCTACTACCATAATCACCATCATCAACCACTACTACCACAATCATCACAATACTACTACTACCATAATCACCGGCCTCGACCTCCCTGTGCCTCATTAAACGGCGACCTCGATTTCGGCCGCTATATTACCTCCGATTTTGGATCTGACCTCATCCGTACCCCCATTTTGGGGGACTGCGAACAACTTTCGTTCCATACACCTTTTCGATCGGAGGCCTCCTTCTGCCTCAAACGGCAATTTAAACAAAAAATCAATTTCGGCCTCGAAACGACCTCCGATCGTGGCCACGCCCCCTCTATGACCTGTACCAGGTCAATTGACACCCACATGCAAAGTTTCAGCTCCCAGGTCCAAAACTGCGGCCGCCTATTAAGAACACACACACAGACAATCGAACATATTATATAGATACAGTACCGGTGACGTGCTTTACATTACATTCTGGCAACTAGTATATGATTTTATTCAGTTTAGGAAGGACCTCTACCAATGAAAATGCTACCGACAATCTCAAATAATCCATGTAGCTAATGGACTCTATCTATCTATCTATCTATATGTTCAGGCCCAATCCCCACTTTTCCTATTTTTATTATTTAATTTTATTTTATTTCTATTTTATTTTTATTTTATTTTTATTTATTTTATTTTTATTTTTTTGGGGGGCGACTCAAGACAGAACAAGAATAGGGACAACACAAAACACAAGAGAAAACAATGAACACACAAACACAAATGCTGGTACTCTATCTATCTATCTATCTATATATATGCTCAGGCCCAATCCCCACTTTTCCTATTTTGTTTTTATTTTATTTTCTATTTTATTCTATTTTATTATTATTATTATTATTATTATTATTATTATTATTATTTTTAATTTTTTTCTTCAAGGGGTTAAATTATTGTAGTCAAGATAAGGACTGAAAAAAAAGCGAAAGGGGTAAAGAGCGAAAAAGGCCGAATATACGCATAACAGGCATGTAGGGTGGGGGGTGGGGGGGGGGGGGGGGGGTTTAAGGGCGAACAGAAAAGGGGGAGAAGATGGATGAACAGTGAACGAACACTTGCGTTTTTCTAGAACCCCTTCTCCCTCATGTTTAGCCCCAGTAGTTTTGGGATTTTAAGACGTTCGCCCCATTACTTTGTCGGGTTTAATTTTGTTGCCCCATTTCTTTGTAAATATTAGGATCTTTCGAGCCATTTAGGTGTCGATATTATTCCTGGCGAGCGATAGCGAGCCTGTAATTTTGGAGGAACTGGCCTTCGGCCTGGACATTTTTCTCCCGAAAAATTTACAAATTGATCTCGAAGGGGGATCTTGAGGATATTTGTTTAAGCTTGGTGGAGGCCTAGGGAGGAAACAATGATATTAATCCATAAATAAACAAATAAACAAGTAAATAACACCTACCCACTTGATTTAATTGTTCTCAAAGGACACTAATTACAAACTGGTTCGTCACGTAACTCGCTGGCTTACTCCCAGTGTTGTCAATTTAGCTACTTTACCGCTAGAGCTAGATGTATTTAATTCAATTTAGCGGCAATATTTTAATCGAGCGACACAATTCCTCGTCTTGGTGATGGGTGGGGTAATGCCTAATTTGCAACGGCTCCCCTGTTCTGTTTTAGTTGCACGTTTCACTGATTGAGCTCTATTTTCTATTTCTTTAATTTCCTAAATTCAGTAAGTAGTCTTCCAAGTTCTTCTCTCGTAAGATTCTAGAGATTTCAGACATTTTAGAACTACATTCCAGATATTGTGGCATTATTCCAGCAATATTCTAAATGTTTTATTCTCTAGTAGCAATTTTTGAGAACGGATCAATCGGCTGACCCTGTACCCCGGGATAATTATTGTATCTTAACCCCTTCAGCACGATGACACCATTTCACCTTTTATTATGGCTTGAGTTAGACAATTGTATGCAGCTTAAGAAGGACCTATGTAATTTACAGGGGTTTATTGAGATCGTAACACACACATGCACACACACACACACTCAAGATGTATTGACATATGGCTACACACACACACATGCACACACACACACACTCAAGGATGTACACAGCCCCTTCCTGACATATGGCTCCAACACACAAAACACATACACACACACACACACACACACACACAAGGATGTACACAGCCACTTCCTGACATATGGCTACAACATACACCCACACAACACATACAACACACACACACACACACACACACACACACAAGGATGTACACAGCCACTTCCTGACATATAGCCCCAACACACACAACACACACACACACACACACACACACACATACAAGGATGTACACAGCCACTTCCTGACATATAACTCCAACACACACACCCACACACACACACACACACACATACAAGGATGTACACAGCCACTTCCTGACATATAACTCCAACACACACAACACACACACACACACACACACACACACATACAAGGATGTACACAGCCACTTCCTGACATACAACTCCAACACACACAACACACACACAAACACACACACACACACACACACACAAGGATGTACACAGCCACTTCCTGACATATAGCTCCAACACACACACACACACACACACACACACACACACACACACACACACACACACACACACACACACTTCCTGACATATAGCTCCAACACACACAACACAGGCAAAACAGTGTCAACCTTCCATTCTATTTATTTTCCCCACCCTCCACTCCTTTCCTTTTTCCCCCTCTTCCGAACTGCCTTTATTCCTTATATTTTATTTACCTCTCTCTCTCATCTCATCTTTTTCATATTTTGCTTGGCTCTTTTATCACTTCCTTGTCTCTCTCTCTCTCTCTCTCTCAAAAAAAAAAAAAAAAAAAAAAAAAACGCAGACTACGAGGTCAGCTCATAGAATTAAAAAAAAAAATACTTAATGGGGTTGCTAATGTGGATTATAGCAAAATGTTTAGGCTCAATATGAATACAACACGCAACCATGGCTGGAAATTAGAATTGAAAAGGTTCAACACTAGTATTTGTGGAAACTTTTTCACATATAAGATCTGTTCTACCTGGAATAAACTTCCCTCAGCAGGTGTAAACAGTTCTTCAGTAGAGCAGTTCAAGAAGAGAGTAGATAGTATTTTGTACACTCTGTAATGAGTGTAGTGCACTAAACAGTCTCTCTCCTTCCACCTCGAGTATCTCCACGGAAGGGATTGCAAGGTCTCTGTGATACTAACTATTCATTGTAACTCTATATCTCTCTCTCTCTTTCCTATAGTCTCTTACACTTTTCCCTCTTTTTTCTTCCTCATCCTAGTTTGTTTATGCCTCTCCCTCTTTGATGTTCTTGTTTTCCTCTTCCTCCTTCCATCTTTTCTATTCCTTTCCCTCTTTCTTAGTTCCTCGTTTACATTTTCCCTCTTTCTTAGTTCCTCGTTTACATGTTTCCCTCTTTCTTAGTTCCTCGTTTACATTTTCCCTCTTTCTTAGTTCCTCGTTTACATTTTCCCTCTTTCTTAGTTCCTCGTTTACATTTTCCTTCTTTCTTAGTTCCTCGTTTACATTTTTCCCTTCTTTCTTAGTAGCTCGTTTACATTTTCCCTCTTTCTTAGTTCCTCGTTTACATTTTCCCTCTTTCTTAGTTCCTCGTTTACATTTTCCCTCTTTCTTAGTTCCTCGTTTACATTTTCCCTCTTTCTTAGTTCCTCGTTTACATTTTCCCTCTTTCTTAGTTCCTCGTTTACATTTTCCCTCTTTCTTAGTTCCTCGTTTACATGTTTCCCTTCGCACTGTTCCACCTTCCGATTCAAATAACAAACTAAAAGCCTAGACTGGTACTAATTCTGAGAGTAATGTTTGAGTTTGAGGATACCAACACATTACAGTCTTTGGCAATATCAAGGGTATTTAGGGTTTATTGGTGGAGTAATTAGCAATATCGAGGGTATTTATGGGTTGTTGGTGGGGTAATTGCAATATCGAGGGTATTTATGGGTTATTTTTGGGGTAATTGCAATATCAAGGGTATTTATGGGTTGTTGGTGGAGTAATTAGCAATATCGAGGGTATTTATGGGTTGTTGGTGGGGTAATTGGAAATATCAAGGGTATTTATGGGTTGCCGGTGGGCTAATTGGCAATATTGAGTAATTGGGATCATCAAGGGTATCTAACGGTTGCTGGTGGGGTAATCAGCAATATCAAGGGGAATTTCTGGTTTGTTGGTGGAGCAATTGGCATTATCAAGGATAATAATTTTTTGGTTTGTGGGTGGGTTGATAATAAATTACCGAAGCTAACAACCATAGTACTAGAGTTCACTTCCATCGAAAACACTCTTCTTCTATTTTCACATACTCGAATACGCCTCTAGCATACAACCTATCGTCAAGCATAGAAGTCATGGTTAATATACCCTATTTCGAATAAATAGGCTAAATCTTTAAAATTACCCTCTATAACTCACAAAGCACTAGAGTGATCGAGCTAATACTTCTATCATTTGGGAAGGGCCAGCCAGGTGATAGGTGTGGAAATTCACAGCGCATTTGCTCAAGCCCCTTTTGAGTTACAGAGGTTAAGGTTAACGATTTCTGGACTACCTACTTAGAACAGGGTATAGTTTTTGGTGGTCCCTAAGGTGGGTTCAGGATTGGACCACGCTAATTTCTACCCGTCAAAGAAGGATTATAGCAGTTGTTTGTGTAGAAGAGAGTATTATGGCGGAGTTGGAGGTGCTTTCCGCAAATTGAAAACCTTCAACAGTTTAAGTCCAATTGTTGCAAACATTCTATGAATGGAGGATGCCTTTAAACACACACACCTGTTTTTGTTTTCATTTGTCTTTCCTTCCTCTATTTATTGTCTGAACAAATAAAAGTTTGACCTCGGATATACCGGGAATAGAACCGGAGTCAGTATGAATATAAACTTAACCCACTGGACCACAAGCGATATACTAATCATCTATATTTTATTAATTTCACCACAATACCAAACACCCCCAATGAAATTAATTAAAGTATATATGATCCGCCGGTATTCGAACCCGGGTTATCACACACATATTTTTGCCACCTTAACCATTACACCACCAGGACGGTTAAAAGGTTTATGCACAAGCCTACGACTTATTATCCATTCTCGAATACTGGATATTAATCTAATCATGTTCATACTCCCAACCACGCTATGGTAGCCTAATGTTTAAGTGAGAGGAAGGAATATTCATGGGGCACAGATCATATAGACCGGCCTCGCTACGAAATATCCCTGAACCTACTGATAATCTATATTTTAAATAACACTTCAGGACCAGCCAAATTTCCATTTTTGATTTTCCTGAAATCACATGGGATGGGTTAGTAATGAAGGAAAAACAACATAAAACCGCTCACCTAGGTAATTTGGGGGTCCTGTGGGGCGGGGCGGGGGGGGGGGGGGGGGGACACCACCATCATGGGTAGGTGGTATACTGGCCTCTCATTCCTGCGCGCGCCCACTCGCACGCGGCTGGACTTGGGGGGTTGACAACCATCGGTATTGTTCCGTGGGATCTTAAAATAGTTTCCATACAAATATGAACCCTCTAGGTGCCATAGGACAAGATAAATTAAGGTGGTCACATACGCTGCGTTGCTGGGACTGTGGGTTACATACGCTGCGTTGCTGGGACTGTGGGTCACATACGCTGCGTTGCTGGGACTGTGGGTTACATACGCTGCGTTGCTGGGACTGTGGGTCACATACGCTGCGTTGCTGGGACTGTGGGTCACATACGCTGCGTTGCTGGGACTGTGGGTCACATACGCTGCGTTGCTGGGACTGTGGGTCACATACGCTGCGTTGCTGGGACTGTGGGTCACATACGCTGCGTTGCTGGGACTGTGGGTTACATACGCTGCGTTGCTGGGACTGTGGGTCACATACGCTGCGTTGCTGGGACTGTGGGTCACATACGCTGCGTTGCTGGGGACTGTGGGTCATACGCTGCGTTGCTGGGACTGTGGGTCACATACGCTGCGTTGCTGGGACTGTGGGTTACATACGCTCTGCGTTGCTGGGACTGTGGGTCACATACGCTGCGTTGCTGGACTGTGGGTCACATACGCTGCGTTGCTGGGACTGTGTAACATACGCTGCGTTGCTGACTGTGGGTCACATACGCTGCGTTCGGGGACTGTGGGTCACATGCTGCGTTATGGGACTGTGGGTCACATACGCTGCGTGCTGGGACTGTGGGTTACATACGCTGCGTTGCTTAAGTGGGTTACATACGCTGCGTTGCTTACGCTGCGTTGCTGGGACTGTGGGTCAATACGCTGCGTTGCTGGGACTGTGGGTCACATACGCTGCGTTGCTGGGACTGTGGGTTACACGCTGCGTTGCTGGGACTGTGGGTCACATACGCTGCGTTGCTGGGACTGTGGGTCACATACGCTGCGTTGCTGGGACTGTGGGTTACATACGCTGCGTTGCTGGGACTGTGGGTCACATACGCTGCGTTGCTGGGATGTGGTTACATACGCTGCGTTGCTGGGACTGGGGTTACATACGCTGCGTTGACTGTGGGTCACATACGCTGCGTTGCTGGGACTGTGGTCACATACGCTGCGTTGCTGGGACTGTGGGTTACATACGCTGCGTTGCTGGGACTGTGGGTCACATACGCTGCGTTGCTGGGACTGTGGGTCACATACGCTGCGTTGCTGGGACTGTGGGTCACATACGCTGCATGGGACTGTGGGTACATACGCTGCGTTGCTGGGACTGTGGGTTACATACGCTGCGTTGCTGGGACTGTGGGTCACATACGCTGCGTTGCTGGGACTGTGGGTTACATACGCTGCGTTGCTGGACTGTGGGTCACATACGCTGCGTTGCTGGGACTGTGGGTCACACGCTGCGTTGCTGGGACTGTGGTCACATACGCTGCGTTGCTGGGACTGGGGTCACATACGCTGCTTTGCTGGGACTGTGGGTTACATACGCTGCGTTGCTGGGACTGTGGGTCACATACGCTGCGTTGCTGGGACTGTGGGTCACATACGCTGCGTTGCTGGGAGTGGGTCACATACGCTGCGTTGCTGGGACTGTGGGTCACATACGCTGCGTTGCTGGGACTGTGGGTCACATACGCTGCGTTGCTGGGACTGTGGGTCACATACGCTGCGTTGCTGGACTGTGGGTTACATACGCTGCGTTGCTGGGACTGTGGGTCACATACGCTGCGTTGCTGGGACTGTGGGTTACATACGCTGCGTTGCTGGGACTGTGGGTTACATACGCTGCGTTGCTGGGACTGTGGGTCACATACGCTGCGTTGCTGGGACTGTGGGTCACATACGCTGCGTTGCTGGGACTGTGGGTCACATACGCTGCGTTGCTGGGACTGTGGGTCACATACATAGGCGACGCATAATGTGCGTCCCTGGGGTCGGAGGGGTTAATGGGGGTGACCTGTTTTTGTTCTGTCCTTTTCTATCTTTCTCTGGCTTGTATCCATTTGGCCCCATTCAGCCTACTGTTTTAAGACGTTTATCCCCATCCAGGTGTAACAAATATACTGGTGAGCGGTAGCGAGCCAGCATATTTTTTATTTTTGTTTGACAGGCTAACTTTGTACATTTTTCGATAGCAAAATTTCTGCGGCGAAGCCGGATTTCTTCATATAATGCTGGCTCGCTATCGCTCACCAGGAAGAAATCGACACCTAGATGGGGATAAACGTCTTAAAATAGTTGGCTGAATGGGGCCGAATGGATACAAGCCAGAGATTGAGGGAAAAGCAGAAAAATAAAAAAAAGCAGGTCACCCCCCTTAATGCCATGACCCTTGGATCACATTTGGAAGATTACTATGTTATTTATTATAAGATTAATTCAGTCATGAAATATTTTGGCTACTGATGTAGAAAGTCTGTCGACACAGATATGAGGGTAATTATAATAACACAAAATATATGCTAAAATGATTTTGCTGACTCATTCCACCTCCCTACACACCCTCCTCCCATTCCACCTCCCTACACACCCTCCACTCATTCCAACTCCCTACACACCATCCTTCCATTCCAACTCCCTACACACCCTCCACTCATTCCACCTCCCTACACAGCCTCCTCCCATTCCACCTCCCTACACACCCTTCTCCCATTCCACCTCCCTACACACCCTCCACTCATTCCAACTCCCTACACAGCTTCCTCCCATTCCACCTCCCTACACAGCCTCCTTCCATTCCACCTCCCTACACAGCCTCCACTCATTCCAACTCCCTACACACCCTCCCCCTATACCCCCTCCTCCCATTCCACCTCCCTACACACCCTCCACTCATTCCAACTCCCTACATACCCTCCTCCCATTCCACCACCCTACACACCCTCCTCCCATGCCACCTCCCTACACACTCTCTTCCCATTCCACCACCCTACTCACCCTCCTCCCATTCCACCACCCTACACACCCTCCTCCCATTCCACCACCCTACACACCCTCCTCCCATTCCACCTCCCTACATACCTTCCACCCCCGCTCTTGTCGATACATGTTCCACCCTTTTCCATTTTACAGTCTTTTGATTCGTAGTATTGTGTCCTTTTATTTACCTGTCTGTTGCTGTTTTCCATGCTGTCGTTTGTTCCACACTGTCGTCCATCGTTTGGTGTATATATATATGCGTCCTGTTGTGTACGCATATATACTAACCCTTTCATGATCCAATACGCATGTTTTTTCTGGTTTCCGGCTATTAACATAGTAATATATTTATGTTTCAATTAAACACAAATTAACACTGTTTGGAACCCATTTATGATTTTATACACAATATGTTCTGCTGTGAATGCTAAGTTAGTGAAAATTACTAATACGTGTTCATATAATTATTCTTTACTCTTTGTAGATTGTGACGCACTTTGGCAGTTTATTCAGGCTATCATTAGACGATTTTATACAGCTTATTAAGAATCAGTAAGAAATATATAGCTAAATAATATCTCAATTATCCCTCTGATTTACATACACCCCTCCTAATCTGAATAGAACCGTCTAATAATAATATATAGCTAAATACTATCTCAATTATCCCTCTGATTTACATATACCCCTCCTAATCTGAATAGAACCGTCTAATAATAATATATAGCTAAATAATATCTCAATTATCCCTCTGATTTACATACACCCCTCCTAATCTGAATAGAACCGTCTAATAATAATATATAGCTAATTACTATCTCAATTATCCCTCTGATTTACATATACCCCTCCTAATCTGAATAGAATCGTCTACTAATAATAGCTGGAAAACAGAAAGGAAATGAGTATTGGATCTTGAAAGGGTTAAAATGTGTGGCTGTTATGTTTCAGCGACGTGTTCTATTATGCACACACCATTCTTACATTGCAAGTCTCCTCCCATGGGGGTTGCTTCTAATGAAAACTATTTGAACCTTCCCTGTTTCACTTCATTAGTTTGGAGAATTGAAGACGTTTTACCTAATTAGTATCGCGTTTATTAAGTGCTTTACCTGAGTCAGCTGTAATTTGTTTTTTTTCTGGACGAGTGATAGCGAGCCTGCAATATAAGATAACCCGTCCTTTGGACAAGATATTTTGTTATACCAAAACATTAATTTAACCCGAAAGGGGGCTAGTGATGGGTTTTAGTTTGGAAGAGGGCCCCGGGAAGCTTTTTTGTTAATCTAAGGACACATTAAAAACGAATTGCTTGAACATGGAAAAATCAACTAAATCCCTCATAAAATGATTAAACAAGATAGTATAGCAACCCCCAAGACGTTACACAAAGGAATACAAAGCACTTACAAACTGCAACAGACCTATTGGTCCTTTCGGGTCAGTTTGGATATCTACACTGTTAAGATACTAACTACTACGTAAACAAAATTATATTAAAGCAGAAGACTCCTTCCCACCCACCACTCCCTCCAGCTTATGCTGGCGTGGAAACACTTGGACAAATTGACCAAGCAGTATAGAAAAACTGACATGGAATTTCGGTTAGGATAGGACGAAAAGAGATAAATGAGTAGTCTATGCTCATTCTACATCTAAGATCTTGGGGGAAAAAAAAAAAAAAAAAAAAAAAAAAAAAATCGTTGCACCAAATAGTGTCCAGGAAGGTGAACCATTTGTCCTAAGTGGCGAAGTTGGCGCTTGCTGATCAGACAATTAATATGTCATAATTTGGTCATGAGACAATTCCGTGGTTTGATGCGTGTGTTTTAGTTATGTAAGCTTGGCCTTTCTCTGTTGCGATCACGAATACTTCCTATCTCTCTCTCTCTCTCTCTCTCTCTCTCTCTCTCTCTCTCTCTCTCTCTCTCTCTCTCTCTCTCTCTCTCATCTTTTAACTTACTAACTTTTTCTCTCGTACTTTATTAATTCAATCTCTCTCTCTCTCTCTCTCGCATTTTTCTCTCACCAAGTTTGCTAATGTGTCATCTCCAAGTCATTTGATTTACCTGCTTCATTTTCTTATACTCATTCTCTCCAGCTCACTATAATTAATTTGTTCAATTATATAATTATATTGTTCGCATGCGAATTCGTCCACAGTAATATATCCTAATGTCTTACACAGTAGCCTATATCATTAAGGTGTTGGGATATTCTGTGTTTTTATTCGACCAAATTATTTTCAACTTAATAAATAAATAAATTATATATATATATATATATATATAAAAGAGAGAGAGAGAGAGAGAGAGAGAGAGAGAGAGAGAGAGAGAGAGAGAGAGAGAGAGAGAGAGAGAGAGAGAGAGAGAGAGAGAGAGAGAGAGAGAGAGACAGAGACAGAGACAGAGAGAGAGAGAGTACAAAGGAGTACAAAGGAAATCAAGCAACAACATGTCTAGTGACCCTTCTAGGCTGCTTGTCCTCCAAAACACTGAGGATCAAGTGTCCAATCAGTGGTTTAGAGTGGGTAAGGGAACATTGGAAAGGGAACTACTGCCCTAGAACTAATGTCCGTGGCAGAATTAGGAAGTTAGTAGGGGACAGATGGGTTAGTAACTGAGGGGGGGATAAAATAAAGTTATTCATTTACAAACGCAATCAGTCGCGGGTTTGATGCGAGATATTTGTGTAAGCGGAGTTTAAATGAATCAACGGTGCTGCAGTCTATAACGTCTCGGGGAAGCCCATTCCACAAGTTGACAACTCGATTGAAGAAGAAATTCTTAGATTCGTGTGAGTTAAAAGATTTACCAATAATTTTGCAACCGTTTCCCCGCGTGTAATTAGATTGGTCGATAGTGAAGTACTTACTACAGTTCATATTGTCGATGCCTTTGATGATTTTGAGCACTTGAATTAAGTCACCTCTTAATCTGCGCTGGGTTAAAGGAAATAAATTTAATTCTCTAAGACGCTCTTCGTATGGTTTGTTATTAGGCTAGGTATCATTTTGGTAACTCTACGTTGAACTCGTTCTAGCTTGTTTATATCTTTTTGGTAATAAGGGCACCAGGATTGAACGCAGTATTCCAGAAGAGGGCGGACTAAGGAATTGTAAAGGGTTAGGATAACTTCTTTGGATTTATGCTCAAATGACCTGCCTATAAAGCCAATTATTTTGTTTGCCTTCTTAACAACTTCTGAACATTGTTGACTCGGTTTTAGGTTACTCGATATTGTTACTCCCAGATCGGTTTCTCTGTTTACATTCTTAAGCTGAGTGCCATTCATCGAAATAGTTTGCTTTCTCATTTAGGTATCCGATATGTAGTACTTTACATTTATCCGCATTGAAACTCATTTGCCAAATTTGGGCCAACATGACAATTTATCTAGATTGTGTTGCATATCGTCAACTTGTTCTTTTGAGAGTACGCTATTTGCAATTTTTGTATCGTCAGCAAATTTTGAGATTGTACAGGTGAGACCCTCATCTATGTCGTTGATGTACCGGTAAATTAGAAAGAGAATTGGTCCTAGTACCGATCCCTGGGGTACCCCGCTACTTACAGTGGTCCATTTAGATGCCTTACCGTTTATGACTACTCTTTACTTTCTGTCGCTGAGCCAATTTTCTATCCATTTCAACACACCGTCTTGTATTCCATGCGCTTTTAGTTTTAGCAGTAAACGTTTGTGGGGAACTTTGTCAAAGGCCTTTTGAAAATCAAGGTATATAATATCTACAGCTTTACTCTCATCGTAGAGGTTGAGGATATCGTGGAAGAAGTCTAAGAGGTTTGTTAAACAGGAACGTTTTTTTACGAAAGACGTGTTGAGTATCTTTAAGTATGTTATTTGCCTCTAAGTGATTTACGAGTCTGTCTCTTATGACCGTTTCTAACATTTTACATACAATTGAGGTTAAGCTAATTGGACGATAGTTACTGGGTAGGGATTTGCTGCCTTTTTTAATATCGGTGTTACGTTGGCTAGCTTCCACTGATCAGGCATAGTCCCAGACTGCAAGGATTCATTGAATAGCAATGTCAGTGGTTTGGAGAGCTCATTCTTAGCTTCCTTTAGAACTCTAGGCGAGATTGTATCAGGTCCTGGCGTTTTATTTACCTTGAGTTTATCTAAACAATTCAATACTTCTCTCTCTGTAACGGTGATATTGCTTAGAACATCTGAATTATCAATCTGAATCGGCGATGGTGTAGGGATATCACTGAGGTCTTCGGTTGTAAAAACTTATGCAAAGAAGGTATTGAGGGCATTACTCATTTGTACTTCGTCTTTGGTGTATTTCCATTTTCATCGACTAACGGTCCAACAGTTGAAGTAACTACTTTTTTCTTTCTGATATAACTATAGAATTCTTTCGGGTTTGTTTTACTTTGATTCGCAACATGTACTGTAACTCCAGGGTCTATTTACTTTGCTTAATTAACTTTTTGGCTTTGCGTCGTAGCTCTACAAATTTCACCCGTTCTTCGTCATTTTGTGAGGATTTTAATCTATCATTAGCAAATTTTTTAGCAAGCAGACAGTCTGAAATATCTTTATTCCACCATTTGGGCTTATCATTATGGCCTGGTCGCCGTATTTTCGATGGTATGCAGTCTTGCACTGCCTTAAGGTAAGTGGTTGTGAAACACTCCCAAGATGTATTTATGTCGTTATTGTTAGTCAGAAAGCTCAGTCAGTTTCTTAAGCTTTGATTTAAGTTATGAAAATTTGCTTTCTTGAAATTAGGGACTTTCTCAATGCTGCTATTTGATTTGTTACTAGTAAACTTTAAAGTGAAAGTTATCGTACGATGGTCGCTGTTACTGAATTCATCACCAACATTCAAATTCTCTATTAATTCTTCTTTTGTTGCGAGTACAAGGTCAAGCACATTATTACCACGGGTCGGAGATTGTACAAATTGAAAAAGTGAACTCTCTTGCATGTTAGCATAGAGGTCGTGTCCAGAGTGTGAAGTAAGAATATCGCCCCATTTAGTCACGGGTAAGTTGCAATCGCCAAGAATTACGGTATCTTGTATGTTAGTTATTTCTGCAATTTGTTCATAAATTTCACTGTCAGTTTGCACTGATTGAGCTGGGGGTCTGTATAATAAAGTTAGTGTTATTTTAGTGCCTCGTTTATTATTTAATAGTACGTAAGATATGTCTATATTCGCAATTTGAGGTTTTGACATTAAGACGGGATTAAGACTTTCCTTTATAAAAAACAGAACTCCTCCTCCATTTCTATTGATCCGACTTTTCTCAAACATTGTATAACCAGGAAGCGTATATTCTGCTAAAAAGTCTCTGTCTTCCGTATTTAACCAAGATTCTGTAATGCCGATTATATCATAATGTTCTGTAAACACGATTTCCTCTAGATCTGAAAATTTATTGCGTATGCTACGAGCATTTACATAAAACACCTTAAGAGTATTAGAGTTGGATGTTACCGATTGTGCATTGTCTGAATTTTCAGTTCAGAGAGAGAGAGAGAGAGAGAGAGAGAGAGAGAGAGAGAGAGAGGAGTAGACAAATAGATAGATAGGTAATTGGTGTATGTCTGTGTGTGTGTGTGTATTAATAATAATAATAATAATAAACGGTTTATTTACAGCCTCATAAGCTGAAAATACACATTTTACAATTTAGTGGATGAACATGAGATGTACAGATATGAAAATGGTAAGCTCAGTTTACAATGTGTGAGTATAATATACTTTACATTAAAAAAAAAAAAATTAATGCAATAATTATGGTAGTGTAAAATACAAATTATCATAAATTAACCATGAGAGTAAGTGATTTACAGTGCATATACAGTACACATATATTTTACTTATATACCGGATATATATATATATATATATATATATATATATATATATATACAGAACATACATATATACACATACGTACACACATACATACGCATATATATACATACCGTACATATATATATATATATATATACATATGTGTGTGTGTGTGTGTGTGTGTGTGTGTGTAGGTGTGTAGGTGTGTAGGTGTGTGTGTGTGTGTGTGTGTGTGTGTGTGTGTGTGTGTGTGTGTGTGTGTGTGTGTGTGTGTGTGTGTGTGTGTGTGTGTACGAAGGAGACAAGAGGCAAAGCTTCCTGTAACAAGTGTCCCCCCAAGAAATTGAAAGATTGATAGACAACTAAATTTAAGGTGAGTTTGAGTCAAAATGTCTGGGTATACGGAAGTTGAAGCAGTCTAAGTCATAGGATGATGGGAGGATTGAGGGAGATAGTTCCCCAATTTACTTGTTTAGCAGAAGAATGACTGGGAGAATCGATTCAATATTGGGTTAGAGAGTTGGGCAGAATAGGGATAGGAAAGTCTTGAAAGGCGGGTGCCACTTACTCTCGGTAAGGAAGGAGCTATGCACTGAGAAAGCTCTGAAGAACACATATTATTGTAATATCAGTGTTTACCTTACTTCCTATCTCCGTGTCATCAGAAAAATTATAATGTTTGCATATGAGGTTTTCGTCAATATCATATACAGTATACTAGTTTCGTCAATATCATATACAGTATACTAGTTTCTTATTCTAACTACTATTTCCTATATTTAGCTTATGGTGTTAATTGGGGGGTCACCTGTTTTGGTTCTGTCCTTCTCTATCTTTCTCTGGCTTGTATCCATTTGGCCCCATTCAGCCTACTGTTTTAAGATGTTTATCCCCATCCAGGTGTCAATTTTTTACTGGTGAGCGGTAGCGAGCCAGCATATTTTTTATTTTTGTTTGACAGCAGGCTAAATTTGTAAATTTTTCGATAGAAAAATTTCTCCGGCGAAGCCGGATTTCTTCATATGATGCTGGCTTGCTATCGCTCGCCAGGAAGAAATCGACACCTAGATGGGGATACACGTCTTAAAATAGTTGGCTGAATGGGGCCGAATGAATATAAGCCAGAGAAAGAGAGAAAAGGACAAAAATAACAAAAAAACAGGTCACCCCCCCCTAATTGAAATAGCCAGCGTCAAGATAAAATATTGAGTCGTTTTTACCGAGCTGACACCTTTTATAGAGAACTTTGTAGGCCACCTTGACTGAACAATATAGTCATAGTGTGAGAGAGGCTGGGGGATTACTGTTTGTTGCGCTAATAAATAGAACACAGTATTTATTGTTCATGTTATATATGTATCTAAGGGTCGAGTGGCCTTCTTTTTTGGTCTATTAATTCATGTATTCATATATTTTATTGTTTCCTCGCTAGACCTCCAATCTTAGAAAAACACCCCGTAGACCCCCCCTTCAAGAAAATTTGTAAATTTTTCGGTAGAAAAATGTCCCGTTCCTCTTAAAATTTCAGGCTCGCTATCGCTCGCCAGGACAAAATCGACACCTATATGGCACGAAAAGTCTTAAAATTGACAAACGAACAATGGGGGCGAAAGGTGTTAAAATCACCAAACTAATGGGCCGAACGTCTTATAATCTGAAAACTAATGGGGCTAAACATGAGGAAGAAGGGTATTCAGAAAAATGACTTACCTACCCTTGTCATGAACACACACACACAAACACACACACACAAAGACACACACACACAAAGACACACACACACATACACACACACGTACACATTGAAAGACGCACGACACACATGTACAGATAGCCTACACACATATACAGCATAAACGCACATTCATTAACACACACACACAAACCCAACCACACAGCAGCAAACTACGTACATAAAAAATGGAAATATAAAAATATTGGGGGTCTTAAAGTCATAATGTTACACCTGTTAAGGAAACAACTATCCACAGGCCACCTATAAAACCCATGTAAACACCAGCAAGCATATATATTCACAAAGGGCTATAATAGGCTCTCGGAGGACCGTAAAAAGGGAACATAAGCGTACCGTAATAAACCAATAGGGGAATTATCATTATTAATTAAATAAATAATAATAATAGAACAGAATACCGTAATTAATAAATGGGGATTTGGTAATAATAATAAGTCAGAATAATGATAATGAAAATAAATAATAATATACATGAAATAAAATAATAATAATAATAATGGAAATATTAATAAATAATCCTATGATTAATGAATAATAATAATAATAATAATAATAATAATAATAATTTATAGATGGGTTGGGTACAAACTTGTACCCATCGAAACTTGTGGGGCTAACAGGTTCTTATTGGTGCAGAAACCGTTGGTGTTTTCTAAGTTCGTCCAAAAAAACTTGTGTAAAATAAAATGTCCCCCCAATTTTTGATGTGTTTTTAAAAAGTGTTGTTGTCTAAAACTGTAAATATGTGGTCTGAGTTGCTACTGATGTGTAAAACCAGCAATGCATCACTATAAGCCCCTCCCAATACAGCCATCGCTCACTCTCCCACCCCCACCACTTCCCTCCCTCCCTCCCTCCTTCCCTCTCACTACATCCATCCCTCCCTCCCTCAACTACATCCCTGCCTCCCTCCCACTACATACCTCCCTCCCACTACATACCTACCCTCCCCACTACATACATGCATCCCTCCCACTACATACCTCCCTCCCACTACATATACCTCTCCCACTACATACCCTCCCACTACATCCATCCCTCCCACTACTACCTCCCTCCCACTACATACCTCCCTCCCACTACATACCTCCCTCCCACTACATACCATCCCTCCCACTACAATACATCCCTCCCACTACATACATCCCTCCCACTACATACTACATCCCTCCCACTACATACATCCCTCCCACTACATAGATCCCTCCCACTACATACCTCCCTCCACTACATACATACATCCCTCCCACTACATACCTCCCTCCCACTACATACCTCCCTCCCACTACATACATACATCCCTCCCACTACATACCTCCCTCCCACCTACCCACTACATACATCCCTCCCACTACATACCTCCCTCCCACTACATACATCCCTCCCACTACATACATACCTCCCTCCCACTACATACCACCCTCCCACTACATACCATCCCTCCCACTATATACCTCCCTCCCACTACATAGAATCCTCCCACTACATACCTCCCTCCCACTACATACCTGACTCCCACTACATACATCCCTCCCTCCCACTACATACATCCCTCCCACTACATACCTCCCTCCCACTAATACCTCCCTCCCACTACATACATCCCTCCCACAACATACCTCCCTCCCACTACATACCTCCCTCCCACTACATACCTCCCTCCCACTACATACCTCCCTCCCACTACATACCTCCCTCCCACTACATACATCCCTCCCACTACGTACCTCCCTCCCACTACATACATTCATCCCTCCCACTACATACCTCCCTCCCACCTACATACATCCCTCCCACTACATACCTCCCTCCCACTACATACATCCCTCCCCCTACATACATACATACCTCCCTCCCACTACATACCTCCCTCCCACTACATACCTCCCTCCCACTACATACCTCCCACTACATACACCCTCCACTACATCCCTCCCACTACATACATCCCTCCCACTACATACCTCTCACTCCCTCCCACTACATACCTCCCTCCCACTACATACCTCCCTCCCCTCCCACTACATACCTCCCTCCCACTACATACCTCCCTCCCACTACATAGATCCCTCCCACTACATACATCCCTCCCACTACATACCTCCCTCCCACTACATACATCCCTCCCACTACATACCTCCCTCCCACTACATACCTCCCTCCCACTACATACCTCCCGCCCACTACATACCTCCCTCCCACTACATACATCCCTACCACTACATAGGTCCCTCCCACTACATACCTCCCTCCCACTACATACCTCCCTCCCACTACATATACCCTCCCTCCCACTACGTACATCTCTCCCACTACATACCTCCCTCCCACTACATACCTCCCTCCCACTACATACCTCCCTCCCACTACATACCTCCCTCCCACTACATACCTCCTCCCACTACATAGAACCCTCCCACTACATACATCCCTCCCACTACTACATACCTCCCTCCCACAACATACCTCCCTCCCACTACATACATCCCTCCCACTACATACATCCCTCCCACTACATACCTCCCTCCCACTACTACATCCCTCCCACTACATAGATCCCTCCCACTACATAGATCCCTCCCACTACATACCTCCCTCCCACTACATAGATCCCTCCCACTACATACCTATCCCTCCCACTACATACATCCCTCCCACTACATAAATCCCTCCCACTACATAACTCCCACCCACTACATAACACCACTACATAAATCCCTCCCACTACATACCCTCCCACTACATACATCCCTCCCACTACATAAACCTCCCTCCCACTACATACATCCCTCCCACTACATACCTCCTCCCACTACATACCTACCTGCCACTACATAGATCCCTCCCACTACATACCTCCCTCCCACTACATAGATCCCTCCCACTACATACCTCCCTCCCACTACATACATCCCTCCCACTACATACATCCCTCCCACTACATACCTCCCTCCCACTACATACCTCCCTCCCACTACATACATCCCTCCCACTACATACATCCCTCCCACTACATACATCCCTCCCACTACATACCTCCCTCCCACTACATACCTCCCTCCCACTAGATAGATCCTTCCCACTACATACATCCCTCCCACTACATACATCCCTCCCACTACATACATCCCTCCCACTACATACATCCATCCCTCCCACTACATACCTCCCTCCCACTACATACATCCCTCCCACTACATACATCCCTCCCTCCCACTACATACATTCTTCCCTCCCACTACATACCTCCATCCCACTACATAGATCCCTCCCACTACATACCTCCCTCCCACTACATACATCCCTCCCACTACATACATCCCTCCCACTACATACATCCCTCCCACTACATAGATCCCTCCCACTACATAGATCCCTCCCACTACATACCTCCCTCCCACTACATGCATCCCTACCACTACATGCATCCCTACCACTACATACCTCCCTCCCACTACTTACCTCCCTCCCACTACATACATCCCTCCCACTACATTCCTCCCTCCCACTACATACATCCCTCCCAGTAGATACCTCCCTCCCACTACATACATCCTTCCCCCTACATAGATCCCTCCCACTACATACATGCCTCCCACTACATACCTCCCTCCGACTACATACCTCCCTCCCAATACATAGATGCTTCCCACTACATACCTCCCTCCCACTATACAGTATACATCCCTCCCACTACATACCTCCCTCCCACTATACAGTATACATCCCTCCCACTACATACCTTCCTCCCACTACATACCTCCCTCCCACTACATACATCCCTCCCACTACATAGATCCCTCCAACTACTTACCTCCCTCCCACTACATACATCCCTCCCACTACACCCCTCCCTCCCACTACAAACATCCCTCCCAACACAAACATCCCTCCCTCTACATACCTCCCTCCCACGACATACATCCCTCCCACTACATACATCCCTCCCACTACATACCTCCCTCCCACTACATAGACCCTCCCACTACATACATCCCTCCCACTACATACATCCCTCCCACTACATACCTCCCTCCCACTACATACCTTCCTCCCACTACATACCTCCCTCCCACTACATACATCCCACCCACTACATACCTCCCTCCCACTACATACCTCCCTCCCACTACATACATCCCTCCCACTACATACATCCCTCCCACTACATACCTCCCTCCCACTACATACATCCCTCCCACTACCTACATCCCTCCCACTACATACATCCCTCCCCACTACATACATGCCTCCCACTACGTACCTCCCTCCCACTACATACATCCCTCCCACTACATACCTCCCTCCCACTACATACCTCCCTCCCACTACACCCATCCCTCCCTCACACTACATACCTCCCTCCCACTACATACATCCCTCCCACTACATCCATCCCTCCCACTACATCCATCCCTCCCACTACATCCATCCCTCCCACTACATACATTCCTCCCACTACATGCATCCCTCCCACTACATCCATCCCTCCCTCACACTACGTACATCCCTCCTTCCCACTTCATACATCCCTCCCACTACATACATCCCTCTCACTACATACATATATCCCTCCCACTACATCCATCCCTTCCTCCCACTACATACATCCCTCCCTCTCACTAAATCCCTCCCTCCCTCCCACTAAATCCCTCTCTCCCTCCCACTAAATCCCTCTCTCCCTCCCACTACATCCCTCCCACTACATACATCCCTCCCTCTCACTAAATCCCTCAATTCCTCCCACTAAATCCCTCTCCCTCCCACTACATCCCTCCCTCCCTCCCACTAAATCCCTCCCTCCCACTACATCCCTCCCTCCCACTACATCCCTCTCTCCCTCCCACTACATCCCTCCATCTCTCCCACTATATCCCTCCCACTACGTCCATCCCTTCCTCCCACTATTATTATTGTGTGTGATGTATGTATGTGTGTATGTATGTATGTGTGTATGAATGTATGTGTGTATGTGCGCATGTATGTATATAATTATGTGTGTATGTATGTATGTATGTGTGTATGTATGTATATGTGTATGCATGTATCTGTGTATGTATTGTTTGAATGTATGTATGTGTGTATGAATATGTATGTATGTATGTATGTATGTGTGTGTATGTATGTCTGTGTATGTATGTA
>CM064506.1:23320820-23458320 GCA_032716605.1 Paralithodes platypus | reverse complement strand
TTACCATTACGTATGAATATGTATGTATGTAAAAAGCGCGGATCTATGTGAAACCGCGGGCATACTAATGAACGTTCATATCCATCATTACTGTTGCTGGTTGAGGAGGGGGGGGGGGGGTGCGTTCAATTGACCACTTGCGAGTTTCAGGCTATAAGGAAGTTCGGCCTGTAAACATCGATATTATAGACAAATACAGTAATTATGTAAACATTGATATTATAGACAAATACAGTAATTATGTAAACATCGATATTATAGACAAATACAGTAATTATGTAAACATCGATATTATAGACAAATACAGTAATTATGTAAACATCGATATTATAGACAAATACAGTAATTATGTAAACATCGATATTATAGACAAATACAGTAATTATGTAAACATCGATATTATAGACAAATACAGTAATTATGTAGGTTCCTGATGGATAATTAGTGTGTTGAATTTGGGTTTCTGTATCTATATAATGACTGAAACCGTATTATAGATAGTTATTCTGCTAAATATCGATGTCTACAGCTCCAACTTCCTTATAGACTTAAACTCGCAAGTAGTCAATTGGGATAGGTACGCATTGGTCTTTTTAGTTCCGTAGTTTGTTGCGTATTAACTCAAACAGTACCGACGACGTCCTTCTCTTTATATTCTGACAACTGTTACACGATTTTATCCAGCTTAGGAATGAAAGCTTAAAAAAAAAAAAAAAAAAAAAAAAAAAATATTATATATATATATATATATATATATATATATATATACGGTATATATATATAATTATATATATATAAATAAACAAAAAGGCTACATACTATCTCAATTCATCCTTTCAGCTACTGTATATCCTTCCCAAACTTAGTAAAATCGTCTAAATGTAGCTGAAAAAAAACCCGTCACCGGTGCAGTAAGACTTAAACCCCTTGAGGATTATGATGCGATTTTAATAGCAGTATATTCTGGTTATTATTAGACGATTTTGTTGATTAGGAAAGGTCTGTGGGAGGTAGAGCGTAAACTAAGAGCATGTTAACCTGTGTGATTGCTCGAGATCTTTTCTAAGCTGAATAAAATCGTCTAATGCTAGTCAAATTAAAATGTCAAAGGGAGTCAAAATCCTCATGGGGGTTAATATGCAAATTTTGAAGGGGACATTAATTAAGCTCTATGATATATATACTGTATATATATATATATATATATATATATATATATATATATATATATATATATATATATATATATATATTGAAATCCCAATCCACTAGTTCAGTGATTAACCTACCCTTTCAAAATCCCTATTCGAATTTCATAATGCACGTAACCATAAGCTACCATAACACCATCCCCTATACACTTCCTCGATAGACCTTTCCTATACCAATACCACCACCTACTACCACACCAACCCCCTTAACACTTCCTCTACACACCTTCCCACTTCAATACCAGGCGTCTGATTCGCCTCTTTGATCCTCTCACCTATTTACCGAGCTTATTGAGCTAGGTAACGACGTACTTGGGAGACCCTACATATAGAAAACCACACACATATATATATATATATATATATATATATATATATATATATATATATATATATATATATATATATATATATATGTATATAGATAGATAGTATCGCTATCGAACGACCAGAAAAAGAAAACAAACGTAAATAAATATATAAATAACTATATAAATATAATAATGAAATATAATCGACACATGAATGGGATGAAGAATGTTATTATTGCCAAACTAATAGGGTGAAATTCCATAGAATCTCCAAAGTAAAGGAGTGAAAAAGCGGAATCCCTTAGACCAACAAGGGTTAAGGGGAAGGGGTTTATTTAATGGTCGATTTCATTATCTATTTATTATTCTTTTAGTTTTCTCCCTTGACCTTCACCAAGCTTAAAACTACATTCCCAACGTCCCCCTTCTAGCTAAATATGTAACTTTTTCGGTAGTAAAATCGCCCGGCGGAAGACCGGTTCCTCCTAAATAACAGGCTCACTATCGCTCGTCAGAATAAACAATGACACCTACATGGCACGAAATGTCTAAATAGTGACAAAGGAATTGGGCGAAAGGGCTTATAATATGAAAACTAACGTGGCTAAATATGAGAGAGAAGGGGGAAACAGAAACGCCAAACCTCTCCCTTTAAATCGAAATGCCGCACCAGTAAGATAAACACCAGGTTGGGGGGGGGAGGGGAGGGGGTATACAGTATATATGATGTAACAAGTCCTATATCCTGTTCCAAATAAGTAGGCCAAAACTCTTCAACATTAATCTCTATATCTTACAAACGACTGGAGTAACAGAGCTAAGATTGCTACCATATGGGAAGGGTCAACCAGAGAACAGGTGTGGACATTTACACCCATTGTGAGTTACAGAGGTTAGGGGTCACGATTTAACTATAATACATGGAGTTCAATAATCTCTGTATCTGGGACTCCTACTTGTTCCCCTGAATATTTTACATTCGTACCTCACTCCCTTGTCACCCCAGCTTCAGAATCAAGGGGTGAGGTGAGATCAGAAGGTACACTCGGATACCATAGTCGTCTCTAGCCCACTCATAAGATTTTGTGAACCCCCTTTGTTTTTCTCTATGCTATTATAACTATATGGATTAATTTTTGGATGAAACTTTTGCTTTTCAATAAACAGTATACAGTACACATTTTTGAAGTCGATGTTTATAAAATTATATTAATAAATTTGTTTCCAGATATACTGTATACTTACATCATTAGATACAGGTGAAGTCCACGAATTTGTATGAGTGGGCTAGAGACTATTGCATCTGAGTGTACAGTCTCAGAAACATTAATTTAAATGCTACAGTGCTACAACATACCTAATTGATAATACAATACAATACAATACAATACAATACACAATTTTTTTTCAGATGCTCCTAGGTATTCTGTTAACATTTCAATTTAGTTTTGATTTTGTTTTAATAAACGCAAATCGATTTAGTAAAGGGTACGAGATACCCTGTTCCTCCTCCTCATCATCAAGGCTTCTCTTTAATCCTCTCCTACATCTCCTCTTTAAACCCCTTCTAGATATTCTCTAGCCTCATATTAAACCTCTTACACCTCCTCCATCCCCCTCTTTAAACCCCTCCTCCAGCCCCGTCCTTTAACCCCCTCTCCTACACCTCCTCCAGCCCCCTCTTAACCCCTCCCATACCTCCTCCAGCCCCCTCTTTAAACCTCACCTACACCTCCTCCAGCTCCCTCTTTAAACCCCCTCCTCCAGCCCCCTCTTTTAACCCCTCCCCTCTTAACCCCTCCCATACCTCCTCCAGCCCCCTCTTTAAACCTCTCTTACACCTCCTCCAGCTCCCTCTTTAAACCCCCTCCTCCAGCCCCTTCTTTAACCCCTCCCCTCCTCCAGTCCCCTCTTAACCCCTCCCATACCTCCTCCAGCCCCCTCTTTAAACCTCTCAGACACCTCATCCAGTCACCTCTTTAAACCCCTCCCATACCTCCTTCAGCCCCCTCTTTAAAACTCTCCTACAGCCCCCTCTTTAAACCCCTCCCATACCTCATCCAGTCCCCTCTTTAAACCCCTCCCATACCTCCTCCAGTCCCCTCTTTAAACCTCTCCCACACCTCATCCAGCCCCCTCTTTAAACCCCTCCTCCAGCCCCCTCTTTAAGCCCCTCCCACACCTCATCCAGTCCCCTCTTTAAACCCCTCCCATACCTCCTCCAGTCCCCTCTTTAAACCCCTCCCATACCTCCTCCAGCCCCCTCTTTAAACCCCTCCCATACCTCCTCCAGCCCTCTCTTTAAACCCCTCCCACGGCTCATCTAACCCCCTCTTTAAACCCCTCCTTCAGCCCCCTCTTTAAACCCCTCCCCCACCCCTCCTCTTTAAACCTCTCTCACACATCATCCAGCCCCCTCTTTAAACCCCTCATCCAACCCCCTCCTATCACACCTCTCCTCCTCATTCAGCCCCTCCCCCATCCCCTGTGGTGGTGGTAGTGAGGTAAGAGAGTAAAATATTGAAGGAGACAAGTAGGAGCTCCACATTCAGGTTGCCACCACTTCACCGTTCACACTCCCTGAACCACCGCCACCTGGTTCACCTTTATGCAACCGGTTTAGGGTCGTTGGTGGCGTGGTGGTTGTTGTTGTACCTTTATGCAACCGGGTTAGGGTCGTAGGTGGCCTGGTGGTTGTTGTTGTTGTACTTGCTGTTATTGGTGTTGTTATTGTAGTTTAATTTGTAGTTTCACTGTGTTTACCTTATGTTTTTTTTCTTTATGAAACCGGATTAGGGTCGTAGGTGGCGTGGTTGTTGTTGTTGTACCTTTATGCAACCGGGTTAGGGTCGTAGGTGGCGTGGTTGTTGTTGTACCTTTATGCAACCGGGTTAGGGTCGTAAGTGGCGTGGTGGTTGTTGTTGTACCTTTATGCAACCGGGTTAGGGTCGTAGGTGGCGTGGTTGTTGTTGTACCTTTATGCAACCGGGTTAGGGTCGTAAGTGGCGTGGTGGTTGTTGTTGTACCTTCATGCAACCGGGTTAGGGTTGTAGGTGGCGTGGTGGTTGTTGTACTATACATACATAACATTTTAAGACCCGAGTGTTCCACACATAAGTGAAGTTTCAGTCTCTTGTCCTAATGGCGGCGTTCCAGGCAACCCTGTTAAGGGCTGCTTCACTTGTCAAGTTCTTGGATTTGAGATCGGCACGTATAGTCTGATCCCAGGTCTTCCTCGGTCCACCCCTTGGTGCAGCTCCCTCCACAATCACAGACCTGCATTTTTTCACCCAATTTTGTTCATCCATTCTCTCCACATGTCCATACCATCCCAGTCTACTTGTACGCATCACCTCGCTAATACTCTTTATACCTAAACGTCTCTTCAGCTCAACATTTGTTATTCTATCCTGTAGAACAGGATACACATCCCCACACATCCATCTCACCATTCTCATCTCATTACGCTCCATTCTGTTGACATCCTCTACTTTAACGGCCCATGTTTCTGAGGCACACGTAATTGCACTTCTAACACATGAGGCATACACCTTTCCCTTCAGGGGGAGAGGCATTCTTTTCATGGTCAGGATTGGCATAAGTTCTCTGAACTTCCCCCAGCCACACCTAATTCTAGCAACAGTGGCAGCCTCGGCCCCACCACCGGCAGAGATGGTATCTCCTAGGTAACAAAACTTGTTCACCAGCTCCAAAGACTCATTTCCAAAAGTCACAGCCACAGGATCATCACCTAACACAAGCTCGCCTTTGCACACTACACACTCAAATTTCTCTATTTCTGACTTATCTTTCGGCAGGGGTCCCTTTATTCTACTACAGTTCTTACTCCCATGGTGTACCCAACATCGACAGATGCTACATTGAATTGAGTTAGCGCCCACTCCCTTTCCACACACTGCACATGGGTATGCACCGCTCTTTTCCACATTGCCTCGTCTCAATCTACAATGCATAACCTTGGTTTTGTTAATATTGCTCGCCATGCCCTCTCTCCACTTTCTGAATTTGGCCTCAGCATCTTGCACACTGTCAGCTATTAGGACTAAATCGTCTGTTTCTTTTCAGCTGACGATAAATTGAATTCCCTAGCAGCTAATTATCGATACTTAATGGAAAAATATGAAACTACTATGTTTCTGCACCATAGTAAGATCAAGGTTATATACAGTAATTTACACCATATGTTACTACATCTTCAAAATCACTAACAAATCTTGATGGGAACTTTGCAATTTACCGTCAGTTGAAAAGAAAGAGAGTATAGTTGATATTGGTGTTATTATTGTAGTTGTTATGTTGTAGTTGCACTGTGTTTACCTATGTTATTTCTTTATGCAACCGGGTTGGGGTCGTAGGTGGCGTGGTTGTTGTTGTTGTACTGGTTGTTATCGGTGTTATTATTGTAGTTGTTGAATTTGTAGTTGCACTGTGGTTACCTATGTTATTGATATGTTAGAATACCTTCCACTTGACATTACTCGTAAAATAACTTATAGCTTCCAGACCTATCTACAGTATGCTATTGGTATGCTATAATACCTCCCACCTGATATTAATCCCACTGATATTAAGAGGATATTTCCATTTAAGTTTTTTTTTCTGGACCCCCTTCTCCCTCATGTTTAGCCCCATTACTTATTATATTTTAAAACGTTCGCCCGATTATTCTAGCAATTTTAAGACGTTTGGCCCCATGTGTCAATTTTATGACCTTTCGTACAATTTAAAACCCTAGAACACAAAACCTATTTTTAGGTACACCATCACTAACCCTGGGTGTATTTCCACCAGAATTATGATTTCCAAAACATTGATAAATATAAAGTTATATCTAAATAAATTTACATGAAGGAAGTTTGGACTCTTTACTTTAGTTTTGCATCACAACCAACTAATAAATAGATTATTTTTATGAAAAAATTAGTGCTTCAATTAGTTACTGAATATATCAGTATTTTTTCCATTTGTTGCACGTTTCAATTATTTATTTTGTTTAGTATATAATCTACCTTTCGGACTCTTAATATGTAAATATGATCTTGATAAACCATCTTAATAACATAGGTCCTTCTTAAACAGCATGCAATCATCTAATCTTAGCCAGAATCAAAAGTAAAAAGGCATCATGGTGCTGAAGGGTTGAAAGAGCAACGTTTTTATTATAATAATAATAATAATTATTATTAAGGTCAGTACTGCCTTTCCCTCCATGCCACGTGTTTGACCCTGTAATTAATGGTTATGTAAATGTACTTCCACATTATCAAGGTTATCAACCCCATGCATAGCATTACCTAGACCCCAACGCCAGCGACTGTCATGTAAATCCAGTGTATAGTGATGACAGCCTTCATGTATATATTAGTAGGCCATACTCTGTGGTCTCTCATCTATTGCTATATATTCTCATCTATAGTCCATTCATTAAATCCAGTGTATAGTGATGACTGCCTCCATGTATATATTATTAGGTCATACTCTGTGGTCTCTCATCTATTGCTATATATTCTCATCTATAGTCCATTCATTAAATCCAGAGTATAGTGATGACAGCCTCCATGTATATATTTAGTCATACTCTGTGGTCTCTCATCTATTGCTATATATTCTCATCTATAGTCCATTCATTAAATCCAGTGTATAGTGATGACAGCCTCCATGTATATATTATTAGGTCATACTCTGTGGTCTCTCATCTATTGCTATATATTCTCATCTATAGTCCATTCCTTAAATCCAGTGTATAGTGATGACAGCCTCAATGTATATATTATTAGGTCATACTCTGTGGTCTCTCATCTATTGCTATATATTCTCATCTATAGTCCATTCATTAAATCCAGTGTATAGTGATGACAGCCTCCATGTATATAATATTAGGCCATATTCTGTGGTCTCTCATCTATTGCTATATATTCTCATCTATAGTCCATTCATTAAGGGGAGATTTCTACTTGAGGGATTTTTTTCTTGACTCCTTTCTCCCTCATGTTTACCCCATTGCTTTTGATATTATAAAACGTTTGCCCCATTAGTTTAGCGATTTTAAGAACTTTCACCCCATATTAAGACCTTTCGTGCAAGTCAGGTGTCGATTTTATCCTGGCGAGCGATAGCGAGCCTGTAATTTAAGAGGAACCGGCCTTTGCCGGGATATTTTTCTACCGGAAAAGGTACAAATTTATCTTGAAAGTGACTCAAGGGGGTGTAATTTTAAGCTTGATGGAGGTCTAGGGAACAAACTAAATACCTCCCCTTAAAGGTAGGGCGGATATCGTCATCCCTATCCTCTATAACTAAAATAAAGAGGCTAGAGCAAATGGGCTGTCAATATTCCCATCTATTCCTTGGCTGACTCTTCCTAAATGGTAGAAATATTAGCTTGATTACTCTAGTGGTTTTTTGAGCTATATAGGTTAGGGGTGACGATTTCTGGCCTATCTTTATTGAATGGACTATAGTATTGTCTATCTTTATTGAATGGACTATAGTATTGTCTATCTTTATTGAATGGACTATAGTATTGTCTATCTTTATTGAATGGACTATGGTATTGTCTATCTTTATTGAATGGACTATAGTATTGTCTATCTTTATTGAATGGACTATGGTATTGTCTATCTTTATTGAATGGACTATAGTATTGTCTATCTTTATTGAATGGACTATGGTATTGCTATCTTTATTGAATGGACTATAGTATTGTCTAGTATTGAATGGACTATGGTATTGTCTATCTTTATTGAATGGACTATAGTATTGTCTATCTTTATTGAATGGACTATAGTATTGTTTATCTTTATTGAATGGACTATAGTATTGTCTATCTTTATTGAATGGACTATAGTATTGTCTATCTTTATTGAATGGACTATAGTATTGTCTATCTTTATTCATGTTACTCTAGGAATGGACGATTGTATTCAATTTTGGAAAGATAAATGATAGAGTCATACTGTGTGGTCTCTCATCTATTTCACTTTATTGACATCAATGATTGTCTATCCTTATTCGTGTTACTATTTTTTATTTACTTATTTTTAAATTTTGGAAACAAAATAAAGGATAGCAATAGGCTGTAAATGTCCACACGAACTCCCTGCCTGACCCTACCGAAATAGTGAAAATAAAAGCTTGATTACTCTAGTCGTGTTTGGGTTACAGAGGTTAGGAGTCAGGATTTCTGGCCTACATATAAAGAACAGACTATAGGCGGCAAGTGTCAGTGAGGAAAGAGAGAAAGGGAAGGGTGGTAACACATAAGGTATTTCAGATTTCCATGTACAGTTGGCCACATAAGTTCCGGGACGAAACAGGCTAGTCCCCCCCCCCCCCTTGCCCCCCAACAAAACAATAAATACATAAATAAATATATAAAAAAAAATAAAAAAAAAATCAAACAAAAAATATATATATACCGGTATATATATATATATATATACTGTATATACATATAAATACATAAAACAAAATATATAACACAAATATCAGACCAGTTAGCTATGGTTAATCCACAAGGTCTAGTGTCCATTACCTGTCCTATACATTACTTATTAGGGTCAGATGGGTAGTGGTGATCAAGGGTACCTGCATAATAGATATAGTAATGTCGGCCAGCAAACTCCATTATATATTACAGGTATGTATAATTCAAATCCAACTTGTCTGGAATAGTATAGTACTGTATATGAACACCCCCCTCTCTCTCTCTCTCTCTCTTATACAGTATATGAATATCTCTCTCTCTCTCTCTCTCTCTCTTATACAGTATATGAATCTCTCTCTCTCTCTCTCTCTTATACAGTATATGCATATCTCTCTCTCTCTCTCTCTTATACAGTATATGAATCTCTCTCTCGCTCTCTCTCTCTTATACAGTATATGAATCTCCCTCGCTCTCTTATACAGTATATGAATCTCTCTCGCTCTCTTATACAGTATATGAATCTCTCTCGCTCTCTTATACAGTATATGAATCTCTCGCTCTCTTATACAGTATATGAATCTCTCTCGCTCTCTTATACAGTATATGAATCTCTCTCGCTCTCTTATACAGTATATGAATCTCTCTCGCTCTCTTATACAGTATATGAATCTCTCTCGCTCTCTTATACAGTATATGAATCTCTCTCGCTCTCTTATACAGTATGAATCTCTCTCGCTCTCTTATACAGTATATGAATCTCTCTCGCTTTCTTATACAGTATATGAATCTCTCGCTCTCTTATACAGTATATGAATCTCTCTCGCTTTCTTATACAGTATATGAATCTCTCGCTCTCTTATACAGTATATGAATCTCTCTCTCGCTCTCTCTCTCTTATACAGTATATGAATCTCTCTCGCTCTCTTATACAGTATATGAATCTCTCTCGCTCTCTTATACAGTATATGAATCTCTCTCGCTCTCTTATACAGTATATGAATCTCTCTCGCTCTCTTATACAGTATATGAATCTCTCTCGCTCTCTTATACAGTATATGAATCTCTCGCTCTCTTATACAGTATTGAATCTCTCCCCTTATACAGTATATGAATCTCTCTCGCTCTCTTATACAGTATATGAATCTCTCTCGCTCTCTTATACAGTATATGAATCTCTCTCGCTCTCTTATACAGTATATGAATCTCTCTCTCGCTCTCTCTCTTATACAGTATATGAATCTCTCTCGCTCTTATACAGTATATGAATCTCTCTCGCTCTCTTATACAGTATATGAATCTCTCTCGCTCTCTTATACAGTATATGAATCTCTCTCGCTTATACAGTATATGAATCTCTCTCTCGCTCTCTCTCTCTTATACAGTATATGAATCTCTCTCGCTCTCTTATACAGTATATGAATCTCTCTCGCTCTCTTATACAGTATATGAATCTCTCTCGCTCTCTTATACAGTATATGAATCTCTCGCTCTCTTATACAGTATATGAATCTCTCTCGCTCTCTTATACAGTATATGAATCTCTCTCGCTCTCTTATACAGTATATGAATCTCTCTCGCTCTCTTATACAGTATATGAATCTCTCTCGCTCTTATACAGTATATGAATCTCTCTCGCTCTCTTATACAGTATATGAATCTCTCTCTTATCCAGTATATGAATCTCTCTCGCTTTCTTATACAGTATATGAATCTCTCTCGCTCTCTTATACAGTATATGAATCTCTCTCTCGCTCTCTCTCTCTTATACAGTATATGAATCTCTCTCGCTCTCTTATACAGTATATGAATCTCTCTCGCTCTTATACAGTATATGAATCTCTCTCGCTCTCTTATACAGTATATGAATCTCTCTCTCGCTCTCTCTCTCTTATACAGTATATGAATCTCTCTCGCTCTCTTATACAGTATATGAATCTCTCTCGCTCTCTTATACAGTATATGAATCTCTCTCGCTCTCTTATACAGTATATGAATCTCTCTTATACAGTATATGAATATCTCTCTCTCTCTTATACAGTATATGAATCTCTCTTATACAGTATATGAATCTCTCTCGCTCTTTCTCTCTTATTCAGTATATGAATCTCTCTCTCTCTTATACAGTATATGAATATCTCTCTCTCTCTCTCTTATACAGTATATCAACATATCTCTATCTCTCTCTTATACAGTATATGAACATCTCTCTCTCTCTCTCTCTCTCTTATACAGTATATGAATATATCTCTCTCTCTTATACAGTATATCAACATATCTCTATCTCTCTCTTATACAGTATATGAACATCTCTCTCTCTCTCTCTCTCTTATACAGTATATGAATATCTCTCTCTCTCTCTTATACAGTATATCAACATATCTCTATCTCTCTCTTATACAGTATATGAACATCTCTCTCTCTCTCTCTTATACAGTATATATGTCTTATATCCTCCCCGTGCTACCGCCAGACGCTGCAGACGCTCTGTCAACGCTCTCACGATATCGATCATAATTTGAGTATTAACTACTCATCCTCTTCATTCTTGTGCATGAAAGGTGGTTAAGAGCACGTTTAACCATCCTGTAGCTTAGTAAGTAACACTGCACGATATTTCGCTGTGTATTGACTGATAAACTTTGTGTTTATCACAAGACTCCTGCTCGGACAGGGCGCCACTAGCGCCATCTATTGTTTTGTTTTGCTTTGTAAACAAACGCTCTCTTATTACTATTTTATATAAAATCGTAGCCCCTAATTTTACCCATTACCTACTGTAGTAAGTATCTATTTAACTGCCTTGTATGTAAGTAAAGCTTTGCATATTAATTTGCTAATAAACAATATTGTTTACTAACTAACCGCCTACAGGGACTAACGCCGACACCATTTTGTAAACAAACCTTTTTGGGGGATTATACATATTAAATTCCAGCAAATTTTGTACCAAATTTAAGTGCATTCATTTATCTTTTCCCCCTAGATATATTCTTGACTTTTTCTCCTCAGACTGATTTTACTTTAAGCTAAGGGTGGTATTTGTACAAACTAACCTAGCCTAACCCAACCTGCCAAGCTTTTAACCTAACCCAAACCTAGCCTAGCCTATAGCCAGCCAATCTGTTTTATTATTAACTCTTGTAGATATTGTATTTAGTATCCTACTGTAGCTATATATATCTGTAATTTTAGTTGTTGCTTGCACGATCTTGTAATAACCTTTGACTGATACACTTTTTATCTAAAAAGAGTAGGCTACTGCTTTACTAGGCTACAGTGACACCAGGGTCATCTGTTGACACAGTATATTAACCCCTTGTGTGCAGTCACACTTTATTTTTATATAATCTCTATTTGGTGAATTGTATATTTAGTTACATATTCTGTTATACATATATTTGTTTAAGGTTAGGTTATCACACCTGGTAGCCTATTTCTGCGAATTTCAATTTTATTATATTCGGTTAGGCTATTCAACGCTGGTAGCCTATTATTGCGTATTTCAATTTAAAAAAAAAAACTTTTGGTTAGCCCCTGGAAGCCTAATTCTGCGTATCTCAACATTTTTGTTTTCGGTTAGGCTATCACCCCTGATAACCTATTTCTGCGTATTTCAGCATATTTGTTTTCGGTTGAAGTGATTGAAGTGTTTTTTAAAGTGAGTGAAGTGTTGTAAAGTGAGTGAATTGTTTTTTAAGTGAGTGAAGTGATCTGAAGAAAGTGACTGTCACCATGCCTCGCGCTTGTGCGAACTGCGCCGGTAGGTTTGGTGAGTCCATGTTTGCTACTATCGATCTTCAAGTCTGCCGGCTCTGCCAGCAACGAGAGAATTTTACAGTGAAATTAGATGAAGCCTACAACAAGATCAACGTCCTCACCATGAAGCTGGAATCACTCCAAGAGTTTGTAACACTCAACGTTGGAGTGCCACAAACTTCAATTGTCACCGCAACTCCAGCAGCCACCAACGCCCCAACGTCAACTGCCAACAATTCAACGCCTACAGTAGCCATTTCAGCTGATGTTTCCGATACTCAAGATACAAATAGCGACTCTCTTCCCCCTCAAGACAACTTCCGTGTCGTGAGGAACAACGTTTGCCCCAAGACCAGGAAACACATACCGATTACCGAGTGTCAAAAACCGTTTCCAGATACTCGCAGACTCAGATGACGAAGAGGAAATAGAAGAAGTCCGGCTCGTGGGAGACTCGATGATACGTGGTCAGCTCACAGAGTTTTGCGCCAGGGCACCTAAGACCAGGAAGCGTTTTTGTATCCCTGGTGGTGGTGTGGATGACGTAGTTGCAGCAGTTGACGAAGTATCAAAGCTGGCCCCTGCTAATACAATGTACGTCATCCACGTTGGATCCAACGATGTACAGCGAACCCGGTCGGAAGATTTGCTTTTAAAGTACCAGCAGCTGATCAAGTCGTTTAAGGAGAAGTCATCAAGGATCATCGTCTCAGGAATCGTCCCCCGGCTCGGTGTAGAGAGCCGATTTTACAACATAGCCACCAGCACAAATCGTTGTCTAGCAAACCTCTGCAGGAAGGAGAACGTGGGTTTCGTCGACACCTGGGACAATTTCTACTACGATGACTATTTGTTTTCGGACGATGGAGTTCATCTGAACCAGGTGGGAGCAGCGCGTTTTGGGCGTCTTTCTCAACGATGCGGTGAAGGATTTTCGGAGAAGAAATCGACTCAGCACAGGACAACCAGGAAGGAGGACCGAAGACAGCGAGGACGGCAATCTACAAAGGAATTAAATACTAATCCGTCAAGAACCGCGAATTTGGATAAAGCTCCACCAACACGACCCAAATTCAAAACCGTCAGGGATAACGACCGAGGACCGAGGACAGCCATGAATGTAAATGTAGATCCGACCAGAACCAAAAATTCGATGAAAGAACGATCTGCGAGTTCTAAAACCGCAACTTTAAAGGTTTTCTATGCAAACGCTCGTAGCATACGCAATAAATTTTCAGATTTAGAGGAACTAGTGTTTACAGAAAATTATGATGTGATTGGCATAACAGAATCTTGGCTCAATACACAAGATAGAGACTTTTTAGCAGAGTATTCACTTCCCGGTTATGTAATGTTTGAGAACAGCCGAATAAATAAAAATGGAGGTGGCGTTTTATTTTATATCAAAGAAAGTCTTAACCCGACCCTCGTGTCAAAACCTCAAATTGTGAACGTCGACACATCTTTTGTGCTAATAAAGAATAATAAAGGTACAAAAATAATACTTGCGTTAATATACAGACCTCCAGCTCAATCAGTGCAAACTGACCGAGAAATTTACGAACAAATTGCAGATGTAAGTAACTCACAAGATACCGTAATTTTTGGCGACTTTAATTTACCTGTGACCAAGTGGGGCGATACTCTTACTTCACACTCCGGACATGACTTGTATACGAACTTGCAAGAGAGTTCGCTTTATCAATTTGTTCGAATGCCGACCCGTGGTAATAACGTTCTTGACATTGTACTTGCAACAAAAGAAGAATTGATAGAGAATTTGAATGTTGGTGATGAATTCAGTAACAGCGACCATCGTACGATAACTTTCACTTTAAAGTTTACTAGTAACGAACCAAATAGTAGCATCGAAAAAGTCCCTAATTTCAAGAAAGCAAACTTCCATAAACTTAGAGCTATGTTTAAAGAAACTGACTGGAGCTTTTTAATTAACAATAACGACATAAATACATCTTGGAAGTTATTCGAAACCACTTACCTAAAAGCAGTGCAAGACTGCATTCCATCGAAAATACGGCGTCCAGGCCATAATAATAAGCCCAAATGGTGGAATAAAGATATTTCAAACTGCCTGCTTGCTAAAAAATTTGCTAATGATAGATTAAAATCCTCACAAAATGACGAAGAACGGGTGAAATTTGTAGAGCTACGACGCAAAGCCAAAAAGTTAATTAAGCAAAGTAAAAAGACCTTAGAGTTACATATTGTGAATCAAAGTAAAACAAACCCGAAAGAATTCTATAGTTATATCAGAAAGAAAAAAGTAGTTACTTCAACTGTTGGACCGTTAGTCGATGAAAAAGGAGAATACACCAAAGACGAAGTACAAATGAGTAATGCCCTCAATACCTTCTTTGCATCAGTTTTTACAACAGAAGACCTCAGTGATATCCCTACACCATCGCCGATTCAGATTGATAATTCAGATGTTCTAAGCAATATCACCGTTACAGAGAGAGAAGTATTGAATTGTTTAGATAAACTCAAGGTAAATAAAACGCCAGGACCTGATACAATCTCGCCTAGAGTTCTAAAGGAAGCTAAGAATGAGCTCTCCAAACCACTGACATTACTATTCAATAAATCCTTGCAGTCTGGAACTATGCCTGATCAGTGGAAGCTAGCCAACGTAACACCGATATTCAAAAAAGGCAGCAAATCCCTACCCAGTAACTATCGTCCAATTAGCTTAACCTCAGTTGTATGTAAAATGCTAGAAACGGTCATACGAGACAGACTCGTAAATCACTTAGAGGAAAATAACATACTTAAAGATACTCAACACGGCTTTCGTAAAAAACGTTCCTGTTTAACAAACCTCTTAGACTTCTTCCACGATATCCTCAACCTCTACGATGAGAGTAAAGCTGTAGATATTATATACCTTGATTTTCAAAAGGCCTTTGACAAAGTTCCCCACAAACGTTTACTGCTAAAATTAAAAGCGAATGGAATACAAGACTGTGTGTTGAAATGGATAGAAAATTGGCTCAGCAACAGAAAGCAAAGGGTAGTCATAAACGGTAAGGCATCTAAATGGACCAATGTAAGTAGCGGGGTACCCCAGGGATCGGTACTAGGACCAATTCTCTTTCTAATTTACATCAACGACATAGATGAGGGTCTCACCTGCACAATCTCAAAATTTGCTGACGATACAAAAATTGCAAATAGCGTACTCTCAAAAGATCAAGTTGACGATATGCAACACAATCTAGATAAATTGTCATGTTGGGCCCAAATTTGGCAAATGAGTTTTCAATGCGGATAAATGTAAAGTACTACATGTCGGATACCTAAATGAGAAAGCAAACTATTCGATGAATGGCACTCAGCTTAAGAATGTAAACAGAGAAACTGATCTGGGAGTAACAATATCGAGTAACCTAAAACCGAGTCAACAATGTTCAGAAGTTGTTAAGAAGGCAAACAAAATAATTGGCTTTATAGGCAGGTCATTTGAGCATAAATCCAAAGAAGTTATCCTAACCCTTTACAATTCCTTAGTCCGCCCTCTTCTGGAATACTGCGTTCAATCCTGGTGCCCTTATTACCAAAAAGATATAAACAAGCTAGAACGAGTTCAACGTAGAGTTACCAAAATGATACCTAGCCTAAAGAACAAACCATACGAAGAGCGTCTTAGAGAATTAAATCTATTTCCTTTAACCCAGCGCAGATTAAGAGGCGACTTAATTCAAGTGTTCAAAATCATCAAAGGCATCGACAATATGAACTGTAGTAAGTACTTCACTATCGACCAATCTAATTACACGCGGGGAAACGGTTGCAAAATTATTGGTAAATCTTTTAACTCGCACGAATCTAAGAATTTCTTCTTCAATCGAGTTGTCAACTTGTGGAATGGGCTTCCCCGAGACGTTATAGACTGCAGCACCGTTGATTCATTTAAATTCCGCCTAGACAAATATCTCGCATCAAACCCGCGACTGACTGCGTTTGTAAATGAATAACTTTATCCTCCCCTCAGTTACTAACCCATATGTCCCCTACTAACTTCCTAGTCCTGCCATGTTAGTGGCAGGGCAGTAGTTCCCTTTCCAATGTTCCCTTACCCACTCTAAACCACTGTTTGGACACTTGATCCTCAGTGTTTTGGAGGACAAGCAACCTAGAAGGGTCACTAGATCTGTTGTTGCTTGATTTCCTTTGTACTCCTTTGTACTTTGTACTATATGAATATCTGTCTCTCTCTCTCTCTCTCTTATACAGTATATCAACATATCTCTATCTCTCTCTTATACAGTATATGAACATCTCTCTCTCTCTCTCTCTCTCTCTCTCTTATACAGTATATGAATATCTGTCTCTCTCTCTCTCTCTCTTATACAGTATATCAACATATATCTATCTCTCTCTTATACAGTATATGAACATCTCTCTCTCTCTCTCTCTTTAGACCTACATGTCCCGACATAAGGCCGGTTCCTCCTTAATTGCAGGCACGCTATAACTCGCCTGGAGAAAATCGAAACCTAAATGACACGACAATCTTAAATTTGCCCAAGTAATAGCATGGCGGTCTTGAAATCTTAAACTGATGGGGCTAAGCATGAGGGAGTAGTAGGTCCAGAAACCCCCCCCCCCCCCCCTCCCACTTCTTTTAAGGGGAGATGGGCCGTTTTTGTTTTACTATTAATTAATATATTCCTTGATTTCTTAGTTTCCTCGCTAGACCTCCATCAAGCTAAGCTAAACACCGCCCTAGACCCTCCTTCAACATAAAGTTTTACCTTTTTAGGTAGAAAAATATCAGGCTCGCTATCGCTCGCCAGGAGAAATTCGACACCTAAATGACACGAAAAGTCTTAAAATTGACAACGAAATGGGGCGAAAGGTGTTAAAATCGCCAAAATAATCGGCCAAATGTTTTATAATTTCAAAACAAATGGGGCTTAACACGAGGGAGAAGGGGGTCCGGAAAAAAGAGCTATCTCCACTTAATAGTAGATGTAGATAGGGTTCTATGGTACACTACACGATACATACATAACGAACTATCACTATCTGTAGTACGAGAGAGAGAGAGAGAGAGAGAGAGAGAGAGAGAGAGAGCAACAGAGAGAGAGAGAGCAACAGAGAGAGAGAGAGAGAGAGAGAGAGAGCAACAGAGAGAGAGAGAGAGCAACAGAGAGAGAGAGAGAGCAACAGAGAGAGAGAGAGAGCAACAGAGAGAGAGAGAGCAACAGAGAGAGAGAGAGAACAGAGAGAGAGAGAGAGAGAGAGAGAGAGAGAGAGAGAGAGAGAGAGAGCAACAGAGAGAGAGCAACAGAGAGAGAGAGAGAGAGACCGAGAGAGAGAGAGAGAGAGAGAGAGAGAGAGAGAGAGAGAGAGAGAGAGAGAGCAAGAGAGAGAGAGAGAGAGACCGAGTACAAAGGAAATCAAGCAACAACATATCTAGTGACCCTTCTAGGTTGCTTGTCCTCCAAAACACTGAGGATCAAGTGTCCAAACAGTGGTTTAGAGTGGGTAAGCGAACATTGGAAAGGGAACTACTGCCCTGGAACTATGTCCGTGGCAGGATTAGGAAGTTAGTAGGGGACAGATGGGTTAGTAACTGAGGGGGGGATCAAATAAAGTTATTAATTTACAAACGCAGTCAGTCGCGGGTTTGATGCGAGATATTTGTCTAGGCGGAGTTTAAATGAATCAACGGTGATGCAGTCTATAACGCTTCGGGGAAGCCCATTCCACAAGTTGACAACTCGATTGAAGAAGAAATTCTTAGATTCGTGTGAGTTAAAAGATTTACCAATAATTTTGCAACCGTTTCCCCGCGTGTAATTAGCTTGGTCGATAGTGAAGTACTTACTACAGTTCATATTGTCGATGCCTTTGATGATTTTGAACACTTGAATTAAGTCACCTCTTAATCTGCGCTGGGTTAAAGGAAATAGATTTAATTCTCTAAGACGCTCTTCGTATGGTTTGTTCTTTAGGCTAGGTATCATTTTGGTAACTCTACGTTGAACTCGTTCTAGCTTGTTTATATCTTTTTGGTAATAAGGGCACCAGGATTGAACGCAGTATTCAATCGAGAGAGAGAGAGAGAGAGAGAGAGCGAGAGCGAGAGCGAGAGAGAGAGACAGATAGAGACCGAGAGAGAGAGAGAGAGCAACAGAGAGAGAGCAACAGAGAGAGAGAGAGCAACAGAGAGAGAGAGAGAGCAACAGAGAGAGAGAGAGAGAGAGAGCAACAGAGAGAGAGACCGAGAGAAACAGAGAGAGAGCAACAGAGAGAGAGCAACAGAGAGAGAGCAACAGAGAGAGAGAGAGAGCAACAGAGAGAGAGAGAGAGAGAGAGAGAGAGAGAGAGAGAGAGAGAGAGAGAGCGAGAGCGAGAGCGAGAGCGAGAACTAGAGCTAGTCTGCCAAGAGTAAAAAGAGTACATTAATTGGAATACAAGTTCGGTGGGAGCGATTCCAACTCAATTCAGGTAGTTTTGTGTTGCTCCTAATTCCTACATGTCTGTCTGTCTGTCTGTATGTATGTATGTATGTATGTATGTATGTATGTATGTATGTATGTATGTATGTATGTATGTATGTATGTGCAGCCACTTACAGTATGTCGATAACATTCCTTAACTTTTGTAGCTTCCTAATGATGGTAGGGTAACTAAAGTGTTATCTTTATCTATCTCTCTCCCTCCCGCCACACACTATAAAATGCACACACACTCTCCCTCTGTCTCTCTCTCTCTTTTTCACTCGTTCTCTCTTTCTCACTCTGTCTCTCCCTCTCATTTTTGTCTGTTTATCGTCACGAATTATTATGGACGGAGATCGTATTTAATATTGACCAATATTATCTCCACCAATAACTTCTCCACCAATATTATCTCCACCAATAATATATCCACCAATAACATCTCCACCAAAAATAATAGTATCTCCACCAATAGCATTTCCAATAATAATAACATCTCCACCAATAACATCATTATCATCGCCACCAATAACATCGACCAATAATATGTCCAACAATCAAATCTACTGTACTGTATACTAATACAACAACATCTCCATCAAAAATAACATCTCCATTAATAATAACATCACCAATAATAACATCACCACCAATAATAACATCTCCACCAATAATAACATCTCCACTACCAATAACATCTCCACCACCAATAACATCACCACCACCAATAACATTTCCACCAATAATAACATCTCTACCACTAACATATCCACCAATAATAACATCACCACCACCAACAATAACATCTCCACCAATAATATATCCACCACCAATAACATCACCGCCACCAATAAATCTCCACCAATAATAACATCTCTACCACTAACATATCCACCAATAATAACATCACCACCACCAATAATAACATCTCCACCACCAATAATAACATCTCCACCACCAATAACATCTCCACCAATAATAACATCTCCACCAGTACTACCTCTAACAATACCCTGGTGATGGGCTGGTCTATCAGAGTGAGAACTGAGCGATCTCTGCCATACCCATAGCTTACTCTGACTGTTCCTTCTACTTATATATTTTCTAGATCTCAAGTGACGGCATCTCTTCCGTGGATTGACCTCCAAATCTACCAAGATTGGAAGCCAAAGCGTCACATTTTTCCTTTGCCCCTCAACTTTCTCTTCATAATTGCTGAGGGGCACAGGGCCCTGGGTGGGGCTTTGGTTTCCCGGGCGTTTCCTCACCCTCCCCAGCTCCCCGCCATGGAGTGGCTTCGGTCTCCCAGGCTTTATTGTGGTCGGCAGGGAGGGTTCTGTGGGGGCGCTCGGTTATGGCCTTGGCCTTGCTCGGGGCCTTGGGGCTGTTCGGCTAGGCAGCTTGGGGAACAGCAACAACAACAACAACAATACCCTCTCCACCAACGATAGCCACTGTCACATCAAAGGTTTATGAAGGGCCAGCAAAAGGATATTTCTTCTTTTATGTGTATCCCTAGGCCTAAGCAAACAATAATCCGAACTTTTCTATAGGTACTCCTTCTTCCCGATCTTGATGTAGAACATCACCTCCTCTCCTTCTCCCAGTGACGCTAGTTTGTGTTCTGGGTTGGGCTTGTCGATGTTTTCTCTGTGAATAAAGAAATCATCACCTCCACTGGTGATAAAGCCATACTATCACTACTACTATTACTACTATTACTACTATTTAAACCCTTCTGTACCGGCACCGTCCTCTTAACTTTATTCTGGCTACTATTAGACGATTATATTCAGTTTAAAAAAGGCCTCCAGCAATAAATAGGCTTCGAGCTATCTCACTTATCCCTTTTAACTACCACAAATCCTTTTTAAACTGCACAATATTGTATAAATACAGCTAGAATAAATTTAAAATGACGTCGCCGGTACGGAAGGGGTTTACGCAGAGAGGCTATGTCCATGTAATTTATAAGGATACTGAGCCTTACTTTTCTTAATGTCATATTTATATAATTTAGAATTAACCCTTTATGTATCGGTGCCGTCCTTTTAACTTCACTCTGGCTACTATTCGACGATTTTATTCGGTATAAAATGGGCCTCCAGCCATTAACAGGCTTCAATATTTAGGCATTGCTGATACCAATTATTGGTCAAAATATACTTAGTGACGAGACATCGCTTATCTGGCAGACGGTACATCTAAAGATAATAGCAAATATGAACCTGCATGTAAATACAGTATATTTCACTATAATATCAAATAATTTACTGGACAGGTATTCACTCTTTATAATTGGAGTGTTCTACTGTAAACGTGTTTTTACGTAGTCCCCCGTAGGGGTGCCGTAGTATTGTAATCATGTGGATGTGTGTCTGACTGTGACTATACTCTGTTTCTTTTCAACTGGCGGAAAATAGCAAAGTTCCCATCAAGATTCCTCAGTTATTTCGAAGATTTTGTAGTGAAATATGGTGCTAATTATAAAAACCTGGCATTAATAGCATACAGAGATATAGTAATATCGAGTGTTTTCATTAGCCTAAGTATCGAGAAATTTACTGCTGAGGGATTCAGTTTACCAACAGCTAAAAATAAACACTATATTAGCAAGTGATGGTGTGTCTGTGTAGTGAGGATTCATGTGTGTCATCATAGTAGTCATGATGATGGTGATGGTAGTAGTAATATACTATTAATATAGTAATATAGTAGTGATGGTGGTGGTGATTGTTGTGATGGTGGTGGTGATTGTGGTAATAGTTGTGATGGTGGTGGTGATGGTGGTAATAGTTGTGATGGTGGTGGTGATGGTGGTAATAGTTGTGATGGTGGTGGTGATTGTGGTAATAGTTGTGATGGTGGTGGTGGTGGTGATGGTGGTGGTGATTGTGGTAATAGTTGTGATGGTGGTAATAGTTGTGATGGTGGTGGTGATGGTGGTGGTGATTGTGGTAATAGTTGTGATGGTGGTGGTGATGGTGGTGGTGATTGTGGTAATAGTTGTGATGGTGGTGGTGATGGTGGTGGTGATTGTGGTAATAGTTGTGATGGTGGTGGTGATTGTGGTAATAGTTGTGATGGTGGTGGTGATTGTGGTAATAGTTGTGATGGTGGTGGTGATGGTGGTAATAGTTGTGATGGTGGTGGTGATGGTGGTGGTGATTGTGGTAATAGTTGTGATGGTGGTGATGGTGGTGGTGATTGTGGTAATAGTTGTGGTGGTGGTGATGGTGGTGGTGATTGTGGTAATAGTTGTGATGGTGGTGGTGATTGTGGTAATAGTTGTGATGGTGGTGGTGATGGTGGTGGTGATTGTGGTAATAGTTGTGATGGTGGTGGTGATGGTGGTGGTGATTGTGGTAATAGTTGTGATGGTGGTGGTGATTGTGGTAATAGTTGTGATGGTGGTGGTGATTGTGGTAATAGTTGTGATGGTGGTGGTGATTGTGGTAATAGTTGTGATGGTGGTGGTGATTGTGGTAATAGTTGTGATGGTGGTGGTGGTGGTGATTGTGGTAATAGTTGTGATGGTGGTGGTGATTGTGGTAATAGTTGTGATGGTGGTGGTGATTGTGGTAATAGTTGTGATGGTGGTGGTGATGCTGGTGGTGATTGTGGTAATAGTTGTGTTGGTGGTGGTGATTGTGGTAATAGTTGTGATGGTGGTGGTGATTGTGGTAATAGGTGTGATGGTGGTGGTGATGGTGGTGGTGATTGTGGTAATAGTTGTGATGGTGGTGGTGATTGTGGTAATAGTTGATGGTGGTGGTGATTGTGGTAATAGTTGTGATGGTGGTGGTGATTGTGGTAATAGTTGTGATGGTGGTGGTGATTGTGGTAATAGTTGTGATGGTGGTGGTGATTGTGGTAATAGTTGTGATGGTGGTGGTGATTGTGGTAATAGTTGTGATGGTGGTGGTGATTGTGGTAATAGTTGTGATGGTGGTGGTGATGGTGGTGGTGATGGTGGTGGTGATTGTGGTAATAGTTGTGATGGTGGTGGTGATTGTGGTAATAGTTGTGATGGTGGTGGTGATTGTGGTAATAGTTGTGATGGTGGTGGTGATTGTGGTAATAGTTGTGATGGTGGTGGTGATTGTGGTAATAGTTGTGATGGTGGTGGTGATTGTGGTAATAGTTGTGGTGGTGGTGGTGATTGTGGTAATAGTTGTGATGGTGGTGATGATTGTGGTAATAGTTGTGATGGTGGTGGTGATTGTGGTAATAATTGTGATGGTGGTGGTGATTGTGGTATAAGTTGTGATGGAGGTGGTGATTGTGGTAATAGTTGTGATGGTGGTGGTGATTGTGGTAATAGTTGTGATGGTGGTGGTGATTGTGGTAATAGTTGTGATGGTGGTGGTGATGGTGGTGGTGATTGTGGTAATAGTTGTGATGGTGGTGGTGATTGTGGTAATAGTTGTGATGGTGGTGGTGATTGTGGTAATAGTTGTGATGGTGGTGGTGATTGTGGTAATAGTTGTGATGGTGGTGGTGATGATGGTAATAGTTGTGATGGTGGTGGGGGTTGTGGTAATAGTTGTGAGGGTGGTGGTGATTGTGGTATAGTTGTGATGGTGGTGATGATTGTGGTAATAGTTGTGATGGTGGTGGTGATTGTGGTAATAGTTGTGATGGTGGTGGTGATTGGTAATAGTTATGATGGTGATGGTGTGTGGTAGTTGTGGTGATTGTGGTGGTTGTGGTAATAGTTGTGATGGTGGTGGTGGTTGTGGTAATAGTTGTGATGGTGGTGGTGATTGTGGTAATAGTTGTGATGGTGGTGGTGATTGTGGTAATAGTTGTGATGGTGGTGGTGATTGTGGTAATAGTTGTGATGGTGGTGGTGATGGTGGTGGTGATTGTGGTAATAGTTGTGATGGTGGTGGTGATTGTGGTAATAGTTGTGATGGTGGTGGTGATTGTGGTAATAGTTGTGATGGTGTAGATTGTGGTAATAGTTGTGATGGTGGTGATTGTGGTAATAGTTGTGATGGTGGTGGTGATTGTGGTAATAGTTGTGATGGTGGTGGTGATTGTGGTAATAGTTGTGATGGTGGTGGTGATTGTGGTAATAGTTGTGATGGTGGTGGTGATTGTGGTAATAGTTGTGATGGTGGTGATTGTGGTAATAGTTGTGATGGTGGTGATGATTGTGGTAATAGTTGTGATGGTGGTGGTGATTGTGGTAATAGTTGTGATGGTGGTGATTGTGGTAATAGTTGTGATGGTGGTGATGATTGTGGTAATAGTTGTGATGGTGGTGGTGATTGTGGTAATAGTTGTGATGGTGGTGGTGATTGTGGTAATAGTTGTGATGGTGGTAATAGTTGTGATGGTGGTGGTGATTGTGGTAATAGTTGTGATGGTGGTGGTGATTGTGGTAATAGTTGTGATGGTGGTGGTGATTGTGGTAATAGTTGTGATGGTGGTGGTGATTGTGGTAATAGTTGTGATGGTGGTGGTGATTGTGGTAATAGTTGTGATGGTGGTGGTGATTGTGGTAATAGTTGTGATGGTGGTGGTGATTGTGGTAATAGTTGTGATGGTGGTGGTGATTGTGGTAATAGTTGTGATGGTGGTGGTGATGGTGGTGGTGATGGTGGTGGTGATGGTGGTAATAGTTGTGATGGTGGTGGTGATTGTGGTAATAGTTGTGATGGTGGTGGTGATTGTGGTAATAGTTGTGATGGTGGTGATGATTGTGGTAATAGTTGTGATGGTGGTGGTGATTGTGGTAATAGTTGTGATGGTGGTGGTGATTGTGGTAATAGTTGTGATGGTGGTGGTGATGGTGGTGGTGATTGTGGTAATAGTTGTGATGGTGGTGGTGATTGTGGTAATAGTTGTGATGGTGGTGGTGATTGTGGTAATAGTTGTGATGGTGGTGATGTGTGGTATAGTTGTGATGGTGGTGGTGATTGTGGTAATAGTTGTGATGGTAGTGGTGATTGTGGTAATAGTTGTGATGGTGGTGGTGATGGTGGTGTGATTGTGAAAGTGATGGTGGTGGTGATTGTGGTAATAGTTGTGATGGTGATTATAGTAATAGTTGTGATGGTGGTGGTGATTGTGGTAGTAGTTATGATGGTGGTGGTGATTGTGGGAATAGTTGTGATGGTGGTGGTGATTGTGGTAATAGTGATGGTGGTGGTGATTGTGGTAATAGTTGTGATGGTGGTGGTGAATGTGGGAATAGTTGTGATGGTGGTGATTGGGTAATAGTTGTGATGGTGGTGGTGATTGTGGTTGTAGTTGTGATAGTGGTGGTGATTGTGGTAATAGTTGTGATGGTGGTAATAGTTGTGATGGTGGTGGTGATTGTGGTAATAGTTGTGATGGTGGTGGTGATTGTGGGAATAGTTGTGATGGTGGTGGTGATTGTGGTAATAGTTGTGATGGTGGTGGTGATTGTGGTAATAGTTGTGATGGTGGTGGTGGTTGTGGGAATAGTTGTGATGGTGGTGATTGTGGGAATAGTTGTGATGGTGGTGGTGATTGTGGTTATAGTTGTGATGGTGGTGGTGATTGTGGTAATAGTTGTGATGGTGGTGGTGATTGTGGTAATAGTTGTGATGGTGGTGGTGATTGTGGTAATAATCGTGATGGTGGTGGTGATTGTGGTAATAGTTGTGATGGTGGTGGTGATAGTGGTAATAATCGTGATGGTGGTAATGATATGTGTGCGTGTGACCAGTAGGGGCACAGTAGTAGTGATGATAATGACAGTAGTACTGATGATGGTGACAGTAGTAGTGATGATGGTGATAGTATTAGTGATTATCTTAAAGAGCCCAAAGCATTATGTACAGCACGGAGAAGGCGAAATCTGCCATCTCTGATTTCCTGTTTAATAATTAAATACTATTTGCTATTCAAAGAAATATAAACTAATCGAACATAAAGTCCTTATGGTTATATCAGTGTAATATAAATCATAAGAAGTTATAGAAACGATGTCGTGGTTTAACAGTTACGGACAATTACGCAATGTTACCGAATCCGTATCAGACCCAAGGAAAATACGGTAAATATCAAACACGGTTCAAATTATTCGGACGCTTAAAGGTCCATATGATGCGTAGTTTCGTATACATCATAACAAAAATAGTAGATTCCAGTGGTTTTCGCTCAACAAGTGTTATTGGTATCTTTATAGTTACTGGGAAAAGTGCTTATCCCTCAGAGTATTAGTCAGTGTCCGAAACTTTGTGAAATATCTGACAACACTTATTAACCTCGACTATCATCAACGACAAAACTTCGTTCATTTACACCCAATAAATAGTTAGTGTTTCGACCCCCATGTGATTCAGATTCACACAGTGACAGCTTGGATGAACGAACTTTTGTCGTTGATAGTCCGGCTGATAATATGGCTATGAAAGATAAGTATCATCTCCTTGTATCTGGTGGGAAATTAAATGACTTATTACATTAAGGGGAGGTTTTTAGTTAGTTCCCTAGACTTCCATCAAGCTTAACATTACAGCCCCTAGACCCCCTTTCAAGATAAATGTGTACATTTTTCGGTAGAAAAATTTCCCGGCCGAAGGCCGGTTCCTCTTAAATTACAGGCTCGCTATCACTCGCCAGGAAAAAATCGACACCTAAATGGCACGAAAAGTCTTAAAATTGACAGAAATGGGGCGAAAGTTCTTAAAATCGCCAAACTAATGGGGCGAACGTCTTATAATATCAAAAGCAATGGGGCTAACCATGAGGGAGAAAGGGGTCAATAAAAAAATCCCTCAAGTGGAAATCTCCCCTACGTATAACACAAGGAATGACAATTGTACTTACATGATGAAGTAAAAACAGGACTCGATCCACAAGCCGTCACCCACCTGTTAACATAAATTATAATTATTAGTCCTGCTATTGAAATTATCTTTTCTCATACACAGCCTTAGTAATTTGTCTTGCTAACACCATAGACTATCTTTTTAACCCTTTCATTACAGGAGATGTCTTGTTTACTGGATTTCAGCTGCATTAATTAAGATGCTTAAGGGGAGATTTCCACCTGGAGGATTTTTTTCTGAACCTCTTTCTCCCTCATGTTTAGCCCCATTGCTTTTCTAATTTTAAGACGTTCGCCCCATTATTTTGACGATTTTAAGAACTTTCGACCCATTTCTGTCAATTTTAAGACCTTTCGTGCAATTTATGTCGATTTTATCCTGGCGAGCGATAGCGAGCCTGTAATTTAAGAAGAACCGGCTTTCAGCCGGGAAATTTTTCTACCGAAAAATGTACAAATTTATCTTGAAAGGGGCTCAAGCGGGTGTAATCTTAAGCCTGATGGACACCTAGAGACCAAACTAAATACCTCCCCTTAAGCTTAGGAAGGATATATGGTAGCTAAAAGGATTACTTGCTATAGTCAGTAGTCTTTTAAGGGGTAGACGTCCTTTCTAAGCTGAATAAAATGGTCCAATAGTTGTCAGTATATAATGAAAAGGACGGCACCGGTACTGAAGGGGTTAAAGCTTAGGTAGGACCTTACGCAAGCAGAGTGGTTAATTTGATTTCAAATAAGCCTTTGATTTTTGTATAGATCCCTTCTGGACTTTGTAAGATCGTCCACTATAGCCTGAATAACATGCAACAATGCGTCAGGGTATATTGAAGAAGATTAATAAAGTGTACAGTAAAAAAAGCAATTGTATATATATTCACTATACTGTATACTGTATATACTTTAAAAAAATAAAAATTAAAAAATTAAATAAATATATATATATATATATATATATATATATATATATATATATATATATCAGAGAACCCCCTTGTAAACAGAAAGCATGGAGCACAATTCCCTCACCTGTTATTGTTTACAAAGGTGAATGGAAAAATTAAGCACAGGAAATAAACAAACACAAGGGGAACATTCTTTACTACTCCACGGAGAGGAAGAAAGTTTGTTTCTAGATTCTATTCTTGTGTTTCATATAATCTATTTTGTTTCATATAATCTATGTTTTATTAATTTCACTCTCAACACCAAACACTTATCCCAATCAAATTAATGAAAGCGTTATCCACATACAGATCTTAAACACCCTAATCATTACACCATCTAGACATGTAAATGTTAAGTAAATGACTATGATTTTATATCCATTAATCGAATACTGGATATCAATCTTATCATGTACTCAAACCCAACTGCACACTGAATAGTCTGAAATGCTTAAGTGATAGGAAAGGACATTTATGGGGCACAGATCTCTAGCAACAGATATATGCAATATTAGTATTACCTTTCCATATAGAAATACATACAATATTGTGTTTTGGAAAGTGCATAAAGAATATACCATTTAAACCATTTCAAGATACGCGTTTCTTTTCAGTTTTTGGCTATTATTAGACGATTGTATTCATATTAGGAAGGATATACGAATGTCAGAGGCTTGATTGGGATAGTCTATACCCTTTTCGTGCCCACAGATCCTTCCTAAACTATATACAATCGTCTACTGACTGTGACGCCTCCCGGCGTTAGCAGAATGGTTGCGTGGGGCATTGCAGCTCGCTAGCGCTTGCCAGGATGGGGGGATAGGCTACAGTTGTCCTAGAATAATCTGCTTTATTTCATTAGTGTCGTGTTGCCACAGACAGTCTAGAAATGGTCTTTGTTTTGGTCTGTGACCGCGCCTTATATTTTATATTCGCTATAATATAAATGTTGCTTGTGTGGGAGGCGAGCGAGAGAGTGTGAGGGAGTACACCCGGCAGCGAGGTGAGCTATGACGCGGCTCGCTTGGGCGCTGACGGCGTTGGCGGCCGGGTGGTCAACTAGTCCCTTCCCGTCGCGGCCTCGTGGTTATTACCAGCTCAGAGCTTGCCTGACACACGTATCGCCTACATCCTTTGCAATTCTGTCCCCCATACTCGCGACTTTGCATACTATTTCTCTCTCTCGACTTCTCCTTTCTCATTCTCTAATCTTTATTAAACTCAACATCCCTTCTGGTTTCAGCATAGACGTTCACCGTCGACCAGTCGTATTGTACGCGAAGCTCTCAGATATTTCCATGTATTAGGTTAAGGAGGTATTATGCTTTATTGAGGTTTAGAGAGACGGACTTTTCCGTATGCGTCCTCTCTCGGGAAGGTTGTAGACCGGTATATGTCTCCCTTGCAAGGTGTTGAGTGATTCTGCTTGGTTATCTAAAGCTAGACTAGGGGTAAGGTTACTGTGTCGTTGTCTCCGATGTGTGCAGTGTTAGCTAAGCTCTGCACGACATCGACAGGTACTGTGGGAGCCTAAGTTGTCTTCGGGTTGGTTTACTTTGCGAGCACAGCGCTGTGGTGTGAGAGGGCCATAGCCTATCCCTCACAACATAGTGCTGCCTCTTTGTGTTGACTTCTGAGGGATCGCCAGGATAGAGCTAGGTACTAGAGACCTAGATTTATCAAGAGAGCATCCCCGTCATATAACGTAATCTTCATTATACCACCCTTGGACAACGTTAGGCTACGAGCCGCATGCTCGCCCATTGTTGCCCTGCCTTGATACCCCAGCTAGACTTTATTAACTGAGCAGACACTGGATAGAGATAAGCCCCATTATTATATGTATGCAGCATTATTATTCACTGCACTTTTGAGCCGAGGTTGTTGTTGAGTTGCACAACCCTAGTAGGCTGTTGCGTTGTGTCACGAAGCATTTCTTTAGTTGTCGAGCATTACTACCTTTGCGCAGTCTTTATTATTCGCCTGCCTATTATTACTATATGTCCTAGCATTTATTGTGACCCGTATTCTGCATTATAATTGTTCAAGATTCCTTACGAACATCTTCCCAGCATCAGACTTATTTCAGAAGTTTCCAGTTGATGTTGCAGGACTAGCATTGCACTTTCTTTAATACAGGAGTGCCAGTTATTTGAGTATCTACCGTAATGTTAATTAATCACGTTAACTATCTTTTCTTTGTGTAACATAATCGAGTAATCTTTTACTGTTTGAGAATAGGCAGTTTCATTGAGCGTCAGCCTAGTGTGTGTGCACCAGTTACCGAGTCATAGGATACCTCGTTGTCCAGGCACGACTCAGGGCGGTAATGGTGTTTTGTTTTCCAGTGTTTAAGGCAGGGGTTGGATCTAGTGTTACCGTTGTTGCTTTTTGCCATTATCTAGTCCAATGTTGAAGAGCCCTGTGTCTTTGAGATCCTGGATCGTAACAAATGGCGACCTAGCTCAGGATCTTGTGAACTAAGAGATAATTGCAGGATTGTTGTGGTCATTTGTTTTATTGAGGAATATAGTGGGCATGTTAATTTTTTTTTGGCAAAGTAGTATAGCACTAGAGAGTCTTCAGACATTTTTGGCAAGTGAATAGTGCTACATAGGAGCTTGGGTACTTCTTCTTTTTTTTTATAAACGTGAGAATATTTGGGGGACACAATGGGAGACGAATCAGAACACAGTGGTGGGTCAGGTCACGATACAGGCTCGGAGGGAGAAAGACCTGTGGCTAGTCGATAGCGAGGAGGGTGCTAGAAGATTTTTAGAGGTGCCCCTTACCGCTGCCAGGGTGTTGAAGCTGAATAAGTATGGCTTAAAGTGTGTGGCAGGTCTTCAGGGTCACCAGGGTTTAAGTGGCATGAGGAAGAAAGACTGAGGACTTTGATATTGGGTTTAGAAGGGAGAGACCTGGGTGGAGAGGCGACTGGGGGCCCCGGTCCCCAGCCCCCCCTCCACTCTACCCCCGTATCAAATGTCAGGGTGCCTGAATTTAGTACATACCCCCAAGTTGATGGTCAATGGCAGCGTGGAATTCAATCACAGGGACCCTCCATTAAATGCACCTTCCCCTCCTCAAGGGGTTGACTCCAGAATTGTTGTTTCGGCTTGAGATGGCCAAGGATGAGGCTGCCGAGAGACAGGCTAGTGTGCAGGCTGAGGCTGCAGAGAGAACAGCTATACGAGAGGCTGAACTGCAGGCAGAGTCTACTAGGTATCGGGCTGACAGGGAGCTGGAGAGATCTCGAGTGGAGGTAACAGGGCGAAATATTGGGGGAGGTAACAGACATCGGGACCAATCTTTGTCGCACCTGTTGAAGCTAGTCCCTGTATTTGATGAGTCGGGTGTCACCGAATTTTTCATGAGATTCGAGAAGAAGTGCCAGGAACACCAGTGGCCTGGGGAGAAGTGGGCAGCCCTTGTTTCCTCTAGACTTGTGGGCAAGGGACTCAAGGCTTATGATGCATTGCCTATAGAGTCTTGTATTATCTATGAGGAACTCAAGGAGGCTGTCCTGAGAGCATACGAACTACAACCAGAGACGTACAGGTTGAAGTTCCGGGGTGTTACCAAGGGTCGGGAGAGAGCACCTTTTTGGAACATGCCCGGGAGCTGTCCGATGCTTTTGGGAATTGGCTGAGGTCGGAGAAAGCTACTACGTTTGACGACATTAAACAGTTGGTGCTTTTAGAGCAGTTTTTCAAATGCACGGGCGGCGACCTGACGTTAAACCTGAAAGAAAAGCAACCAAAAACTCTACAGGAGGCAGCTGAGATGGCTGACCTCCGGCTATCACTAATTCGTGGGTGCGGGTCTGCCCAGCGTAGTGAGGCAGGTAACAAGGGGCGTGACGCCCCACCCCCCCGAGTTAGTGATATACCTTATGCAAACAAGTACAAGAGCCATGATACCAAGACTGACCACAAGACTAGCACCGTCCCGTTTAAGAAGGGGCCGGGCCCTTCCCAGTACCAAGGGAAGCCCAAAGGGGAGTTGGAGTGTTATCATTGTCATAAAAAGGGGCACTTTGCAAGAGTCTGTCCTAGCAAACCACCTACAGCAGCTGTGTCTTTGGCCTGCAACATTGGTGTGTCTCCGAAGTCGTCTGAGTTTGCCCGGGGCAGTTCGTCAGAGGCTGAGGCACAGCCAATGCAGAAGCACCTGGGAGGCTCGAACCCTGCTCAGGATGTTTTTTGCGACCATAGAGGGCGGGGTTGCGTGATGTGGGCGGGGCGCAAGTATGGAGTAGAGGTCTTGCGTGATACAGGTGCTTCCCAGACTCTGATGAGAAACTTGACTGGCTACCCTATAAACGCGGCTCGGGTGGTAGTGGTGCAGGGTATTAATGCAACTCGGTCATACCCGCTGGTGCGGTTGGAGTTGGAGGTGGATGGTGTGGCACGTGAATTGGATGTCGGGTTTGTGGAGGAACTGCCAGTGGAGGGCGTCGACCTTCTTCTCGGCAATGACTTTGCAATGCCCGCTTCTGAGGTTCTACCCTTAGTCGTTGCCGAGAGGCCGGCCGACGTGAGTAGGGAAGAGCAAGAGTGGGTCGAGTGGTGCCAGACACAACCCATGGCGTGTGTTGTCACCCGAGCTCGGGCAGCTAAAGTGTCACAGCCTAGTCCTCCGTCTTCAGACCAGCGGAGGAACGATCAACAGGAGGAGGCTAAAGATGGAGTTGGTTTTAAGAGTTTTGACTCGGCAGCTCTCCTGGGTGATTCAGTATTAGCACCATTACTTAATTCTGGAGTAGCCCCTGGGCCTGTCATCGAGAGTGACGAGGCTGGGCATGACGAGTCTCCACGACAGCAACGTTATGTACATCGAGAGAGACAGAGGGAGCAGCCCAGTATCGGGGAAGGTCATGCATTGCTCCGGGAGCAGTTAGATCGCTTGGCACCCTCAGATATACGTCGGTTGCAACTAGAGGACCCTGAGCTCCAAACGTGTGCTAATGGAGCTGTAGAGCTCGACGAGGACGGCGATGCACAGCCAGGAGATTTTTTTATTTAGAAGGCATCCTCTATAGGCGTTTTCAAGACCCTAAACGTAGTTGGCAAGAGGGGTCCGGAGTAGTGGACCAGTTGGTGGTGCCACGGGAGTGCAGGGATAGCCTACTGAGGTTGGCGCATGACATACCACTGGCAGGACATCTAGGGGTGAGAAAAACGGTGGCGGCTTTAGAAAAATTGTTTTGGTGGCCGGGGTTGAAGAGGCAGGTGGTAACCTGGATAGCAAGGTGTCATACGTGCCAGAGGGTTGGAAAACCTAACCAAACAATTCCGAGAGCCCCGTTGCACCCCATTCCTGTCAGTGGACCGCCCTTCAGTAAGGTCATCATTGATATGGTCGGACCCCTACCCCCTACTAGTGCCGGTAATAAATTTCTATTAACTATCATGGATGTGGCCACTCGTTATCCTGATGCATATCCAATGAGAAATGGCACGGCGAAAACTGTTGTCCGGAACCTGCTCTTGTATTGCTCGCGGTATGGGTACCCGCAAGAGGTGCAATCGGACCAAGGTTCTAATTTTACATCTAATCTGTTCAAACAAACTATGATTCAGCATGGCATCAGCACTGTCGTCTCTTCTGCGTATCACCCGGAGAGTCAAGGGGTGTTGGAGAGGTGGCACGCCACGCTGAAAAGCATGCTTCGATGTTACTGCGCAGAGAACGGAAAAGATTGGGACCTTGGTCTGCCGTATGTTTTGTTCGCGGCAAGAGAAGTACCTGGAGAGAGTCTCGGTTTCAGTCCGAATGAGCTTGTTTTCGGGCATCAGGTGAGGGGCCCTCTCCACATGGTGAAGGAGATTTGGGAGGGTACCGCTAAGCCATGTTCTATGTTGAGATACGTCCTCGAGAGCAGAGAGAGAATGCTTAGAAGTCTGGAGCTGGCCGGGCGTAATTTGGTGAGTTCGCAGGCCCGTATGAAGGACAGGTACGATACTAAGGCGAAACTCCGGGAGTTTCAGGTAGGTCAAGAGGTGTTGGTCCTGTTGCCTTTGTCAGGTCATCCTCTGGCTGCCAAGTACGCTGGGCCTTATCGGGTGGTGTCAAAGATCTCCGATCTAGATTACCTCGTTGCCACTCCAGACCGGAAGAAGCGTAACCAACTATGCCACATTAATTTGTTGAAGGAGTATGTGAGGCGCCCACCTGAGTCACTAGCTGTCCCTGTGTTGACCTGCTGCGGTCATGGTGGAGAAGGAGAGGGAGGCAGCAATGATCAGGTGGATGATAACTGGGATTGTCATGTCTCGGCTGATCAGTGGGCGGGGAATTCGAGCCAATGTGCGCATGATGCTCTGGCACACCTGCCGGAGGAACAGCAGGTGGCTGTGCAGCGCCTGTTCGATTCATACCCCACTGTATTTGCCGAGCACCCAGGCCTCACTACTCAAGCGGTGCATGATGTCGATGTAGGAGAGCACCCCCCCTTCAAGTCGATACCTTATCGGGTGCCACCCATTAAACTCCCAGCGCTCAGGGATGAGCTGGAGTATATGCTGGCGAGAGGCTTGATCGAGAAGGGGGCAGTACGGTGGACTTCTCCTGTCACTCTGCAGCCCAAACCTGATGGAAAAGTTCGGTTCTGCATTGACTTTAGGCGGTTGAACGGGTTGACCCCCACCAATGCATATCCTCTTCTCCGGGTGGATGACAGTGTGGATAAGATCGGGAAAGCAAGGTACTTGACCAAGGTAGACCTCATCAAAGGCTACTGGCAAGTACCACTGTCTGAGCGGGCTAAAGAGGTGTGCGGGTTTGTGGTGGATGGCAGTACTTACCGTTGCAACGTGATGCCATATGGTCTGAAAAATGCACCGGCCACTTTCCAGAGCTTAATGAACGACATCGTAGCAGACATCCCAAACTGTACTGTCTACCTTGATGACGTGATCATTTATGACAACGATTTCCAAAGTCACTGTGAGCACATAGAAGCCTTATTTAGTCAACTTAGTAAAGCAGGCTTGGTGGTTAATCAGGGCAAGTGTGACTTTGTGCAAGCCACGGTGCAGTATCTGGGGTTTGTGGTTGGGTTAGGGCAGGTGAGCCCGCCCCAACAGAAGATACAGGCTATCGACTTGTTCCCCAGGTCGACCACCAAGCGGCAGATCATGAGATTTTTGGGTATGATTGGGTATTACCGCCGCTTTATAAGAGGCTATTCTATTGTGTTAGCTCCTTTGACAGATCTACTAGCCAAAGATAAAAAGTTCCGCTGGGCACCTGAGTGTGAGCAGGCGTTTCGAGTAGTTAAACACCTTTTATGCACTCACCCTATCCTCAGGGCCCCGGACTTTGAACGACCATTTCAGTTGGCGACTGATGCCAGCGGAGTAGGGGCTGGTGCCGTACTTTTGCAGACAGACGAGGAAGGTCTTGAGCATCCAGTCAGTTTCTTTTCAAAGAAATTTAATTCAGCACAGAAAAACTATTCGGTTGTTGAAAAGGAACTGCTGGCAATCGTGTTAGCGCTCAGACACTTTGAGGTCTATGTTCCTGCATATGGGCCAGTCGTGGTAGTGTATACCGACCACCACCCGCTTAAATTCCTCAATCAATTCCACAACCGGAATATGAGGCTGACCAGATGGTCGCTCATGTTGCAAGAGTACAACTTAGACATTCGCCATATTGCCGGTTGTGAGAATGGGATTGCGGACTGTTTGTCGCGGGTGGGGGATCCGGGGTAGGCTACCACAGTATGTTGGTATAGCCTCCTGTCTTGGCTCGCGGTGCATTTTTGCGCTGGTGCTTGTTGGCTCGCGTGTGTAGCATCAGCGTAGGGTCGCAGGGCAGGAGTTGTTGGCTTTGATTAGAAGAAAATTAGGCTACATCTATAGTAGCCGCCAAAAACAACATTAAAATAAAATATGAAAAATTAAATAAAAACTCTTTCTTTTTAATAATTAATTTTAAGATAATATTGTAGCTGAGTACTGAGTGCAGATGATTTTCCCTCAGTAGGCTGTGCTTCTTAAAGCTCGCTCTGGGAGCACAATGTTATGAATTAATGTATTATATTTGGGAGGGTGATAAGATTTTTTTTAAATAAAAATGTTGTTGTATTTTTTTTTGAGGAGACTGAGCTTGCATTCCATGAGTGGCAGAGTGGTTAGGAGTGGCAGATTCTAGCGACATTCTGCCTGTTCAGATATGGGCTCATGGTTGAGTGTCCCATATCTTGGGGGGGGTGTGACGCCTCCCGGCGTTAGCAGAATGGTTGCGTGGGGCATTGCAGCTCGCTAGCGCTCGCCAGGATGGGGGGATAGGCTACAGTTGTCCTAGAATGATCTGCTTTATTTCATTAGTGTCGTGTTGCCACAGACAGTCTAGAAATGGTCTTTGTTTTGGTCTGTGACCGCGCCTTATATTTTATATTAGCTATAATATAAATGTTGCTTGTGTGGGAGGCGAGCGAGAGAGTGTGAGAGAGTACACCCGGCAGCGAGGTGAGCTATGACGCGGCTCGCTTGGGCGCTGACGGCGTTGGCGGGCGGGTGGTCAACTAGTCCCTTCCCGTCGCGGCCTCGTGGTTTTTACCAGCTCAGAGCTTGCCTGACACGCGTATCGCCTACATCCTTTGCAATTCTGTCCCCCATACTCGCGACTTTGCATACTATTTCTCTCTCTCGACTTCTCCTTTCTCATTCTCTAATCTTTATTAAACTCAACATCCCTTCTGGTTTCAGCATAGACGTTCACCGTCGACCAGTCGTATTGTACAGGAAGCTCTCAGATATTTCCATGTATTAGGTTAAGGAGGTATTATGCTTTATTGAGGTTTAGAGAGACGGACGTTTCAGTATGCGTCCTCTCTCGGGAAGGTTGTAGACCGGTATATGTCTCCCTTGCAAGGTGTTGAGTGATTCTGCTTGGTTATCTAAAGCTAGACTAGGGGTAAGGTTACTGTGTCGTTGTCTCCGATGTGTGCAGTGTTAGCTAAGCTCTGCACGACATCGACAGGTACTGTGGGAGCCTAAGTTGTCTTCGGGTTGGTTTACTTTGCGAGCACAGCGCTGTGGTGTGAGAGGGCCATAGCCTATCCCTCACAACATAGTGCTGCCTCTTTGTGTTGACTTCTGAGGGATCGCCAGGATAGAGCTAGGTACTAGAGACCTAGATTTATCAAGAGAGCATCCCTGTCATATAACGTAATCTTCATTATACCACCCTTGGACAACGTTAGGCTACGAGCCGCATGCTCGCCCATTGTTGGCCTGCCTTGATACCCCAGCTAGACTTTATTAACTGAGCAGACACTGGTTAGAGATAAGCCCCATTATTTTATGTATGCAGCATTATTATTCACTGCACTTTTGAGCCGAGGTTGTTGTTGAGTTGCACAACCCTAGTAGGCTGTTGCGTTGTGTCACGAAGCATTTCTTTAGTTGTCGAGCATTACTACCTTTGCGCAGTCTTTATTATTCGCCTGCCTATTATTACTATATGTCCTAGCATTTATTATGACCCGTATTCTGCATTATAATTGTTCAAGATTCTTTACGAACATCTTCCCAGCATCAGACTTATTTCAGAAGTTTCCAGTTGATGTTGCAGGACTAGCATTGCACTTTCTTTAATACAGGAGTGCCAGTTATTTGAGTATCTACTGTAATGTTAATTAATCACGTTAACTATCTTTTCTTTGTGTAACATAATCGAGTAATCTTTTACTGTTTGAGAATAGGCTGTTTCATTGAGCGTCAGCCTAGTGTGTGTTCACCAGTTACCGAGTCATAGGATACCTCTTTGTCCAGGCACGACTCAGGGCGGTAATGGTGTTTTGTTTTCCAGTGTTTAAGGCAGGAGTTGGATCTAGTGTTACCGTTGTTGCTTTTTACCATTATCTAGTCCAATGTTGAAGAGCCCTGTGTCTTTGAGAACCTGGATCGTAACATGACAGCCAGAATAAACTGTTAAAACGTGTCGTGATCCTCAGATGGTTAATTGGTTTCTTTATATCGCAACATTTTCCTCCAGATTTCAATACACATACACATCTTCAGCACGATGACACCTTTTGACCTTATATATTGGTTGATGTCGGAAGATTTCATGCAGTTTAAGGGGAGGCAGACCGTTTTTCTGGACCCCCTTCTCCCTAATGTTTAGCCCCACTAGTTTTGAGATTAAAAGACGTTCGGCCCCTTAGTTTGGCGATTTTAACACGTTTCGCCCTATTTCGTTGTCAATTTTAAGACAATTCGTGCCATTTAGGTGTCGATTATTTCCTGGCGAGCGATAGTGAGCCTGCCATTTTAAGAGGAACCGGCCTTCGGCCGGGATTTTTTTTTACCGAAAAATGTACAAATTTATCTTGAAAGGGAGGCTAGGGGGGTGTGATTTAAAAAAGCTTGATGGAGGTCTAGGTAACAAAGTAAAAACCTCCCCTTAATAAGGTGGATACTATACGCTTTAAATCGTTTTGCTATACCCACAAACTACCTTGCTCCTATATATGACCACGTATGATTAAACAACAACAACCACATTAGCAGAACCCATCATAACGCGGTCCCATTACGCGAGAATGATACACGTCATGAACTCGCATTATTTGTTCTTAATGTTTTTCTCCCCTACTGCATACGGTAATTTGTTTCTTTAACCCCTTCTGTACCGGCGAGTCTTATTAATATTATGCTAGCCATATTTAGACGACTTTGTGCAGTTTAACAAGGACCTGTGGTATTGAAAATGGTTAAGTGAGAGAGTTTGAAGGCTGTTAGATGCTGGAGGCCCTTTTAAAACTGAATAAAATCGTCTAATAGTAACCAGAATACGTAAAAATGACGGCATCGGTAAAGAATGCAATGACTCTTTAACAAAGCTCTTCTTTATAAAGCCAGTGTCATACGAGCGTTTTTTCCGGCAATTTTCGATGAACAAGTTTTTCTCATAATATTTTCAGGCTCTTTCGCACTGGAATCGGAAACTATAGTGAAGGTAGATAATGCTAAGTTCCTGAATTCCGATAAAACTTATATTCTGAAGATCCCAGACTACAATTGCTCGTTAAAAATGACGGAAAAAGAGGTCGTGCGCCACTGCCTAAACTGTAGAACATAATCACTAAAGGCGGTGTCACACGAGCGTTTTTTCCGGCAATTTTCTAAGAGAAAGTTTTTCTTCGCAATATTTCGAGGCGTTTTTGCGTTGGAATAGGAAACTAGACTGAAAGTAGATTATATGAGGGGGCTCAATTCTTATATAGCTGACATTTTATAGCTGCCAGACTACAATTGCTCTTCAAAATTGCCGGAAAAACCGCTCGAGTGACACCAGCTTAACCCCCGTATTTTAACCCCTTCTGTAACGGCGACGTATTTTTAGCTTCATTCTGGATACAATTAGACAATATATTTCAATTTAGGAAGGATCTCTAGCAATTATACAGCTTCGAACTATCTTACTTAACCCACTCTACTACCACAGATCTGTCTTAAACTGCACACAATTGTCTAAATAAAGCTAGAATAAAATTATAAAGACGTCGCCGGTACATAATATGTTTACAAATAGATCTTGAAGAGGGATCTTGGATTTCTTTTTTTAAGCTTGATAGAGGTCTATGGAAGAAAATAAAAAATGTAACAAATTTAAAAGAGAGAGAGAGAGAGAGAGAGAGAGAGAGAGAGAGAGAGAGAGAGAGAGAGAGAGAGAGAGAGAGAGAGAGAGGAGGAGCGGAGGAGAGAAGAGGGAGAGGAGGGGAGAGAGAGGAGGAGAGAGAGGTCGAGAGGGAGTGAGAAAGGGGAGAGAGAGAGAGAGAGAGAGAGATAAAACAAAAAATATATATACCTTCCCTTAAAACATCCCTGCATACGAATAAGACTAGCCTAATTAACAATAAATACAAAATAAAAACCAATAATGACATTACAAATAATACTTACTAATATTACTACTACTAACAATAATGATATCTCACCTCGCTCTTCGCCCCCTGCACAATCTGTCTCCTAAAAATATATCCCCACCTACGAATAATAAACTTGTAGCACCACCTCCTCCTCCTCCACCTCTTCCGAAGCGTGTCCTAACCCCCCCCCCCCCCCCCCTCCCCACCCCACCCCGAGTCTGATCCCCGCACCAGACGGGGGGCAGCTGCATACTAAAGCCCCCCCCCCCCCGCTGAAGGATTATAATGGTGAGATGATGAGGAGGTGGGTGTTTATGGGGGTGAGGGGGAGGTGGGAGGGGTGAGGGGAGAGGAAGGGGTTTGGAAGAAGAAGATAAAGAAGAAAAAAGAAGAAGACGAAGATGGAGATGAAGACGAAGAACAAGCTGAAGACGAAGAACAAGATGAATACGAAGAACAAGATGAAGACGAGGAACAAGATGAAGACGAAGAACAAGATGAAGACGAAGAACAAGATGAAGACGAAGAACAAGATGAAGACGAAGAACGAAACTAAGACGAAGAACGAAACTAAGACTAAGAACGAGATGAAGACGAAGAACGAAACTAAGACGAAGAACGAGATGAAGACGAAGAACAAGATGAAGACGAAGAACGAAACTAAGACGAAGAACAAGATGAAGACGAAGAAGAACGAAACTAAGACGAAGAACGAGATGAAGACGAAGAACGAGATGAAGACGAAGAATGAGATGAAGGCGAAGACGAACAGAGACGAAGACGAGAACGAAGACGAAGAACGAGATGAAGACGAAAAGAAGAGATGAAGAGACGAAGAACGAAGACGAAAGAAGCGAAAGAACGAACGAAACTAAGACGAAGAACGAGATGAAGACGAAGAACGAGATGAAGACGAAGAACAAGATGAAGAACGAAACGAAGACGAAGAACATGATGAAGACGAAGAACGAGACGAAGACGAAGAACGAGACGAAGACGAAGAACGAGACGAAGACGAAGAACGAGACGAAGACGAAGAACGAGACGAAGACGAAGAACGAGACGAAGACGAAGAACGAGACGAAGAACAAGATGAAGACGAAGAACGAGACGAAGACGAAGAACGAGACGAAGACGAAGAACGAGACGAAGACGAAGAACGAGACGAAGACGAAGAACGAGACGAAGAACGAGACGAAGACGAAGAACGAGACGAAGACGAAGAAAGAGACGAAGACGAAGAACGAGATAAAGACAAAGAGAGACAGAGACAGAGACAGAGACAGAGACAGAGAGAGAGAGAGCATCAATACCCATGGGACAGGTTCAGGGAATAATGAGACACGAGGTAGGAATTAGCATAATGAAACTAATCGGTGATAGATAAAGTGCATTATTGTAAATCTTGCATATGAATTATTTGTCTCATAGTTTTGAAGGCTTGGTCAGTGCATTAGTCTCCGGCGTCATTTACGAGTTTACTCTTGAAGTTCACGACTTTAAGGGGAGATTTCCACTTGAGAGATTTTTTTCTTGACTCCTTTCTCCCTCATGTTTAGCCCCATTGCTTTTCTAATTTTAAGACGTTCGCCCATTATTTTGACGATTTTAAGAACTTTCGACCCATTTCTGTCAATTTTAAGACCTTTCGTGCCATGTAGGTGTCGATTTTATCCTGGCGAGCGATAGCGAGCCTGTAATATAAGAGGAACCGGCTTTCAGCCGGGAAATTTTTCTACCGAAAAATGTACAGATTTATCTTGAAAGAGGGTCAAGGGGGTGACATTTTAAGATTGCTGGAGGTGTAGAAAACAAACTAAAAACCTCCCCTTAAGGGGAGATGGGCGTATTTATCTGCTTATTGTTTTATCTTTTTATATGATTTTTAGTTTCCTCCCTAGACTTCCATCAAGCTGTAAAAAACACCCCCTAGACCCCCCCTTCAAGATAAATTTGTATATTTTTCGGTAGAAAAATTCGGCCGGTTGCTCATAAAATTCAGGCTCGCTATCGCTCGCCAGGAAAAAATCAACACCTAATTGGCACGAAAGGTCTTAATATTGACAAAGAAATAGGGTGCAAAATCATACAATCGCCAAACTAATGAGTCAAACGTCTTAAAATCTAAGAAAAACAATGGAATAAAACACGAGGGAGAAGAGGGCCAGAAAAACATGCCCATCTCCCCTCAATGAAGAGATAATTATTTTGAAATTGAACATCGTTTCTTATCAATGTAAAACTGCTACTTCAAGTGTAAAACGAATATGTTTTGAGAATACTTAGTGGCACTGAATAATATGTTTTGAGAATACTTAGTGGCACTGAATAATATGTTTTGAGAATACTTAGTGACACTGAATAATATGTTTTGAGAATACTTAGTGGCACTGAATAATAGATCATAAATATATACAGAAAATGACTGCAAGATTAAAGAATATTGAAATAATATAATAGGTGAAAACATAAAACACATATTTTATGAGTCAGTAAACCGGAAGTGTAAAAAGTTTCACAAATAGATTATATATTCACAGTTTGGGATCATCATCAAGTGAAGGATTAGGCTTGAACGAATACCCTCCCTAATATGCCCTCAAGCACCTAAGTGGCATATTTGTCTTGCTGATGGCCCTGAGAAAAGGGCCATATATTGTCTTGACTGCAGTTCGAAGAAAATGTTGACAACATTGCGGGTTATGCACACATAAAACAGATTTACGTACGTTGTGACTACATTTGCAACATTATGTTTATATTTATTTAGACACTATTAAAATTATAGATTCCTTTAACTGTCTTGACTAATGGTTTGTGCGCATAATTTCGATGTGAGTATCCTAGGTTCGAATCCTTGGAGTACCACATGTATTCGTTAGTTTCATTGATTTCATAAATTTGGTTTATTTGTAAGTTTATATATATATATATATATATATATATATATATATATATATATATATATATATATATGGCCTGTCAATTTGAGGTAGTGCAATCTGGACTTGACTGTCAAACATTAATATATATGGAATGCACGATATTTGTGGATGAAACGAGACACACTTTCGAAATACTGGTGGAATTTATTACAGGCGAGGACAATATGCAGGCAATATACTGTATATCATAAAGGCGAGGTATATCATACAGGCGAGGACAATATGCAGGCAATATACTGTATATCATAAAGGCGAGGACAATATGCAGGCAATATACTGTATATCATAAAGGCGAGGACAATATGCAGGCAATATACTGTATATCATAAAGGCGAGGTATATCATACAGGCAAGGATAATATGCAGGCAATATACTGTATATCATACAGGCGAGGACAATATGCAGGCAATATACTGTATATCATAAAGGCGAGGTATATCATACAGGCGAGGACAATATGCAGGCAATATACTGTATATCATACAGGCGAGGACAATATGCAGGCAATATACTGTATATCATAAAGGCGAGGTATATCATACAGGCAAGGACAATATGCAGGCAATATACTGTATATCATAAAGGCGAGGTATATCATACAGGCAAGGACAATATGCAGGCAATATACTGTATATCATAAAGGCGAGGTATATCATACAGGCGAGGACAATATGCAGGCAATATACTGTATATCATAAAGGCGAGGTATATCATACAGGCAAGGATAATATGCAGGCAATATACTGTATATCATACAGGCGAGGACAATATGCAGGCAATATACTGTATATCATAAAGGCGAGGTATATCATACAGGCGAGGACAATATGCAGGCAATATACTGTATATCATAAAGGCGAGGTATATCATACAGGCAAGGACAATATGCAGGCAATATACTGTATATCATAAAGGCGAGGTATATCATACAGGCGAGGACAATATGCAGGCAATATACTGTATATCATACAGGCGAGGACAATATGCAGGCAATATACTGTATATCATAAAGGTGAGGTATATCATACAGGCGAGGACAATATGCAGGCAATATACTGTATATCATAAAGGCGAGGTATATCATACAGGCAAGGACAATATGCAGGCAATATACTGTATATCATAAAGGCGAGGTATATCATACAGGCAAGGACAATATGCAGGCAATATACTGCATATCATAAAGGCGAGGTATATCATACAGGCGAGGACAATATGCAGGCAATATACTGTATATCATAAAGGCGAGGTATATCATACAGGCAAGGACAATATGCAGGCAATATACTGTATATCATAAAGGCGAGGTATATCATACAGGCAAGGACAATATGCAGGCAATATACTGTATATCATAAAGGCGAGGTATATCATACAGGCAAGGACAATATGCAGGCAATATACTGTATATCATAAAGGCGAGGTATATCATACAGGCAAGGACAATATGCAGGCAATATACTGTATATCATACAGGCGAGGACAATATGCAGGCAATATACTGTATGTCATAAAGGTGAGGTATATCATACAGGCGAGGACAATATGCAGGCAATATACTGTATATCATACAGGCGAGGACAATATGCAGGCAATATACTGTATATCATACAGGCGAGGACAATATGCAGGCAATATACTGTATATCATAAAGGCGAGGTATATCATACAGGCGAGGACAATATGCAGGCAATATACTGTATATCATAAAGGCGAGGTATATCATACAGGCAAGGACAATATGCAGGCAATATACTGTATATCATAAAGGCGAGGTATATCATACAGGCGAGGACAATATGCAGGCAATATATATACTGTATATCATAAAGGCGAGGTCACACGAGCGATTTTTCCGTCAATTTTCGATGAGCAAGTTTTATTCTTGTACAGTCGGCCAAATAAGTGATGTCGCGGCACCAAGTATATTTCGATCAATAATTGGTATCAGCACTATCTAAGCATTAATTCATCGTTTCGAGTGAGATATACATATTCCTATCTTTACACACCGTTATTCAACATCTGACATCTACTTACAAAGGACACTTTCTGTCTGTTTGTTCACGAACTACTCCCTCATTTTTTAAGATGGAGAGCCCATACTTGGCACGCTTGATAAAGGGGTGACAGTATAGGTATTAAGCCGGAGGGGGGGGGGGGGGGGGAGCCTCCCTCAATGTTAAATGATGGAAAGCTCATACTTGCATTGAGGGGGAAGATAGTTGATTTTTCTGAACGCCCTTCTCCCTCATTTTTAGCCCTATTAATTTTGAGATTTCAAGACATTCGCCACATTAGTTTGGCGATGTTAATCCCTTTCACCCCATTTCTTCGTCAATATTGAGACTTCTCGCGCAATTTAGGTGTCTGTTTCTTTCCTGGCGAGCGATAGTGAGCTTGTAATGTACTAGTAACCGGCCTCTGTTCGGGACATTGTTCTATAGAAAAATGTACAAATTAATTTTGAAGGGGGGGGGGGGGGTCTTGGGGTTGTTTTTTAAAAAGTTGATGGAGTCTAGGGAGGAAACTTAAAACCAATAATTAAATATTATAATAAATATATATAAATAAGCAATTAATACTCTCATCCCCCCTTAATATATGTGTCTGTACGCTCGTGTTTCCTATGAGCGTGGATCCTGTTCATGTACGGTTTCCTATGAGCGTGGATCCTGTTCATGTACGGGTTTAATCATTTATCTATTTAGTAACCCCTTCTGTACTGGCGACGTCATTTTAATTATATTCTAGCTATAGGCCTATTTAAACGATATATTTTCAGTCGAAGAAGGATGTGTGGTGGTAAAAAGGGTTAAGTGAGATCGTTCGAAGCCTGTTAAGGGGAGGTTTCTATTGTGTTGCTTAAACCTCCATCAAGCTTAACATTACATCCCCTAGACCCACTTTCAAGATAAATATGTACATTTTTCGGTAGAAAAATATCCCAGCCGAAGGCCGATTCCTCTTAAGTTACAGGCTCGCTATCGCTAGCCAGGAATAAATCGACACCTAAATGGCACGAAAGGTCTTAAAATTGACAGAAATGGGGCGAAAGTTATTAAAATCGCCAAACTAATGGGGCAAACGTCTTAAAATCTCAACAGCAATGGGGCTAAACATAAGGGAGAAGGAAGTTCGAAAAAAAAATCCCTCAAGTGGAAACCTCCCCTTAATTGCTGGAGAAATCGTGTAATAGTAGCCAGAAAAAAGTTAAAAGTTAATATGCATATCTACAGGAGGTCAACAATGACAATAAAACAAAAGTATTTCAATGATAAGATCACAAATTAAATATGAAGGTCGAGTTAATATGTACAATTTTTTTTCGAACTACATAATTATAAACTTACAATCGCCAAACTAATGGAGTGAACGCCTTAAGGGGAGGTATTTAGTGTGTTTCCTAGACTTCCATCAAGCTTGAAATTACACTCCCTTGACCCCCTTTCAAGATAAATTTGTAAATTTTTCGGTAGAAAAATGTACCGGCCGAAGGCCAATTCCTCTTAAATTACAGGCTCGCTGTCGCTCGCCAGGAAAAAATCGACACCTAAATGGCACTAAAGGTCTTAACAGTGACATAAATAGGGTGAAAGTTCTTAAAATCGCCAAACTAATGGGGCGAACGTCTTAAAATCTCAAAAGCAATGGGGCTAAACATGAGGGAGAAAGGGGTCCAGAAAAAAATCCCTCAAGTGGAAATCTGCCCTTAACCAATCCTGTAGCGGTGACGTCTTTTGTATTTGGTTTCCGCTACATCTACACGATTTTATGTAGCTTGGGAAGGATACGGGGTAGCTAAAAGTATTAAGGGGAGGTATTTAGTTTGTTCCCTTAGGCCTCCATCAAGCTTAAAATTACACCCCCTTGAGTCCCTTTCAAGATAAATTTTTACATTTTTCGGTAGAAAAATGTCCCGGCCGAAGGCCGGTTCCTCTTATATTACAGGCTCGCTATCGCTCGCCAGGATAACATCGACACCTGAAGTGCACGAAAGGTCTTAATATAGGGTGAAAGTTCTTAAAATCGCTAAACTAATGGGGCAAACGTTTTATAATATCAAAAGCAATGGGGCTAAACATGAGGGAGAAAGAGGTTCAGAAACAAATCCTCCAGGTGGAAATCTGCCCTTAATTGAGATAGTATGTAGCTTATTAAGTGGTAGACGTCCTTCCTGAGGTGAATATAATCGTCCAATGGTAGCTAAAGTAAAGTGAAAAGGACGTCGCCGGTACAGAAGGGGTCGAAATCGCCAAGCTAATGTGGCGAGATATGCATGTATACCACTGTCTGTGTATGCATGTATACCACTGTCTGTGTATGCATGTATACCATTGTCTGTGTATGCATGTATACCACTGTCTGTGTATGCATGTATACCACTGTCTGTGTATGCATGTATACCACTGTCTGTGTATGCATGTATACCAGTCTGTGTATGCATGTATACCACTGTCTGTGTATGCATGTATATAGCCTTGTGTACCTGTGCCTACCTGTGAATATGTAACCTTGTATGCCAGAGTTTACACGACCGTGAATACCTGTTATTCCATGAACGAGTACACACTGCATCTATGTATACCAGAGCCTGCCTGCCTGCCTCTGTGTGTGTGTGTGGGTGCGTGTGTGTGTGTGGGTGTGTGTGTGTGACCTCAGTAATAGCCTGGGCCGACCCTGAATGTGTCACCAGCCTCCCACCACCCTTCCCACAATGCCTGCCCCACACACACAAATATACACAAACGTCCCACGACACACTGACACGCACACACACACATATAGACACAATTCCCACGACACATGTAAACACACACAATCAGACAAGTCCCACAACACACATACACAATATCCACGACATTCACACACATACACAATTCCACCAACACGCACACAAACACAAACCCAATTCCCACACAAATATACAACATTTCTTCAGCGACACACACACACAATTCCAATGACAAACACACAAACACACAAACACACAAACACACAAACACACAAACACACAATTTCCACGATTTACACACACACACACACACACACACACACACACACACACACACACACTAACCACGCTATATTACCACCACTACCTCCATGGCCCTGCTTAATTAAGTTATTCTCACCAGGTAATTGGGTCGTCACACCTTAAGGGGGGTCACCGGATTGTTTTTATCCTTCTCTCTTTCCCTGGCTTGTATCCATTCGGCCCCATTCAGCCAACGGTTTTAAGAAGTTCATCCCCATCCAGGTCAATTTCTTCCTGGCGAGCGATAGCGAGCCAGCATTGTATGGAGAAATCCGGCTTCGCCGGAGACATTTTTCTATCGAAAAATGTACACATTTTAGCTTGCTGTCAAAACAAAAATATATATATGCTGGCTCACTACCGCTCGCCAGGAAAATATTGACACCTAGATGGGGTAAACGTCTTAAAACAGTAGGCTGAATGGGGCCGAGTGGATACAAGCCAGAGAGAGAGGGAGAGAAAGAGAAAAAAAAAGCGAGGTGGCCTCCCTTACCCATCCCTATCATCTGTTACCTAATATTTCAGGTAATATTAATTAACTCTCTATGTACTATAATCCCTAGCATGTCACCTAATATTTCAGGTGATATTAATTAACTCTCTATGTACTATAATCCCTAGCATGTCACCTAATATTTCAGGTGATATTAATTAACTCTCTATGTACTATAATCCCTAGCATGTCACCTAATATTTCAGGTGATATTAATTAACTCTCTATGTACTATAATCCCTAGCATGTCACCTAATATTTCAGGTGATATTAAGGGGAGGCAGACCGTTTTCTGTTTGTCCTTTGGTCTATTAATTCATATATTCCTTAGTTTCCTCGCTAGACCTCCATCAAGCTTAGAAAAACACCCCCTAGACCCCCCTTCAAGTTGAATTTGTACATTTTTCGGTAGAAAAATTTCCCGGCCGAAGGCCGATTCCTCTTGAAATTGCAGGCTCGCTATCGCTCGCCAGGCAAAAATAGACACCTAAATGGCACGAAAGGTCTTACAATTGACAACGAAATGGGGCGAAAGGTGTTAAAATCGCCAAACTAATGGGCCGAAAGTCTTATAATCTAAAAAAAATGGGGCTAAACATGAGGGAGAAGGAGGTCCAGAAAAACAGTCTGCCTCCCCTTAATTAACGCCTTTTGTACGTCTTTTTCATCATATTCTGGCAACTATTATATATTACCCAGTTTAAGAAGGGCGTCCAGCAACTAACAGGCTTCGAACTATCTCAATTGTCCCATTTTACTACCACAGATCCTTCTTAAGCTGCACAAAATCGTGTAAATATAGATTCATACTATGTCATTGTCTTAGGTTTTATGATATTATCGTAATTCACTAGGATACTAGTATTTTCTTACATGTGTGTGTATCTGTTAATTATAGATTTGCCTGATGATGGAGTAAACTGTCTCCGAAACGTTGCAATGAAAAAAGGCAAGATGAGCGTATTCTTCTATCACGCCCTGGTGTTACTCTTCATTATTCGCCTCCGCTTCCCACGGACAAGATAAATAGCTGATATTTATAAATACAGTATATATATATATATATATATATATATATATATATATATATAATATAATAATATATATATATTTTTTGTCTTGTTGTTGTTCGGGCTCTGTCTCAAGTCGGCCACCTCCAGCAATAAGGTATGTATGTGCCTGAGTCTATACATACATACATACATACATACGTCATACATACATACATACATACATACATACGTCATACATACATACATACATACATACATACATACGTCATACATACATACATACATACATACATACATACGAGAATAATGTTCGAATAAAATAGAATATTGTTACTAAAACAACAACAAATTCCTACCACCTGTAACTCGGCAGAAAGTAATTAAGGGGGGTATGGGCCGGTTTTCTGGACCACTTTCTCCCTCATGTTTAGCCACATTAGTTTTCAGATGTTAAGATGTTTGCCCCATTAGTTAGTCGATTTTAAGACCTTTTGCCCCATTTCTTCGTCAATATTTAGACCTTTCGTACTATTTAGGTGTCAATGTTTTCCCTGGCGAACGATAGTGAGCCTGTAATGTTGGAAGAAGCAGCCTTCGGCCGGAACATTTTTCTACCGAAAAATGCACAAATTCATCTAGAAGCGGGATCTAATGGATGTTTTTTTAAATTTGATGGAGGTCTAGGGAGGAAACTAGAAAAATAATAAATACATGATAAAATCGCCCAAAAAGTGAACCATCTCCCCCTTAAGCTCCAAAATAATTGCACACTGGGATCTGTCTCGCCTCGGAATTAGTGGGGCTCATTTTTTTTTCTACGCCGGGGCTTAATATAAATGGAATCCAAATTATTGTCACCATGATATGTATTCTATTCCGTTGGAAGTATTTGGAGGATATGATTTTTATGATCAATATTAGTATTATGATTTCATTATTATAGTTTCGTCTCTAGACCTCCATCAAGCTTAAAAAAATACAAAAAAAGAAAACAAAAAAAGAAGATTTCCTTTCTATATAATTTTGTGCATTTTTCGGTAGAATAATGCCCCTGCCAATGGCCGGTCCCTCCTAAACTGCAGGCTTGCTATCGCTAGCCAAACAAAACTGAAATAGACACCTAAAGAGTACAAAAGGCTTAACAAATAACACAAACATGGAGGTGAAAGGTCTTAAAATATCACAAGTAATGGAGCGAAACTTGAGGGAGAAGAGAGTCCAGAGCCCTCGTTACGTGTAAATTACTCTTATAATACCAGCGAGCTGCTTAAAGGGAGTCACCTGTTTTTTCTCTTTCTCTCATTTTCTCTCTTTCCCTGGCTTGTATCCATTCGTCTCCATTCAGCCAACTGTTTTAAGACGTTTATCCCCATCCAGGTGTCGATTTCTTCCTGGCGAGCGATAGCGAGCCAGCATTGTATGGAGAAATCCGGCTTCGCCGGAGAAATTTTTCTATCGAAAAATGTACAAAATTAGCTTGCTGTCAAAACAAAAATATACATATGCTGGCTCGCTACCGCTTGCCAGGATAATATTGACACCTGGATGGGGATACACGTCTTAAAATAGTAGGCTGAATGGGGCCGAATGGATACAAGCCAAAGAAAGAGGGAGAGAAAGAGCAAAAAAGCGAGGCGGGCTCCCTTAATTAAAGGGTGAGGGCTGGTCCTGTCCAGAGTGAGGTTTGGCATCCTCTACCCAACCTTAGTCGTTTCTGTCTCCTTTCCCGTATACTACGTTTGGGAGCGGGCGGCTAAGAATCCTCCTCCCCTTGTAAAATTCACCTACTAGACGAGACAGGTTAAGGGGCGAGGGAACGCAAAAGTGGTTCCGGACCCCAATAATTTGGAACTTTAAATGTAGTTTCTGTTTGGACTGTTTTTCGAGTTGGCTACCTCCCAGGTATGGGGTATGTGCCGGAGTATATATGCTATGTGTATTTGTGTTCTATGTGTATAATTATATGCTATGTGTATTTGTGTTCTATGTGTATATGCTATGTGTATTTGTGTTCTATGTGTATAATTATATGCTATGTGTATTTGTGTTCTATGTGTATATGTTATGTGTATTTGTGTTCTGTGTATATGTTATGTGTATTTGTGTTCTATGTGTATATGCTATGTGTATTTGTGTTCTATGTGTATATGCTATGTGTATTTGTGTTCTATGTGTATATGCTATGTGTATTTGTGTTCTGTGTATATGCTATGTGTATTTGTGTTCTGTGTATATGCTATGTGTATTTGTGTTCTGTGTATATGCTATGTGTATTTGTGTTCTGTGTATATGCTATGTGTATTTGTGTTCTATGTGTATATGTTATGTGTATGTGTGTTCTATGTGTATATGCGTTCTATGTGTATATGCTATGTGTATTTGTGTTCTATGTGTATTTGTGTTCTATGTGTATTTGTGTTCTATGTGTATTTGTGTTCTATGTGTATTTGTGTTCTATGTGTATTTGTGTTCTATGTGTATTTGTGTTATATGTGTATATGCTATGTGTATTTGTGTTCTATGTGTATATGTTATGTGTATTTGTGTTCTGTGTATATGCTATGTGTATTTGTGTTCTGTGTATATGCTATGTGTATTTGTGTTCTATGTGTATATGCTATGTGTATTTGTGTTCTATGTGTATATGCTATGTGTATTTGTGTTCTATGTGTATATGCTATGTGTATTTGTGTTCTATGTGTATATGCTATGTGTATTTATGTTCTATGTGTATATGCTATGTGTATTTGTGTTCTATGTGTATATGTTATGTGTATTTGTGTTCTATGTGTATATGTTATGTGTATTTGTGTTCTATGTGTATAAAGGAGATAAAAGACAGGTTGCCTGTAACGAGTGTCTCCCCCAAAACCAAAAGAGAGACCGAGTGAAATTCAAGGGACGTTGGGGTCAAAAGGCCTGGACATGCGAAGTTTAAAGCAGTTTAAGTCATAGGATGAAGAAAAGATTGATTGAAGGAGAGATTTCCAGAGTTCACTTGTTGAGTAGAAGAAAGACTGAGAAATTTCCAATTCTTGGGTTGGAGAGCTGAACATAATAGGAGTGGGACTGTGTTGAAAGGCGGGTACCTCGCACTAGCCGCAAGGGAGGGGGTATGCTTGTTATAATAGCGATAGAAGAGTGAAAGAGATGTAATATTACGGTGTGTAGAAAGAGATTGTAGGGAACTAGTAAGAGGAAGTGAGTTAATAAGGTGAAATGCTTTTGACTCTACCCTTTCAAGAAGTGCGGTATGGGTGGAACCTCCCCACACATGCGAACAATACTCAATACAGGAGCACACTGTGCTCCGATACAGAGCAAGAAGCTGTGCGGGGGTGAAGAACCCTCAGAGATGGTTTAGCATACCTAACTTTTGGGAAGCTGTTTTAGCAAGTGTGGTTATATATACATACATACATACATACTAAATGATTTCCTCCTTCCTTCCTTCCTTCCTTCCTTCCTTCCTTCCTTCCTTCCTTCCTTCCTTCCTTCCTTCCTTCCTTCCTTCCTTCCTTCCTTCCTTCCTTCCTTCCTTCCTTCCTTCCTTCCTTCCTTCCTTCCTTCCTTCCTTCCTTCCTTCCTTCATTCCTTCCAAAACATTAATTTATCACTCCTCCCCCAGCCCCTCTTTCAGGGCTAGTTCGTGGCCCTTTGTTGGCAAATTTCTACCCATTAGAGAAATTTCCGCTTTGTTCCATGAATCATTACGCTAATGATGAGCGGCCTAATATATTTCTACCAGTTTTTCATGCTAAGAGAACGGAGCATTCCTCAATGTCACAAATGCTGCTGAAAACATATATACATTTTTGTTTTACCCGAACATATAAAATTTGTTTGGTAATAAATTACACTGCATCAAAAAGTCACAATTTGTCGAGCTTCATTAAATAATTAAATCCCCGCGTTTTTTTTTTTTTTTTGTAGGAACATGAACACATTATAGTGCTCTTATGTGTATTTTTCTCTAAGAATAATAAATACTAATTACATCTATTATGAATGTTCCAGTAAACTTCTTTTTTGTTTCTTTATTTATGTTTTTCTATGTGGATGAGGGAGACAAAAGGTAAAACCGCTATGACTCCGTTGTCGACGCCTGCCCGGGATGTAACACAGCACCCCATACCATTAAACACATTATAGAAGACTGCATTTCACACAACCACTTACGCCAACAACACAATCTACACTCAATGAGAGCTCTGTGGGAAAGCCCGATCGTGGCCATGGCCTTTCTCAGGGACTCGGGGCTGTTCGGCCAGGCAGCTTAGGGAACAACAACAACAACAACCTGTGACGAGTGCTTCTCCCAGAGTGACAGGGCCAAAATCAAGGACAGTTCAAGCCAAAATGTCTGGACAGACTGAGTTTGAAGCAATTTAAGTCATAGGGTGAGGGAAAGATATTTATATATGGAATATGTTGCGAAAATATGTTTGGGAGTGTATGAACCTACACAACATTCGTCATTGTCATTAGACAAGGTTTGATTCAGCTTTTGGCTAGATCAGGTGGAGGGCTTTTTACAATATAAATATCCATAATGGAATACAACCAGGTAAACGACTCCGCTCATTATTATTATGCTGATAAATTAGAATAAATAATGAGTATATCATATTTTATAGAAATTAATGTTTTGTTCACAAAATCACTGACAGCATGGGTGGAGCCTAAGTTGAACAATTTTGGGTCGGGTGATGAAAGCCGAGAGGTAAAGGTTACAACAACCTTTACATAATTTGTTCTTCTTCTTTTGAATGTGCAAGCCTTCTATCTATCTATATGCTCAGGCCCAATCCTAATTTTTTCTATTATTATTTTCTATTTTATTATATTTTATTATTTGTTTTCCTCTTTTTTTGGGGGGTGGCCGACTCAAGAGAGAGCCTTCTGGGCCTGACATTTAACCTGGTTTATTATAGAGTGGAATTTAGAGTTTGTCGAGGGTAGACACATTCCACTGAATAAACTTATTAAGGGAGCCCACCTCGCTTTTGCTCTAATTATCTCCCTCTCTCTCTTTGGCTTGTATCCATTTGGCCCCATTCAGCCTACTGTTTTAAGACGTTTACCCCATCCAGGTGTCAATATTTTCCTGGCGACCGGTAGCGAGCCAGTATATATATATTTTTGTTTTGACAGCAAGCTAAGTTTGTACATTTTTTCGATAGAAAAATTTCTCCGGCGAAGCCGGATTTCTCCATACAATGCTGGCTCGCTATCGCTCGCCAGGAACATATTGACACCTGGATGGGGATAAACGTCTTAAAATAGTTGGCTGAATGGGGCCAAATGGATACAAGCCAGAGACAGAGAGAAAAGGAGAGAAAGAAAAACAAAGCCGGTGACCCCCCTTAAGAAAAAACGGCAAGTGAAAATGCAAAGTTACCCTCCCCAAAAATTGAACCTTCATTTTTACGAACAACAGCTGAATGCGTCGAAATTACAGAATTAAAAGAATTGCTCCAGCCTGCCTTTACAAGTTTACATGGGTATATAGCTTGACATATATATAGCAAAGTTATTATTTTTCCTTCTAAACATCCTAGTCATTGGGGAATAAAATAATCTAATATTATGTAACTTACCATAATATGCATTTAAGGGGAGATAGGCTGTTTTCTGGACACCCCACATCCCTCATGTTTAGCCCCGTTAGTTTTCAGATTTTAAGATCTTTCGCCCCTTTTCTCTGTCAATATTAAGACTTTTCGTGTCATTTAGGTGTCGATATTTTCCTGGCAAGCGAAAGCGAGCCTGTAATTTAGGAGGAACCGGCCTTCGGTCGGAACAATTTCCTACCGAAAAATGTACAAATATATTATCTTGAAAGGGGATCCTCTGTGTGTGTGTGTGTGTGTGTGTGTGTGTGTGTGTGTGTGTGTGTGTGTGTGTGTGTGTTTTTTTTTTTTTTTTTTTTTTAAGTTTGATAGAGGTCTAGGGAGGAAACTAGAAAATACTTAATGAAACAAATTGACCACAACAAAAACAGGTCACCCCCCTTAAGGGGGGTGACCTGTTTTTGTTGTGTCCTTTTCTATCTTTCTCTGGCTTGTATCCATTTGGCCCCATTCAGCCTACTGTTTTAAGACGCTTATCCCCATCCAGGTGTCAATTTTTTACTGGTGAGCGGTAGCGAGCCAGCATATTTTTTATCTTTGTTTGACAGCAAGCTAAATTTGTACATTTTTCGATAGAAAAATTTCTGCGGCGAAGCCGGATCTCTTCATATAATGCTGGCTCGCTATCGCTCGCCAGGAACAAATTGACACCTGGATGGGGATAAACGTCTTAAAACAGTTGGCTGAATGGGGCCGAATGGATACAAGCCAGAGACAGAGAGAAAAGGAGAGAAGCTTAAGCTTGTATGCTTTAGGAATAACACAACATACCAGGACACTAACTAATAAGTGTGAGTATGCCTCCATGCGTGAGTGTGAGTATGCCTCCATGCGTGAGTGTGAGTATGCCTCCATGCGTGAGTGTGAGTATGCCTCCATGCGTGAGTGTGAGTATGCCTCCATGCGTGAGTGTGAGTATGCCTCCATGCGTGAGTGTGAGTATGCCTCCATGCGTGAGTGTGAGTATGCCTCCATGCGTGAGTGAGTATGCCTCCATGCGTGAGTGTGAGTATGCCTCCATGCGTGAGTGTGAGTATGCCTCCATGCGTGAGTGTGAGTATGCCTCCATGGCCTCCATGCGTGAGTGTGAGTATGCCTCCATGCGTGAGTGTGAGTATGCCTCCATGCGTGAGTGTGAGTATGCCTCCATGCGTGAGTGTGAGTATGCCTCCATGCGTGAGTGGAAGGCAACAGTTAACCCCTCCTGTACCGCGACGTCCTTCTAACTTTATTCTGGCAACTAGTAGACGATTATATTTAGCTTCGGAAGGACCTCTGGCAACAAACAGGCTTCCATATATAGCAACCAACCCTTTTAACCACCACACGTCCTTCCTAAGCTGCATAATATCGTCGGATTATAGCTAGGATAACACCTAGTACACGTCGCCGGTACATAAAGGGTTAAGTAGTTACCTATCTTAAGGGGGTGACCTGCTTTTTTTTCTCTCCTTTTCTCTCTTAGGCCTACTCTGGCTTGTATTCATGTGGCCCCATTCAGCCAACTGTTTTAAAACGTTTATCCCCATCCAGGTGTCGATTTCTTCCTGGCGAGCGATAGCAAGCCAGCAATAAATGAATAAATCCGGCTTCGCCGGAGACATTTTTCTATCGAAAAATGTACAAATTTAGCCTGCTGTCAATAACATATTTTTTAAATATGCTGGCTCGCTTACGCTCGCCAGAAAAAAATCGACACCTGGAATGGGATAAACGTCTTAAAACAGTAGGCTGAATGGTGCAGGATGGATACAAGCCAGAGAAAGAGAGAAAAGGAGAGAAACAAAGCAGGTCACCCCCCTTAGCTCCTTCAATACCAGGAGGCATTTGTACCTTTGTATCTGGCTAAAATTATACCAGTTTATGAAGTTTAAGAAGGACCTATGTTGCTAAGAGGGTTTATTATACTAGTTTATGAAGTTTAAGAAGGACCTATGTTGCTAAGAGGGTTTATTATACTAGTTTATGAAGCTTAAGAAGGACCTATGTTACTAAGATGGTTTATTATACTAGTTTATGAAGCTTAAGAAGGACCTATGTTACTAAGAGGGTTTATTATACTAGTTTATGAAGTTTAAGAAGGACCTATGTTACTAAGAGGGTTTATTATACTAGTTTATGAAGTTTAAGAAGGACCTATGTTACTAAGAGGGTTTATTATACCAGTTTATGAAGTTTAAGAAGGACCTATGTTACTAAGAGGGTTTATTATACTAGTTTATGAAGCTTAAGAAGGACCTATGTTGCTAAGAGGGTTTATTATACCAGTTTATGAAGTTTAAGAAGGACCTATGTTACTAAGAGGGTTTATTATACTAGTTTATGAAGTTTAAGAAGGACCTATGTTACAAAGAGGGTTTATTATTATACCAGTTTATGAAGTTTAAGAAGGACCTATGTTACTAAGAGGGTTTATTATACTAGTTTATGAAGTTTAAGAAGGACCTATGTTACTAAGAGGGTTTATTATACCAGTTTATGAAGTTTAAGAAGGACCTATGTTACTAAGAGGGTTTATTATACTAGTTTATGAAGCTTAAGAAGGACCTATGTTGCTAAGAGGGTTTATTATACCAGTTTATGAAGTTTAAGAAGGACCTATGTTACTAAGAGGGTTTATTATACTAGTTTATGAAGTTTAAGAAGGACCTATGTTACTAAGAGGGTTTATTATACCAGTTTATGAAGTTTAAGAAGGACCTATGTTACTAAGAGGGTTTATTATACTAGTTTATGAAGCTTAAGAAGGACCTATGTTGCTAAGAGGGTTTATTATACCAGTTTATGAAGTTTAAGAAGGACCTATGTTACTAAGAGGGTTTATTATACTAGTTTATGAAGTTTAAGAAGGACCTATGTTACTAAGAGGGTTTATTATACCAGTTTATGAAGTTTAAGAAGGACCTATGTTACTAAGAGGGTTTATTATACTAGTTTATGAAGTTTAAGAAGGACCTATGTTACTAAGAGGGTTTATTATACCAGTTTATGAAGTTTAAGAAGGACCTATGTTACTAAGAGGGTTTATTATACTAGTTTATGAAGCTTAAGAAGGACCTATGTTGCTAAGAGGGTTTATTATACTAGTTTATGAAGTTTAAGAAGGACCTATGTTACTAAGAGGGTTTATTATACTAGTTTATGAAGCTTAAGAAGGACCTATGTTACTAAGAGGGTTTATTATACTAGTTTATGAAGCTTAAGAAGGACCTATGTTGCTAAGAGGGTTTATTATACTAGTTTATGAAGTTTAAGAAGAACCTATGTTATTAAGAGGGTTTATTGAGATCGTATTTACCCATTTAAGAAGGACCTGTGTTACTAAGAGGGTTTATTGAGATCGTATTTACCCATTTAAGAAGGACCTGTGTTACTAAGAGGGTTTATTGAGATCGTATTTACCCATTTAAGAAGGACCTGTGTTACTAAGAGGGTTTATTGAGATCGTATTTACCCATTTAAGAAGGACCTATGTTACTAAGAGGGTTTATTGAGATCATATTTATCCATTTAAGAAGGACCTATGTTACTAAGAGGGTTTATTGAGATCGTATTTACCCATTTGTGTCATAGCGGTAGATTATAAACTAAATACAACATTGGCTATTGGTAACCAGAATATGATGACAATTACGTAATGAGGGTGGCATGTAACTAAATAATTAATAATCCAAAAGATGCATAACCCCTACAAAACCAGCGACGTGTTTTACATTTTATGCTAGTTATAATAATTAAGAGGGTTTAGTGCTGTTTAAGAAGGATCTGTGCTAGTCAAAAGGGTTGAGGGGGGTGATCTGCTTTTTTAATTTTTCTCCTTTTCTCTCTTTCTCTGGCTGGTATCCATTCGGCCCCATTCAGCCAACTATTTTAAAACATTTATCCCCATCTAGGTGTCGATTTCTTCCTGGGGAGCGATAGCGAGCCAGCATTATATGAAGAAATCCGGCTTCCCCGTAGAAATTTTTCTACCGAAAAATGTACAAATTTAGCCTGCTGTCAAAAACATTTTAAAAATATGCTGGCTCGCTACCGCTCACCAGTACAAAATTGACACCTGGATGGGGATAAACGTCTTAAAACAGTAGGCTGAATGGGGCCGAATGGATACAAGCCAGAGAAAGGGAGAAAAGGAGAGAACAAAAAGCAGGTCACCCCCCTTAAGTGAGATAGTTCCAAGCCTGTTAATTGCTGTAAGCCCTCTTTAAATTAAATAAAATCGTCTATCAGTAATCTATTTTATCAATTTCACTCCAACACCAAACACCTCCCAAAGAAATTTATGAAAGCATGCATGTGATCCACCGGGATTCGAACCTGGGTTACCACATACAGATTGTAAACACTCTAACCATTACACCATCCAGTTAAAAGGCTGGCACCGATACTGAAAGGGTTAATACACACATACTAAACAATATATTGTTTTTGTGTGTTCATTGTAGTTCTATTGTAATGTCCCTATTCGGGCTCTGTCTTGAGTCGGCCACCCCCAGAAAAAAAAGAAGTGGGGAATGAACAATATATTTCAAACAGAGAGGGCCCATTGCTGAGGTTCGTATGAATATGCATGAGTGTAGAGAGAAGCAGAAGTGGGAGTCTATTCGGGCCCAAGTGAATATTTGTGTTTGGCTAAAAAATAAAGGTGAATAAAGTTTACCTGGAGTTTTGAGAGAGGTGAAATTGATGGCAGCGGGGGAAGTGTGTGTGGGCAGGGGTGAACGGGGTGAAATGAAAGGGGGAACTGGGTGAAGTGAAGGGGTGAACTGGGTGAAGTGAAGGGGTGAACTGGGTGAAGTGAAGGGGTGAACTGGGATATATATGTGTAAGGTAGGGGTGAACGGGGTGAAATGAAAGGGGGAACTGGGTGAAGTGAAGGGGTGAACTGGGAGATATATGTGTAGGTGTAGGGGTGAACTGGGAGAAATATGTGTAAGGTAGGGGTGAACGGGGTGAAATGAAAGGGGGAACTGGGTGAAGTGAAGGGGGGAACTGGGAGAAATATGTGTAAGGTAGGGGTGAACGGGGTGAAATGAAAGGGGGAACTGGGTGAAGTGAAGGGGTGAACTGGGAGATATATGTGTAGGGTATAGGTGTAGGGGTGAACTGGGAGAAATATGTGCAAGGTAGGGGTGAACGGGGTGAAATGAGAGGGGGAACTGGGTGAAGTGAAGGGGGGAACTGGGAGAAATATGTGTAAGGTAGGGGTGAACGGGGTGAAATGAAAGGGTGAACTGGGTGAAGTGAAGGGGTGAACTGGGAGATATAGGTGTAGGGGTGAACTGGGAGCAATATGTGCAAGGTAGGGGTGAACGGGGTGAAATGAAAGGGGGAACTGGGTGAAGTGAAGGGGTGAACTAGGAGAAATATGTGTAAGGTAGGGGTGAACGGGGTGAAATGAAAGGGGGAACTGGGTGAAGTGAAGGGGTGAACTGGGAGAAATATGTGTAAGGTAGGGGTGAACGGGGTGAAATGAAAGGGGGATCTGGGTGAAGTGAAGGGGGGAACTAGGAGATATATGTGTAGGGGCGGGGGTTATAGGGGTGAACTGGGAGACATGTGTATAAGGTAGGGGTGAACTGGGGGAAATGCTGTATGTGTAGGGCAGGGGTGTAGGGGTGAACTGGGAGACATGTGTATAAGGTAGGGGTGAACTGGGGGAAATGCTGTATGTGTAGGGCACGGGTGTAGGGGTGAACTGGGAGACATGTGTATAAGGTAGGGGTGAACTGGGGGAAATGCTGTATGTGTAGGGCACGGGTGTAGGGGTGAACTGGGAGACAGTGTATAAGGTAGGGGTGAACTGGGGGAAATGCTGTATGTGTAGGGCACGGGTGTAGGGTGAACTGGGAGACATGTGTATAAGGTAGGGGTGAACTGGGGGAAATGCTGTATGTGTAGGGCACGGGTGTAGGGGTGAACTGGGAGACATGTGTATAAGGTAGGGGTGAACTGGGGGAAATGCTGTATGTGTAGGGCACGGGTGTAGGGGTGAACTGGGAGACATGTGTATAAGGTAGGGGTGAACTGGGGGAAATGCTGTATGTGTAGGGCACGGGTGTAGGGGTGAACGACAATTTTCGATGAGCAAATTTGTTCTCGTACTATGTTGAGGCTCTTTTGCACTGGAATCGGAAACAAGATCGAAGGTAGATTATGTTAGCTAGTTTAATTCTGATGGAACTTATATTCCCAAGCTGTCAGACAACAATGGCTCGTAAAAATTGACGGAAAAATCGCTCGTGTGACACCGGCTTGGGGGCACGCTAAAAATGAATTGCTCAAAATAGGCTAAAACAATAAACAAACATTAAATACAATGACCAATATACAAAACGTCAATAATTATGCACCGAAATACCATAATAACTTCCCAAGACGTCGCACCAGATAGTGTTAAGGGGGGTCACCTGCTTTTTTTCGCCTTTTCTCTCTTTCTCTGGCTTGTATCCATTTGGCCCCATTCAGCCTACTGTTTTAAGACTTTTATCCTCATCCAGGTGTCAATTTTGTACTGGTAAGCGGTAGCGAGCCAGCATATTTTTTTTAATGTTTTTGACAGCAGGCTAAATTTGTACATTTTTCGATAGAAAAATGTCTCCGGCGAAGCCTGAATGCTTCGTATAATGCTGGCTCGCTATCGCTCGCCAGGAAGAAATCGACACATAGATGGGGATAAACGTCTAAACATAGTTGGCGAATGGGGCCGAATGGATACAAGCCAGAGAAAGAGAGAAAAGGAGAGAAATACAAAACCAGCAGATCACCCCCCTTAACTCATACAGTACGTCCTCATCATCATCATCATCATATTCTGGCAAGTAATAGACGATTTTATTCGGCTTAAGGAGGATGTTCGGTAGCTAAGAACATTCATTGACATAGGTTGAAGCCTTTTCATTACCAGAGGTTATTCCTAAGCTTAATAAAATCATGTAATAGTTGCCAGAATATAATGAAAAAGACGTCACCGGTACTGTAAGGGTTAAGGGGGTAGTGCTTGGTTTGTGGTCTATATATTTATGTATTAATATATTTTTTAGTTTCCTCGCTAGACCTGCAACAAGCTTAGAAGAAACAAAAACTAGACCTCTTTACAAGATCAATTTGTACATTTTTCGGTAGAAAAATGTCCAGGCCGAAGGCCGATTCCTTCCAACATTAAACGCTCGCTATCACTCACCAGGAAAAAATCGACACCTAAAGGGCACGAAAGGTCTTAATATTGACAACAAAATGACGCAAAAGATCTCAAAATCGCCAAGCTAACGGAACGATCATCTTAAAACCTCAAAAATAATATGCTAAACATGAGGGAGAAGGGGGTCCAGAAACAGCGAGTAGTAAACCCCTTAAGGCAATGCATCGCAACCACAGTTTCGGCAATATTCGATGAGTACATTTGGTTTTTGCAATATTTTGGGGCTCACTTGCGTAGATATCGCTAGTTAGACTGAATAGGTAATGTACACGTATTATGAAACACATGTATCAATCATATAATTTACTTTTTGTTCTTCACTTAACCCTATCACGCATTTATGACGCAGAGGTTGCCAGATTAGCAATAAGAAATAGAGTTCTCTCACTCTTATAATTACCTCTCCAACATTAGCTTTCTGCCCACATCTAACTCAAAGACAACTGCAGAGGTTGAAGTAACTAAACTAAAGGTTTATAAAGATCCCTGATGGTAACAAAGGCTTTAAAGTATCCCCAATAGGCTCAAAACCGCGTCATATGCGTGAAAGGGTTAACTCACTCACCCCATCAATTTACCGGAGGATAACAGGAATTCACAATAAGTAGGTTAGGTGGCCGAAATATAGCGAAGAAATAAAATAAAACTTATACATATTTAATTCGCCAGATAAAAATGACTGAGGGGTGTCCGTGTATAGAAAGAGGTACCGTACAAAAGAAAACGGAATCAAAAGAAAACTGAATAAAAGAAAACTGAATAAAAGAAAACGGAATAAAAGAAAAAGAATAAAAGAAAACTGAATAAAAGAAAACTGAATAAAAGAAAACTGAATAAAAGAAAACGGAATCAAAAGAAAACGGAATGCGAATAAAGGGCCCACTCGTCTGAAAGGGGACAGAGGTCAAGGAAATAAATCTTGGAACTGTGTGAAAAGGAAATAACTTGTCAATGGGGATTGGTTCATATTTAGGTCGATATTTTATTTCTTTGTTTTTTCTAGTTTCTTCACTAGACCTCCATCAAACTTTAAAACTATCATCCATTAGATCCCCCCTTTAGATTAATCTGTACATTTGTCTTCCAAAGTTATAGGCTCACTATCGTTCGCCAGGACAACAATCGACATCTAAATAGGACGAAAGGTCTTAATATTGACAAATAAATGGGGAGAAACGTCTTAAAATCGCCAAACTAATGGACCGAACGTCATAAACTCTGAAAACTAATGGGGCTAAGCATGGGGAAAAGGGGGGACCAGAAAAACGTCCCATCTCCCCTTAAGGGGGGTGACCTGCTATTTATTATTTGTCCTTTTCTCTTTCTCTGGCTTGTATCGATTCGGCCCCATTCAACCAACTATTTTAAGACGTTTATCCCCATCTAGGTGTTGATTTCTTCCTGGCGAGCGATAGCGAGCCAGCATTATATGAAGAAATCCGGCTTTGCCGGAGACATTTTTCTATCGAAAAATGTACAAATTTAGCCTGCTGTCAAACAGAAATAAAAAATATGCTGGCTCGCTACCGCTCACCAGTAAAAAATTGACACCTGGATGGGGATAAACGTCTGAAAAACAGTAGGCTGAATGGGGCCAAATGGATACAAGCCAGAGAAAGATAGAAAAGGACAGAACAAAAACAGGTCACCCCCGTTAAGGAAGAAAGGATGCACTGATAAGAAGAGTTTATGTAAGACTTATGGATTCATTTGGTCAATTATTTTTGCATTAAGGGGAGGCTGGCTGTTTGTTTGGTCTATTAATTCATTTATTCATATATTTATTTAGTTTCCTCCCTAGACCTCCATCAAGCTTAGAAAAACATCCCCATGACATCAAGATAAATTTGTACATTTTTCGGTAGAAAAATTTCCCGGCCGAAGGCCGGTTCCTCTTAAAATTGCAGGCTCGCTGTCGCTCACCAGGAAATAATCGACACCTAAATGACACGAAAGGTCTTAAAATTGACAACGAAATGGGGCGAAAAGTGTTAAAATCGCCAAACTAATGGGCCGAACGTCTTATAATCTCAAAACTAGTGGGGCCAAACATTAGGGAGAAGGGGGTCCAGAACAACGGTCTGCCTATTTTTCTACCGAAAAATGTACAAATTTATCTTTAAAGGGGGTCTAAGAGGTGTTTTTCTAAGCTGGATGGAGTTCTAGCGAGGAAACTAAAATAATATAAATAAATAAATATATAGACCAACAAACAAGCACTACCCCCTTAAGACAAACCATTATTAATCTTAATTACCGGTATTCAATTAATATTTAATTCTCAGGATGTATAAATGTGATTGCACCATTAAGGGAGGACATTATGGGGATATAAATGTGATTGCACCATTAAGGGAGGACATTATGGGGATATAATGTGATTGCACCATTAAGGGAGGACATTATGGGGATATAATGTGATTGCACCATTAAGGGAGGACATTATGGGGATATAAGATCAAAGACAAGGATTTATTACACGATCTCTTTGAAGATTAATTGAGTCATGATACACAAGCGTAGGAGTGAAAACAATCCATGATTTAATTAAGGGGATGTGGGTCGTTTTTCTAGCCCCATCATTGGTTTTCAGATTTTAAGACGTTTGGCCCATTAGTTTGTCGATGTCGAGACCTTTCACCCCATTTTTATTTTGTCAATATTAAGACCTTTTGGGTAATTTAGGTGTCGATTTTTTCCTGACGAGCGATAGCGAGCCTGTATTTTTAGAAGGAACCGGCCTTCAGCCGGGACATTTTTCTACCGAAAAATGTACAAATTTATCTTTAAAGGGGGTCTAAGAGGTGTTTTTCTAAGCTGGATGGAGTTCTAGCGAGGAAACTAAAATAATATAAATAAATAAATATATAGACCAACAAACAAGCACTACCCCCTTAAGTGAGTATTGATAGACAAGCATTGGAGTGAAAGCATCCATTATTTAATTAACACTTCACGGGTTTAGTTTTATTAGTGAATGGGATATATCGAAATTAACTCTAATATGTTAAGATAATGGCAAACTTGTGTACTTCGTTAATTATCATGAGAGAGAGAGAGAGAGAGAGAGAGAGAGAGAGAGAGAGAGAGAGAGAGAGAGAGAGAGAGAGAGAGAGAGAGAGAGAGAGATCAGGCATCCAACCTTAACCTTCCACACTAAGAAAGTTGCTGATGCGAGCAGTGGGTAAGAAGTGATGCCAAGGAGGAGGAGGGCGGGTAGGGGGAGGGCGGGTAGGGGGTATAAGAAGAAGAAGAGATGGAGGAGGAGGTGGGGTAACAAGGGTGGGAAGGGGAGGGTGTAAGAAGAAGAAGAGGAGGAGGAAGAGAGAGAGAAGGAGGAGGAGATGGAGGATGGAGGTGGTGCAAAAAGGGGAGCTGGAGTAAAAGATGTCGAGGAGGAGGGGGTGGGAAGGGGAGGGTGTCAGAAGCAGAGGAGGAGGAGGAGGAGGAGGGGGTGAGACGAAGGAAGGGATGGAGGAGGAAGAGGAGGAGGAGAAGAAGAAGTAAGGAGATGGTGATAAGGAGAGGGAAGAGGTAAGCAGGAGAGGAAGAGGAGAAGAGGTAGGCAATGAAAGGAGGAAAAGAGGCAAGAAAGAGAGGAGGAGAAGAAGGAGGAAAAGGTGAGTGTGTTGGGGGGCGACGGAGGAAGGGGCAAGGGCAGGAGAAGATACGAAGGAGGAGGAGGAGAAGAAGAAGAAGAAGAAAAGAGAGAAGCGTGAAGAGGTAAGAAGGAGAAGGAGAAGAGGTAAGGAAAGGAGGAAGGAGAACAGAAGGAGGAAGTGGTGAAGGTAGGCTAGGTTATAGGAAGGAAATTCGAAACTGACGCGCAAGAAGAAGAAAATGAGTGAGTGAGGCGGTCTGAAAAAATACAAAATAAAATAAAATATACAAACATCTGAGAACATTACCAAGTCGACATAAAAGAATATTTGAATGAAGTGTTGCAAAGGAATGAGGAAGCAAGTATGAGGTGTTGCAAAAGTGATATTAAGACGAGGAGGAGAGAATTAGATGCAAAAATGGGGGGTTGTCACTTTTTTTGGACCCCTTTCTCCCTCACATTTAGCCCGTGACCGCATAGATAAATAAATAAATAAGATAACATCACATTCAAATAAAAGACCAAATCATGTAAACGGAGAAGGAGATAAAATAATAAAATATAGGGTCACATGGAATAGGGAGAATTTTTCGAAGGTAAAACGAAATAAAACACTGATGAGGGGAGCGAATTTTGGGGCGACTTAATGATTGGTGTAAATTAAAAAGGTTGAATGGAAGAGAAAGTACGAGAAAAGGGGAGGGAGTTAGAAAGGAAAACGACAGCCTGTCTTGCTGGAAAACAAAATAGTAGTTTTCTAAAAGTTGAAAGCAAATCGTTAGAGGTGAGGTGCAAGATACATTTTTGTTGTGTACACTCGGATACCATAGTTTCTAACCCACTCATACAAATTCGTGGACTTCACTTATTTCTAATTTTTTTTTTTTTTTTTTTTTAAAGAGACAATGAATGGAGGAAGGAAAAACACAGATAAAACAAAAAGGTCCATGTGCCTAAAGGCATCCTCCATTCATAAAATGTTTGTAACAACTGGATTTAAACATTTGTTGATTGTAAGTTTGTGGAAAGCAATTCGAGGGAAGTGAATTCCAAAGAGTAGTAGCTCTGGGGATAAATGAATTCTGATAAGCAGAAGTTCTGCATTGTGGAGGAGAAAGTGTAAATTATGGAAGTATATCTATGGAAACGAATATAGGAATCACATGTTATTTAAATCAACTATAAAACTGTATATACATATACTATTTATTGTAAAACAAGTTCAATCCATAAATCAATCCAGATAGCTATAATTACATACATAAACACAAATATGGGGTACACGAATTCTTATGAGTGGGCTAGAGACTATGGTATCCGAGGGTACACAGGGAAGGAAACACCTTGATGATCATTTTACAAAAGGAAATACTTCAAAATGTGTGTGTTTTATATAACACATAGATGTAGCTCAAATGGTGCACATAATCTGAGTGGAATAAGGATAAACAGATGTGTATCAATTTGAACAGTTATCTCAAGCTCATGAAATACATTTATGATACTTATATATATATATATATATATATATATATATATATATATATATATATATATATATACCGGTATATATATATATATATATACAGGGTGTCTCAGGAGGAAAGGGCATAACTTTGGGAAATGATAAAACAAAATATTCTAAGCCTAAAATGTTCTATAATGCATATTCCAAATTTCAACCAGTAAAGAGATATTGCATGTTGAAAATGTAATTTTCTTAAATATTTCCCCATAAGGGTGGCCTAGCTGGCCTAGTACCTACCACACCTCCTTCTAACTGCAATTATTTTACCATGTTATTGTAAAGATATTATAATTCTGTAAGTTGCAAAATGATTATAGATACAATAGCTCACTTTGGACCAGTTGGAAACTATTTGACATGGAAGAGTCCATTACAGGTAGGCGGGGGAGGACACTACTTAAAAACCTTCAATAACAGTTGAGATTTGGACGTTTTGTTATAGAACATTTTAGGCTTAGAATTCCTTGTTTTATCATTTCCCAAAGTTATGCCCTTTCCTCCTGGGACACCCTGTATATATATATATATATATATATATATATATATATATATTCTGTATATACTGTATATACTGTATATATATTGTAATGAATATTGTAAAACTTGCAAAATAAACAAACCAAAACTTGGACAAAGGCAATATGAAGGCAAACAAACTAATCAAAATCGCTGTGGAAACAATGCTTTATCAAAATAAAATTATGAACTAAAAGAACACAATCCAAATATATGAAACTTTCTAAAATATGTTCGATTTATCCCTTTCAAGATGAGATACGTATTTCTGTTATGTTTTCTGGCTATTATTAGATGATTTTATTCAGATTAGGAAGAGTCTATGGATGTCAGAGGTATAATTGAGAAATATTTTACCCTTTTGATCCCTAGAGAGCCTTCCTAAGATGTATAACATCGTCTAATAATAGCCAGAAGCATGAATCAAAATGCGTCATAATAATCAATGGGTTAATCTTCATATATATATATAATGTACACACAATTTCCGTGTAAGTTAGTAATTGGGAAGAGGAATACATTTGATATACGAGCAGAAAACTAATACGAAAGAGACAAACCAAGGATATTAAGTTGGTGATCAGGAAAAGAATGTGAACAGATATTGTAGTGAATTAAAAGTGCTAACAAATGTAATTGAAATAAACTCCTGTATGATGGGGAGATATAAACATTGAGCATCTCCAAAGGAAATATTAACTTGTAAAAAATATATATATATTAATAATCGGCGAGGCAGGCTAAATAAACTCAGGACCCTATTACTAGAAGGAAAACGGAGGAAAAGGGATAACTACAAAGAGGGAGAACTATTTACAAATCTCAAAATCATTCGACGGTGTGGGGCTACGAAATGGAAGAGTGAGCGAAATGTCTGATTGAAGGAAATGACATAAGGGTGTGAGAATGACTTATGGGGAGGGGTTGAAAATGTTGTAAGAAAGAAAATGCTGGAAATGTGTAAGGCTTCTGTAAAGGAAATATAATTGGTACCGGTACTGTATATGATGGAATAACAGAATAATCATTGTAAAGAAATCATATAACTTTTGCGATAATATCAAGAACAATTAGAACAAAACAAATGCCGTAAATGTGTGAGGCTTCAGTAATGTAAATATAATTGGTATATAATGGTGGAATAACAGTATAATAATTGTAAAGGAATAATAGAACATTTACGATAACCAGAATAATATCCTGGAGAGATAAACAACAGTATACGAAGCAGTTTAAGGGGGGTACGGTTTATTTTTTGGTCTATTTGTGTATTTACAATTTTCTTAGTTTCCTCTCTAAACCTCTATCAAGCTTTAAAAAAACACCCCCCTAGACACCCCTTCGAGATAAATTTGTACATTGTTCGGTAGAAAAATATGTCGGCCGATGGCCGGTTCCTCCTAAACTTACAGGCTCGCTATCGCTCGCCAGGAAATAATCGACACATAAATGGCACAAAAGGTCCAAATATTGACAAAACAATGGGGTGAAAGGTCTTAAAATCGCCAAACTAATGGAACGAACTTCTTAAAATCTGAACACTACCGGGGCCAAACATTTAACTAAAACCTGAATGTAAGCAAATACTGTTCAACTCCCACAACGTGAGGCAGTACAGTACAGAAAACATTTAGGCTGAATCTGTGCTGGGCATGACAGGAGAGCAAATCGGAACTGAGGGTTGATTCATGTTTGTATAAAATGTCAAAAGTAATATTAAGCTGAAGGATATGGAATGAACATTAATAAACACGCACACACACGCGCATATATATATATATATATATATATATATATATATATATATATATATATATATATATATATAATATAGTAAAATGCCTTTTTTTTTTTTTTTTTTTTCTGTGATTGAGGGAGGCAAAAGGCAGAACTGCCTATAGCGAGTGCCTCCCCCACAGTTGAAAGAGTGACGGCCAAAATCAAGGGACGTTCGAGCCAAAATGCCTGGACACACGGAGTTTGATGCAATTTAAGTCATAGGATGAGGGAAAGACTGATTCTGGGAGAGAGTTCCAGAGTTCCAGTTCTCTGTAAAACTGAAGCGTTTTCGCATCAAGGTTGTCAAAAAAAAATTGAAGACGGATGTACAATCTCCAGCAGTGAAATATGGTACGAATTATACTACAAGTGAGTGTCTTTATATAGGGAAGTTGGAGCTGTAGACATCGATATTTAGCAGACTTACCAGCTATAATAAGGTTAATACATTCATGCGAGTAAATATATAAAATCATATTCAACATTCAACTGTACATCCATCAGAAACCTAACTTTATAATGTATTTGTTTAATATCGATTTTTATGGCTCCAACTTCTTATAGCCTCAAAAAGTGGTGAATTTTACCGGACAATAATAATTCTGATCCACTAATGACATATTTTGAACTATTTTCTTCAAGCTTAAAATTACACCCCCTAGACCCCCTTTCAAGATAAATTTGTACATTTTTCGGTAGAAAAATGTTCCGGCCGGAGGCCGGTTGGTCTTAAATTACAGGCTCGCTTTCGCTCGCCAGGAAAAAATCGACACCTTAATGGCACGGAAGGTCTTAAAATTGACATAAATGGGGCAACATGTCTTAAAATGTCAAAACTACTAGGGCGAACGTCTTAAAATCTCAAAAGCAATGGGGCTAAATATGAGGGAGAAAGGGGTCCAGAAAAAAATCCCTCAAGTGGAAATCTCCCCTTAATGGACAAATATGAAACTACTCTGTCTCTGCATCCTACTAAGACCAAGTTTATATAATTGACACCATATTTCACTGCAAAATCTTCAAAATAACCGAGAAATCTTGATGGGAACTTTGCAATTTACAGTCAGATGGAAAAAAAAAAAAAAAAAAAAAAAAAAAAAAAAAAATGAGTTTAGTGTACCATTCTTACTGGTGATGCCGGATGTCCAACGAGATGAAATGCGAGTAAAGCCGGTATCACACGAACGATTTTTCCTTCAACATTTATCCTCAACACTGGACTGGCAGCTTATTAGGTCAACATAAATAATATTTTTGTCATCTAAGTTCATCTACCATCAGTCTACGTTTCGATACCAGTGCAAGATATTCCAGAAATGTTGCCAGGAAAATGTTGACAATAAAAGCTCTCGTGTAACACCGGCTTAACATGATCAAAGGGCGTGGTGGGGAGGCAAGTGCAGGAGATTAAGTCAAAGGCGGAGATAATTATGAGTAACGCAAAGGAGAGAAAACATGACATAGGGCGAGGTGGGAAGGCAAGGGCAAGAGATCGAGTCAAAGGCGGGGGCCACATGAAAGGCCGGTCCGTAAGTGAGTGAGAGTGGGGGAGGGAGGAGTGGGAGTGGGGGAGGGAGGAGTGGGAGTGGGGGAGGGAGGAGTGGGAGTGAGGGAGGGAGGAGTGGAGGTGAGGGAGGGAGGAGTGTGGGAGAGGGAGGGAGGAGTGGGTAGTGGGGGAGGGAGGGAGGAGTGGGAGTGGGGGAGGGAGGGAGGAGTGGGAGTGGGGGAGGGAGGGAGGAGTAGGAGTGGGAGTGAGGAGTGGGGGAGGGAGGGAGGAGTGGGAGTGGGGGAGGGAGGATTGGTAGTTGTGGAGGTGGGAGTTGGGGAGGAAGGAGTGGGAGTGGGGGAGGGAGGAGTGGGAGGGAGTGAGGGGAGGGAGGAGTGGGGGAGGGAGGGAGGATTGGTAGTTGTGGAGGGAGGAGTGGGAGTGGGGGAGTGAGGGAGGAGTGGGAGTGGGGGAGGGAGGGAGGAGTGGTAGTTGTGGAGGGAGGAGTGGGAGTGGGGGAGGGAGGAGTGGGAGCGGAGGAGTGGGTGCTACGAAGAAGAGATGGTGACCCACGAAAATGTGAGGGTATGCAAATATTGAGGGCTTACAGATGGTATGCATGGGAAATTCACGTGTCCAACAGGATATTCTGTACTCTAAATAGGTGCCATGCAGAGGTTCTTAAATACACTGCAACAACTTTTACTCGTTCATCATGTGCAATACTTGAATAATGGGCATAGGAGATGACGACATCTATATGGGCTATAGGCTAGTATACTTAAGGGGAGGTATTTAGTTTGTTCCCTAGACCTCCATCAAGCTTAACATTACTCCCTCTTGACCCCCTTTCAAGACAAATTTGTACATTTTTCGGTAGAAAAATGTCCCGGTCGAAGGCCGATTCCTCTTAAATTACAGGTTCGCTATCGCTCACCAGGATTTTTTTTACACCTAAATGGCACGAAATGTCTTTAAATCGACAGAAATGGGGTGAAAGTTGTTAAACTCGGCAAAGTAATGGGGCGAACGTCTTAAAATCTCATAAGCAATGGGGTTAAAGATGAGAATGAAAGGGGTCAAGAAAAAAATCCCTCAACTGGAAATCTCCCCTTAACCAATTATTTCCCTTCGCAGCGCCTCATACCGAACTAATAGTGTGGGAATGAGTGTGGTTTGCAGAGATTAATTAGACGGATTAACACTCCCATTTCTGAAGCTAGCGTCATTGTTCAAGCTATTTCGTCCATATACGGCGCTGCGAAGGGAAATATTTGTTTAAGGGGAGGTTTCTAGTTTGTTTCCTACTCCTCCAGCAATCTTAAAATTTCACCCCCTTTCAAGATAAATTTGTACATTTTTCGGTAGAAAAATGTCCCGGCCGAAGGCCGATTACTCTTAAATTACTGGCTCGCTATCGCTCGCCAGGATAAAATCGACACCTAAATGGCACGAAAGGTCTTAAAATTGACAGAATGGGGCGGAAATTCTTAAAAATCACCAAACTAATGGGGCAAATGTCTTAAAATCTGAAAAGCAATGGGGCTAGACATGAGGGAGAAAGGGGTCAAGAAAAAAGTCCCTCAAGTGGAAATCTCACCTTAAAGGTGGGGGCTCATGGGTTGAGGTAAACATGGAAAAATAATCGCCAACCTGCATATAATTATCTTGTAAAATGCAATGTCACTGAAATAATTATTAACAATGGTATAAAGGATTTTGCGGATCGTCTATACCGGGCCTGTGACGTCATAGTGACGTCACACCAGTATCCTTAGCCTAGACTGGATGGTGGACTTACACTCTTGTGACGTCACAGGCCCGGTATAGACGATCCACAAAATCCTTTATACCATTGTTAATAATTATTTCAGTGCCATTGCATTTTGCAAGATAATTATGTACAGCTTGGCGATTATCATTCCATGTTTATCTCAACCCATGAGCCCCCACCTTTAAGAATACCACCCATAGTCTCACCACAGTTCTCCCAAACAATCCCCAATGACGTTCTTGAGGCGGTAAAGTGCCTGTCACACTGCCGTCCCGACCCTTCCAGACTCTGAAATAACCGTGGGTTTCGCAAAGTCTGGGGCAATTCTTAAACCAGTCTTTGTCGTCGCAGCGCAATAACTTGAATAATTATGCTACCTTGAGAAATGCTGGTACTAATCCTTTAATTATCTGTAAACAATGCTCATTCCCACAATATTCGTTCGGTATTAGATGCTGCAAAGGGAAGCAAAGGTTTAATAATACAAGGGAAATTCTTGCAAGGTCAGCGGAGTTATTGTAGGGACGCGTCAAGTCATGGAAAGGCACCCTTGTCTTTATTGTACATGTTCAAAGAAGTTGGGAGGGTCGGGCTTGGGTCAGCTGCGTGAGGAGGTGGCAGAAGGGCGTGGGTGGGGTGCGATAAAAACGGCGGGAGGTCCACTTGGTTGGAGGTGGGATGGAAGTAACGTAGACACAAAAATGTACGAAAACAAGGCAACGTATAAACACAAATATACGAGAACAAGGCAACAAACAAAAATAAATATACGAGAATAAGCCAACGTAGAAACAAATATAAGAACATAAGAAAATGGGAGTCTGCAGAAAGCCGATTGGCCCACACAAGACAGATGCCCCTCACACCCAACCCTAATTATAGGCCCAACTATACTAAACCATAGTCTTATCTCTATTTTACATGTCATATCCGTCAGAAACAATAGGATCAATAATCAAATATTGAATTAAACCCTTTTAAGGGAATGTTTTCTTCTTCTGGACCCTCTTCTCCCTCGTGTTTAGCCCCATTAGTTTGGCGATTTTATGAGAGATTGTATGCGAGAACAAACTAACGAACAAACACAAAATTACGAGAAGAAGGCAACGTAGAAGCACCAATATACAAAAACAAGGCAACGTACAAACAAATATACGAGAACAAGGCAACGTAGAAATAAATATACGAGAACAAGGCAACGTACAAACAAATTTACGAGAACAAGGCAACGTAGAAACAAATATACGAGAACAAGGCAACGTAGAAACAAATATAGTATACGAGAACAAGGCAACGTAGAAACAAATATAGTATACGAGAACAAGGCAACGTAGAAACAAATATACGAGAACAAGGCAACGTAGAAACAAATATAGTATACGAGAACAAGGCAACGTAGAAACAAATATAGTATACGAGAACAAGGCAACGTAGAAACAAATATACGAGAACAAGGCAACGTAGAAACAAATATAGTATACGAGAACAAGGCAACGTAGAAACAAATATAGTATACGAGAACAGGGCAACGTAGAAACAAATATAGTATACGAGAACAAGCCAACGTAGAAACAAATATACGAGAACAAGGCAACGTACAAACAAATATACGAAAACAAGCCAACGTAGAAACACAAATATAGTATATGAGAACAAGGCAACGTACAAACAAAAATATACGAGAACAAGCCAACGAACAAACACAAATATACGAGCACAAACCAACGTACAAACACAAATATACGAGCACAAGCCTACGAACAAACACAAATATACGAGCACAAGCCAACGTACAAACACAAATATACGAGCAAAAGCCAACGAACAAACACAAATATACGAGCACAAGCCAACGAACAAACACAAATACACGAGCACAAGCCAACGAACAAACACAAATATACATACGAGCACAAGCCAACGAACAAACACAAATATACGAGCACAAGCCAACGAACAAACACAAATATACATACGAGCACAAGCCAACGAACAAACACAAATATACGAGCACAAGCCAACGAACAAACACAAATATACGAGCACAAACCAACGAACAAACACAAATATACGAGCACAAGCCAACGTACAAACACAAATATACGAGCACAAGCCAACGAACAAACACAAATATACGAGCACAAGCCAACGTACAAACACAAATATACGAGCACAAGCCAACGAACAAACACAAATATACGAGCACAAGCCAACGTACAAACACAAATATATGAGCACAAGCCAACGAACAAACACAAATATACGAGCACAAGCCAACGTACAAACACAAATATAAGAGCACAAACCAACGTACAAACACAAATATACGAGCGCAAACCAACGTACAAACACAAATATACGAGCACAAGCCAACGAACAAACACAAATACACGAGCACAAGCCAACGAACAAACACAAATATACATACGAGCACAAGCCAACGAACAAACACAAATATACGAGCACAAGCCAACGAACAAACACAAATATACATACGAGCACAAGCCAACGAACAAACACAAATATACGAGCACAAGCCAACGAACAAACACAAATATACGAGCACAAGCCAACGTACAAACACAAATATACGAGCACAAGCCAACGAACAAACACAAATATACGAGCACAAGCCAACGTACAAACACAAATATACGAGCACAAACCAACGTACAAACACAAATATACGAGCGCAAACCAACGTACAAACACAAATATACGAGCACAAGCCAACGTACAAACACAAATATACGAGCACAAGCCAACAAACAAACACAAATACACGAGCAAAAGCCAACGAACAAACACAAATATACGAGCACAAGCCAACGAACAAACACAAATATACGAGCACAAGCCAACGAACAAACACAAATATACGAGCACAAGCCAACGAACAAACACAAATATACGAGCACAAGCCAACGAACAAACACAAATATACGAGCACAAACCAACGAACAAACACAAATATACGAGCACAAGCCAACGAACAAACACAAATATACGAGCACAAGCTAACGAACAAACACAAATATACGAGCACAAGCCAACGAACAAACACAAATATACGAGCACAAGCCAACGAACAAACACAAATATACGAGCACAAACCAACGAACAAACACAAATATACGAGCACAAACCAACGAACAAACACAAATATACGAGCACAAGCCAACGTACAAACACAAATATACGAGCACAAGCCAACAAACAAAAATATACGCGAACAAGGTAATAAACAAACACAAATATACGAGAACAAGCCAACGAACAAAAATATACGAGAACAAAGTAACATAGCAACACAAATATACGAGCACAAAGCAACGTACAAACATAAATTTACGAGCACAAAGTAACGTAGAAACACAAACATAAAGTGAAGACGCGACACGAAGCCATGGCAATCACGCGCAAGAAGAGAGTTTGGACGAGGGACACAAAAGTTATCAGAAACTCAAAGAAAGGGGTCAAAACTGGGAATGAAACAGGAGGCGGTGGCGGCGGCAAAGATACGAAAAAAAAAAAAAAAAAAAGGTATTAAGGAGGATGTAGTCACTTTTTCTGGATCCCTTTCTCCCTCATGTTTAGCATTATAGTTTTGGGATTTTAAAACGTTCATTCCATTAGTTTGGCAATTTTAAGACCTTTCGCGACATTTCTTTGTCAATATTAAGACCTTTCGTGCCATTTAGGTGTAGATTTTTTCCTGGTGAACGATAGTGAGCTTGTAATTTTAGAAGGAACCGGCCTTCGGCTGGGAATTTTTTCTACCGAAAAATGTACAAATTTATCTTAATAGGGGGTCTACGGGGTGTTTTATTAAGCTTGGTGGAGGTCTAACGAGGAAACTAAAAATATATATTTATAAGTAAATGCGGGACCAAAAAACAAGCACCGGGGCAAGATAAGAAAATAGGTAAGTAAAAATTAAATATAATTAATAATAAATGGAAGTAAACAATTTAAAAGTAAGTGAAATGTAAAACTTGCAAAATAAACAAACCAAAACAGGAATGGTACAATAATAAGATAAACCAAAACAGGAATGGTACAATAATAAGATAAACAAAAACTTATCAAAATAATATAAGACAAATAAATATAACGAAAAGTAAATATGCAAAATTAAAGGAGAGAAGGAGAATTGAATCATAAGTAATGGGCATAGTTGGTACAAGAATAGATAGATTTACTTAATTGTATTTGCCGCGTCAAAAACGGTAATTTGCGGCGAAGAAAGAATAATATATAATATAATCTTGTTTTTTCTCGGATTACAGGAAAATCAGCCGGAAAAAAAAAATATACAATAAACATCAATAGAAACAAAAAATACATACCTAAATAAATAAATAATAATAAGTATAATTAGATTCACTTAAATTCATATATATGTATTCACATTAAAATTGTACATTGTAATACAACACATATGCAGACACACAAATCACACAATATATGCATAGCGTATTAAACAATAATAAAATATAATACTAATACTAATACAAATAGTAATATAAATAATGAAGTACCTGCTACACTGCAATAAATACCTACACAATAACATTGACAAACAAGTAATTTACGTAATGTTCTATTCTATTCTGTTCTATATACTCAGGCCCAATCCCCACTTTTCCGTTTGTTTTCCCTCTTTTCCTGTTTGTCTTTTGTTTTGGGGGTGGCCGACTCAAGACAGGGCCAGAATAGGGACAACACAACATAAAACAACGAACACACAAAAACAAAACACAAAACTCACACACATGTAGGGATATAAATGTCTGAGGTGAAAATAGATCATTATGGAGTGCGTGACGGACCGAAGAAAGTGGAAACGATCTTAGAAGATACTAGAAATTTAAATGAGGTGCATGAAAGTAGAATGGAATGCGTAAGTGAATGAGAAGGTAAGAAATAAGAGGGAGTTGCAGAGCAATAAGAATGAAGAACTATGTATGCATGTACAGTCGCGCTAATAAGTGATGTCTCGGCACTAAGTATGTTTTGATCAATAATTGGTATCAGCAATAGCCAAGCTTCATTTGTTTCATATTGAGTGAAATATACAAACATTTTCCTACCCTTACACACCCTATTCAACATCTGACATACATTAATACAACACAGAGCAAGCCATGGGACATGACTTATTAGCACGACCGTACAGTATATACTCAGGCACATACCCCATTGATGGGGGTGGCAGACTCGAGACAGATCCCAAACAGAAGCCGTTACATTTCCAATTCTTAGGGTCCGGAACCACTTTTGCGTCCCTTTCTCTGTCTCGTTGAGTAGGAGAATTTAACAAGGGGAGGAGGATTCCAAGCACCCCGACCCCAGAAGGGAAAATAGGACAGTAAAAGAGACAGACAGAAACAGTTAAAGTTGGGTAGAGGATGCCAAACCTCACTCTGGATAGGATCAACCCTCACCCCTCACTAAATAAATAAATAGAAGCGCAAGCGGAAGAAGAAGGTGATTTAGAAGGTACTAATAAGATTCAAGAAAATGTGAACCAGGTAGAAAAGAAATTCCGCAAGATACAAAAAAAAATAAAAAAAATAAATAAATAAGAAAAATAGATACCGGTATATAAATAAATAGATACCGGTATATAAATAAATAGATACCGGTATATAAATAAATAGATACCGGCATATAAATAAATAGATACCGGTATATAAATAAATAGATACCGGTATATAAATAAATAGATACCGGTATATAAATAAATAGATACCGGTATATAAATAAATAGATACCGGTATATAAATAAATAGATACCGGTATATAAATAAATAGATACCGGTATATAAATAAATAGATACCGGTATATAAATAAATAGATACCGGTATATAAATAAATAGATACCGGTATATAAATAAATAGATACCGGTATATAAATAAATAGATACCGGTATATAGATACCGGTATATAAATAAATAGATACCGGTATATAAATAAATAGATACCGGTATATAAATAAATAGATACCGGTATATAAATAAATAGATACCGGTATATAAATAAATAGATACCGGTATATAAATAAATTAAAATATATATAGTCTAAATCACGTAAAAGACAGCTTGAATGAGATCCAAAGGAAATTCCACCGAGATGCAAGAGTCAAAAGGTACAAAAGAACAGTTGGCCACATAAGTTCTGTTTCTCTCGGTGATCTTGTACATGGAAATATATTGCCCATGATTGAATTACGAGTATAGTTTCTTATGCAGTGGTTAATTCATCTGACTAGTCAACTGATAATTAAAAGAAACCACACTCCCAATTCATTCATACTATATTACTTCCGTACATAAGATCACAACGAGGAACAGAACTTATTTGGCCAACTGTACGTCTCTAATGAGGTGCCATGAAATCCGAGTGAGAGACAAAAGGAAGTTTAAATGAAGTTAGCGGGACCCTGAAGGAGGTACAGTTGCCGAGATAAGTACCTTGTGCAGAAACCGTACAGTGCTGGGTGTACACATCGTTCCCCAGATTAATTGTAGTTTATATAGTGAAGAATGAGGTGAACTGAAATTCAAAATGAGAGAGAGAGAGAGAGAGAGAGAGAGAGAGAGAGAGAGAGAGAGAGAGAGAGAGAGAGAGAGAGAGAGAGAGAGAGAGAGAGAGAGAGAGAGAGAGAGAGAGAGAGAGAGAGAGAGAGAGAGAGAGAGTACAAAGGAAATCAAGCAACAACAGATCTAGTGACCCTTCTAGGCTGCTTGTCCTCCAAACACTGAGGATCAAGTGTCCAAACAGTGGTTTAGAGTGGGTAAGGGAACATTGGAAAGGGAACTACTGCCCTGGAACTAATGTCCGTGGCAGGATTAAGAAGTTAGTACGGGACAGATGGGTTAGTAACTGAGGGGGGGATAAAATAAAGTTATTCATTTACAAACGCAGTCAGTCACGGGTTTGATGCGAGATATTTGTCTAAGCGGAGTTTAAATGAATCAACAGTGCTGCAGTCTATAACGTCTCGGGGAAGCCCATTCCACAAGTTGACAACTCGATTGAAGAAGAAATTCTTAGATTCGAGCGAGTTAAAAGATTTTCCAATAATTTTGCAACCGTTTCCCCGCGTGTAATTAGATTGGTCGATAGTGAAGTACTTACTACAGTTCATATTGTCGATGCCTTTGATGATTTTGAACACTTGAATTAAGTCGCCTCTTAATCTGCGCTGGGTTAAAGGAAATAGATTTAATTCTCTAAGACGCTCTTCGTATGGTTTGTTCTTTAGGCTAGGTATCATTTTGGTAACTCTACGTTGAACTCGTTCTAGCTTGTTTATATCTTTTTGGTAATAAGGGCACCAGGATTGAACGCAGTATTCCAGAAGAGGGCGGACTAAGGAATTGTAAAGGGTTAGGATAACCTCTTTGGATTTATGCTCAAATGACCTGCCTATAAAGCCAATTATTTTGTTTGCCTTCTTAATAACTTCTGAACATTGTTGACTCGGTTTTAGGTTACTCGATATTGTTACTCCCAGATCGGTTCTCTGTTTACATTCTTAAGCTGAGTGCCATTCATCGAATAGTTTGCTTTCTCATTTAGGTTTTTAGAGAGAGAGAGAGAGAGAGAGAGAGAGAGAGAGAGAGAGAGAGAGAGAGAGAGAGAGAGAGAGAGAGAGAGAGAGAGAGAGAGAGAGAGAGAGAGAGAGAGAGAGAGAGAGAGAGAGAGAGAGAGAGAGAGAGAGAGAGAGAGAGAGAGAGAGAGAGAGAGAGGGGGGGGGGGGGGAGAGAGCAAATCAAGTACAAGGAAGCCTCCCAAAAACCAAGAACCTGATGATAAATGTCAAATTGGTGACCACTGTGTAGGACGAAGGGGGTCACCATCACACCACCTGGACCCATGTAAACAATATGAGTGTATTGTTAGAATGTGAAAGGGTTGTGAACATGCAACGAAAACAATGAGAACATATCAATTATTGCAGATAGTAATTTTAGTATGATGTAAAGAATGACAACAAATATGAAAATGTCTGAGCAAAGAAAGTTAAATTAAAGTAAAAATAAGTGCAACTTATGCTAAAATATAATTCAAATACGAATGATGTACTAGGCAGTCTAAATATGGCGTGAATATGGTGAGAAAGGTCAATTGCTTCCCTCTGTGCAGGGAGGAAGGCCCACCACTCCATCGTCTGGCCTTCCATATAATTATGGTCTATTGTGGGGTCCAATGAAGAGAGGAGGGGGAGGATAAAAGGAATCTAATGAATTGTGAGAACATCGAAAACATTTATATATATGTATATTCTGATTATATTAATTTCCCTCTCAACACCAAACACCTCCCTATGAAATTAACGAAAGCGTGTGATCATCCCGGGATTCGAACTTGGGTTACCACATAGAGATCTTAAACACTCTAATCATTACACCATCAAGACAGTATACGAGAAGTTTACGAGAGAAAGGGGGAGCGAAAGTGAGAATAAGGAAAAAGAAAGAGTAGTATCAATGCAGAACTTCATACAAGAGTGACGGAAAAAAAATGGTGGAAAGAAATAGATTGTGAATGTAGGAAGAATAAATTGTATAATTGTATAAATTGTATGAATTGTATAAATTGTATAAATTGTATAAATTGTATAAATTGAATAATGTAGGAAGAATAAATTGGGCCGTATATTGTGAAAAAAAAAAAACACTATTAAAAAAAAAAAAATCCAAATGATATGCAAGGCAGTTTAAATTTATCGGTCTCTAAGGAAGAAGGGGCCACCATCCCCCCCCCCCCCCCCCCCTCCCCTCCTCCTCCTCCGAGATCCGGTAAGTGATCCTTTGTTGGCCAGAATTAGGACAGGAAGGGAGAAAGAAAAATGGGAAAGAAGGGGGTAGAATTAGAAAAGGAAGGGAAGAAGAAAAATATGAGAGAAGAGGGCGAAAATGGAAGAGAAGAAAAGGATATATAAACGGTAGTCAGGAGCAGAACTAGGGTAGGGAGGGAGACAGATAAATGAGAAAGAAGCATAATTAGGGTAGAAGGGGAAAAAGATAACTGGGAAAAATGAGAGAAAGAAAATGGAAGAAAAATATATAAAAAAGGTATTCAGGGGCAGAATTAGGGAAGGAAGGGAAAAGAAAAATATGAAAGAAGAGGCGGAAAATGGAAGGCAAGAAAGGAAATATAAGCAGAATTCAGGGGCAGAACTAGGGAAAGGAAGAAAATGGGAAAGATGAGAGAAAATAGAAGAAAAAGAAGGATATGGGCCTATAAACGGTATTCAGGGGCAGAATTAGGGTAGGAAGGGGGAAAGATAAATGGGAAATAAGAGAGAAAATGGAATAAAATACAATAAATATAAGGCGAATTAGGACAGGAAGGAGAAACAGATAAATATGAAAGAGAGAGAAAATGGATAAAAATATATAAAAAGGGCATTCAGGGGCAGGATTAGGGTAGAAGGGGAAGGAGGAAAATGGGAAAGAAGAGAGAGAATGGAATAAAATAAAATAAATAAAAGCAGAATTCGAGGCCAGAATTAGGGTAGGAAGGAAAAACAAATAATTAGGGAAAGAAGAGAGAGAAAAGAAGAAAACAATATATGGGCAGAATTAGGGTAGCAGGTGAAAAATGGGAAATAATAGAGAAAATGGAAGAAAAGGATATAAAAAGGTATTCAGGGGCAGAATTAGGGAAGGAAGGGAAACAGAGAAATGGGAAAGATGAGAGGGAGACTATGGAGGAAAAGAGGCACACACATTTCAGGGCCAGAATTCGGGTAAGAAAAATGAGAAAGAGGAGAGAGAGAAAATGGAAGAAAAGACAAAAATGCCTAAACAGAATTAGGGTAAGAGGAAAAAGGGAAAGATGAGAGAGAAAATGGAAGAAAAGGATATGAAAAAAGGTATTTAGGGGCAGAATTAAGGAAGGAAGGGCAGAAGTAAAATGGGGGTGACGCGTGACCCAAGAGAAGTATATTATCATTGTATTTTACTATAAGCAATGTTTTTGTTTTTCCTGTGTGTGGACGAGACAAAAGGCAATGCTGCATGTAACAAGTATCTCCCTCAAAAGCAAGGTACATTATAGGTAATTTAGATGTTTTGGAAAGATGTCTGATATGCTTGTTACGTGTAGTGAAGTGAATAGGAGGAGGAGGAGGGGGTGTTTGTGAGAGTTAACTGGATTACTCTCTGTGTAGGTGTGGCACACATAGAAGAAGTGGGGGGAGCCAGGCAAATGAAATGGCCGAGACATAAACAAAGACAGTGAATTACGAGTCACCTGGGGAGAAGCAACGAGGCTATTAAGGGGGGATTGTTGATTTTTCTGGCCCCCCTTCCCCCTCATGATTAGCCCCATTAGTTTTGAAATTTTAAGACGTTCGTTCTATTAGTTCGGCGATTTTAAGACCTTTTATGGTATTTAGATGTCGTTTTTTCCTGGCGATCGATAGCGAGCCTGTAATATTAGGAGGAGCCGGCATTCGGCCGGGACATTTGTCTTAAAAAAAAAAAACTAAAATATATAATATTAATAATGATTTTTGTTTACACCTTTATCTTGAAAGGGGGTCTAGTGGTGTTATTTAAGAATTGATGGAGGTCTAGCGAGGAAACGAAACTAAGTAAATAATTAAATAGACCAAAAACAATGACCACGACTCTCACAAAGGAGAGAAAGGAGTATAACGAAGGGTAAAGGAATCAACTGACACGCTGATTAAGGGGGTATGTTGGTTTTTATGGCCCCCCCCTTTCTTCCTCATGTTTAGCCCCATTAGTTTTGAGATTTTAAGGTTTCGGCCCATTAGTTTGGCGACTATAAGACCTTTCACCCCATTTTTGTTGTGTCAATATTGAGACCTTTCGTACAATTTAGGTGTCAATTTGTTTCCTGGCGAGCGAAAGTGAGCCTTAAATATAGTATTTACCAGCCACCGGCCTGGACAATTTTGTATCGATAAATGTACAAGTTTATCTTGGAGGGAGGTCTTGGAGGGAGGTCTTTGGGTGTTTTTTTAAGCTTGGGAGGAAACTGAAAAACGAAAATAGTAAAAAAGATAAATAATAAGACAGATAATAAATAAGATATACTAAATAAGCAAATAAATCCCCCCCCCCCCCTTATGCTACGTAAAGGGTGCTCTGGAAAGAAAAATTAAGCAGTAATGAAGGGGACAGCGGAGGAGGAGGTCGTGTTGCCTCCCAGTCTTCCCAACCCTTTGACAATCGGGACACCTTTGACAGTATATTCTGACTATCATTAGACGATAGCTTTGATGCTACGCTAGATAATTTCTATAAAATATATTTTGAATAATTCACTTGGATATTCTGTTTTCATATGTACTAATCTATATTCTTATAAATTTCACCACAACACCAAACACCTCCAACGAAATTAATGAAAGCATATATGTGATCCACCGGGATTCGAACCTGGGTTATCACACACATATTTTAAACACTAACCATTACACCACCAGGACGGTTAAGTCATATTTAAGAAAAAACAAAATATCAAAATAATGCTGACAATTTACAAAACCTTGTAATTGTATATGACTTGCCAGACGTCAGGAACAAAAAATACCATCATATTTGCACCTCCCCCCAAAAAAATAAATAAATAAATAAATAAATAAATAAATAAATAAAAATGGTTGCATCTTCCACTTCTAAATTGCTTCCGCGTTCATGGGAAATCGCATGAACCAATTTTGAGCCACGGAATACATTGGAACCCTCACCAGAAATGTGTGGGTAAGAATTCCTTTTAATAATAATAATAATAATAATAATAATACAAATAATAAAGAAAAGAAAATAATAATAATGATAATGAAAGCTTTTAAAATCGACAAACTAATGGGGCAATCATATTCAAACGTGAAAACTAATGGGGTTAAACATGAGGAAGAAGTGGGTTTAGAAGAAAAAAAACGACCCCTCTTCCCTTAAGTCACACTGGCATTGAGATTGGATGGTTTTATTAGCAGGAGTTTATACCGAATGATTTTTTTATTATTATTATTATATATTCATTTATTATGCATATACTATACATTTTTGTTTTATCATTATATTATACTACATTGTATTAATATTATTTTGTATTAATAATGATTTCATCCATCCTTTTTCTCTTTAGGGTTTATATATTTATCTCTCTCTCTCTCAATAATATTTTTGGCTCTCGTTCATCTGCTCTCTCGCTCCTTATAAGCTCCTGGGACGCCTGATTATATTGCGAACAATCATGCAATCTCTCCCTCCCACTTGACCCTTCCCATTCTGTGTACGCTCTCTCTCTCTCTCTCTCTCTCTCTTAGATATAAACCCTTTAATTGAGAAACACACACAGACACAAGACTCACTCACACACACACACACACTCTCTCTCTCCTATAATTTTATCTATTGTATATCCTCTGCCTCTACTCTACTCTCGCTCTCGCTCTCGCTCTCTCTCTCTCTCTCTCTCTCTCTCTCTCTCTCATGCCGTGTCCAACATTTTCTGCTATAAAGTGGTTGGGAAAGGTCAGCTGCTGCGAATATACTGCTAAATCAAACTAGCGAACTCCATATTTGTTTAGGTTAAGGGGGCATGGTTGATTTTTTGGGACCCCCTTCTCCCTCATGCTCAGCCCCATCAGTTTTCACATGTTAAGATATTCGCTCCATTGGTTTGGCGATTTTAAGCCCTTTCACTCCATTTCTTTGTCAACATTAATACCTTTCGTGCCATTTAGGTGTCGATTTTTTTTCCTAGAGCCTGTAATTCTAGGAGGAACCGGCCTTCGACCTGGACATTTTTCTACCGAAAAATATACACACTTATCTTGAAGGGGTTTCAAGGGTGTGTGTGTGTGTGTGTGTGTGTGTGTGTGTGTGTGTGTGTGTGTGTGTGTGTGTGTGTGTGTTTTTTTTTTTTTTTTTTTTTTTTTTTTTTTTTTTTTTTTTTTTTGGTTAAAGCTTGATGGAGTGCTAGCGAGGAAACTATAAAATACAGTAATAAGTAGACCAAACAAATAACCACTACCCCCTTAACCCCTTCTGTACCGGTGATATACTTTTCATTACATTCTGGCTACTGTTAGACGATTATATTCAGCTTAAAAAGGGCCTCCAGCAATTAACAGGCTTCCAACTATCTCACTTAACCCTTTTTACTACCACAGCTCCTTCTTAAACTGCACAATATCGTCTAAATACAGCTAGAAAAAATGATAAAGACGTCGCCGGTACAGAAGGGGTTAACATTATAATAGACCTACATGTAAATAACTATACTCGGTTTATTTTCAACTGACGGTAAATTGCAAAGTTCCCATCAAAATGTCTCCGATATTTTGAAGATTATGTAGAGAAATAGGGTGGTAATTATTTAAACTTGGTCCTAACATAATGCAGAGACAGTAGTTTCAAATTTGCCAGTTAAGTATCGCGAAATTAGCCGCTACGGGATTCAATTTATCGACAACCGAAAATAAACAGAGTATAGACATCTTACTGTTAAGGCAATTAACCCTTCGAGGATCAGGACACGTTTTGGCAGTTTCTTTTGGCTATCATTCGACGATTTTATTCAGTTTAGGAAGCGATTGGAGGAGTCAGAAGGATGATTGAGATAGTTTTGAGCCTTTAGAATGTTAGAGACTCTTCCAAAGCTGAATAAAATCGTCTAATGAGAGCCATAAAATAAACTGTAAAAACGCGTCATAATCCTCAAGGGCTAAATAAACCCAAGTGAACTCCAAAAAATTGAAACACACACCATTCAGTTTATGGGAATCGTGTAATATGTCTCAGTTTACCCTCCATACAAGTTTTCTATGGCTCCCTGACACTACGTTTTCTTTGGTCACCTGCCCAAAAAACGTCTGTGATTCAGCTTCCCGTCAAAACCTGTCTAGCGTGATCTTCTAAATTGTAAAGATATGCACACATTTGATCATACATGGTATCTTGTATTCTTTACTCCATATATTTAATCTCACCAAATGAGCGATTGCAAATATATATAAATAGAAAATAGAATATAGCTGGTGAAACATTGGAATGAGCCAAAATTGTCATTGAGAGAGAGAGAGAGAGAATTAGCAAAATGGTTTTCAATATAATTAGAAGCATTAGTTCGTTCATAACAGCTCCACAGTGGCCACCCACTTTCGTGAATTCGATGGTTCAGGGCCAGTGTTACCACTACAAAATAGCGTAAGGCATTCCAGATCTCGCTCAAGGGGTTACCCTTCTTTTATGACTGACTGTACTTTACCTCTACAGTAGCCTATATGACTGTTTCTCCCCCTATGTCTAGTTATCTTTCGTTCTATCTATATATCTATCTATCCACTACAACATTCTGCCTTCCACCCCTCCACAATTACTTCTTCATAGGCGCCTTAATTTAGTCCTGGGGCGCGACAGGGGGCGCCGTATGTTACCTTATCACCCCCAGCAAGGCGCGGTTTACGACCAGGTTACGAGTATGTAGGGAGGCGGGGGGCAGAGAGAGAGTTACAAGGAATAGTTAGTATCTCAGAGACCTTGCGGTCCATTCCGAGGAGATACTCGAAGTGGAAGGAGAGAGGCTGTTTAGTGCAATACACTCTTTACAGCGTGTGCTAAATACTATCTACTCTCTGCTTGAACTGCTCTACTGAAGAACTAATTACAAGTGACAGACAGACAGACAGACAGACAGACAGACAGACAGAGAGAGAGAGAGAGAGAGAGAGAGGGAGAGAGAGAGACAGGAGAGAGAGAGAGCGACGACAGACAGAGAGAGAGAGAGAGAGAGAGAGAGAGAGAGAGAGAGAGAGAGAGAGAGAGAGAGAGAGAGAGAGAGGATATTGGCGAAGGGTAGGGCGATGGGGGATGACGGTAGAGGTGGAGGGGGTAGTGGTGGAGGGATGAATTCATAAACTAAGTGGGGGGGGGGGGGGCGATGGAGAGAGGGAATGGGGAGGGGGTATGAGAGGTTTTGATGGGGCATAGGAGGAGGAGGGGGGGTGGGGATGGGGGGATTGGGAAGGGAGAAGGGGATAAAAGAAGTGGGGAGGGTAGGGAAGGGGGAATATAAAGGTGAGGCAGTATGAATTGGAAAAGTATGGTAGTGTATGTGAGGGGGAGCGGGGGAGGGGTGAGTGAGAGGGAGGGGTTAAGGGGGAGAGGGAGAGGGGTTAAGGGGGAGAGGGAGGGGTGGAAGGAAGAGAGGGAGAGGGGTTAAGGGAGAGGGAGGGGTGGAGGAAGAGAGGCGAGAGGGGTTAAGGGGGGGAGGAGAGGATGGGTGGAGGAAGAGAGGGGGAGGGTGGAGGGAAGAGAGGGTGGAGGGTTGGAGGAAGAGAGGGTGAGGGGTGGAGGAAGAGAGGGGGAGGGTTGGAGGAAGAGAGGGGGAGGGGTGGAGGAAGAGAGGGGGAGATGGGGAGGGGGAGGTAGTGGAGGTGGGAAGCCATAAACTCGAGGAAGAGGCTTAAGGGGAGATTTGTATTTTGATCATATAATACAATATATATATATATATATATATATATATAGTATATATATATTCAAAATCTCAAATCAAACTGGGCTAAAAATGAGGGAGAAAGAGGTAACCTCCCCCCGTAACTCCTAAAATGACACGGCTCTCTCTCCCCACCCCACCAAGCTTGGTTGATGAAATAGTCTCCGGCCAGTATATGAGAATATATTCTTTCAAGATACCATTGGACGACTTAATTTAGGTTAGGAAGGAAATGTGCGATTAAATATTTTTTTTTATATTCCTACCCTTTAGAGGTTTACGGCATTCCCAAGCTGAATAAAATCGTCTTCTACTATAAAATGTAAATTGGTTGTTGAATAAGCGCCGGCGAGGTTAGGGAGGAGAAAGGCATAACGTTTAATGACCTTGAAGTAACTGCGAACATAGGATCAAATTATATGAATGGATTTGTTAAAGGGTCCATAATGCTGACTCACGTTTTCAGATATTCTGAAGGGGAGATGGGTCGTGTTTGTTGGTCTATTAATTAATATCTTCCTTTATTTCTTAGTTTCCTCGCTAGACCTTCATCAAGCTTTAAAAAAAACGCTCCCTAGGCCCCCTTCAAAATAAATTTGTACATTTTCGGTAGCAAAATGTCCCGGCCGAAGGCCGATTACAGGCTGGATATCGCTCGCCAGGAAATAATCAACCCCTAAATGGCACGAAAGGTCTTCATATTGACAGAGAAATGCGTTGTAAAGTCATAAAATCGCCAAACTAATGGGTCGAACGTCTTAAAATCTAAAAACCAATGGGATTAAACACGAGGGAGAAGGGGGCCAGAAAAAACAGCCCATCTCCCCTTAAATCCTCTATTACATGAAGCCAACTGAAGCACCTCTGATACCAATACGTGAAATCATTTATATATACAGTACAGTATATATATATATATATATATATATATATATACTGTATATACAGCATATATGATCATGTGTATATATAATCATTATTAGCATTATCAGAATCAGCATTATTAATAAGCTGATTTGCATTATCATCATTACTAAAATGTTCTTACCTTTCCCTTCCACTTAAAAAATATAATTTCAGCGTTCATATATTTTTCATATATCTTTTCTCCTCACACCCCATTGTTAAAAGAATCCCTGGCTGTTCGTTATTACTTCGTCCCGGGCTTTAAACTATCCCTGACAAAAAAGTAAACTGTGAAAAAGTACAAAATCCCCCTTAACGCAATATTCGTTTTCCTACCCAGTTGAGGCAAACACGACGTATGACATCGGTATTATATAATCTAGATTAAACTTGGCCTACCTTAATCAAACTTAAGCCAATTTATTCTAAAATTACTAAGCAATCATGCAAGTATTCTATGCATGTAATTAACATTTTAGCTTTATAGTTTGTGTGTTGGAATGCCACTTAATTGTAGTCTTATAAAATAGGGTATTCAACTCCTTTATCACGCAAACTTAATATATCTAAGGAAGCTTATTTGTTCAGCGTTTTATTTTTTCTATGTGGATGAGGTAGACAAAAGGCAGAACTGCCTGTGACGAGTGCCTCCCCCAGAGTTAAAAGAGTGACAGGGCCAACATCATGGGACGCTCAAGCCAAAATGCCTGGGCACACTGAGTTTGAAGCGGAGTTTGAAGCAATTAATTTCATAGGATGAGGGAAAGATGGATTCAGGGTTTCAGAGCTCAGCTGTTGAATAGAAGAAATATTGGGATTATCGTTTCACTCTTGGGTTGGAGAGTTGCACAGAGTAGGGGTGGGATTGTAATGCTAGACGGGTGCTACGTACTCTACGTAGAGGAGGTGGTATACATTGACAGAGCTCTGAGGAATACTGAGTGTTGCTTTAGCGGTAAAATAGCGAGAGAGATGCAACATTACGGCGAAGAGAGACAAATTGCAAAGAGTCGGTGAGTGGACGTGAGTTAATGAGACGAAAGGCTTTCTTTTCTACTTTGTCAAGAAGTGTTGTGTGAAAGGATCCTCCCTACACATGCAAACAATACTCAATACATGGACGCACTATGCCCCTGTACAGAGAAAGAAGCTGTGAAGAGGTAAAGAACCCCCGGAGGCGGTTGAGCACAAACAGCTTTTGGGAAGCTGATTTAGCAATAGTGGTAATATGGTCTTTCCCAAGCAAGATCCTAAATGCAACAATATCACACCGTTTTTTTTTCCCTCTCTCTCCTTTTCTCTCTTTCCCTGGCTTGTATCCATTCGGCTCCATTCACCCAACTGTTTTAAAACGTTTATCCCCATCCAGGTGTCGATTTCTTCCTGGCGAGCGATAGCGAGCCAGCATTGTATGGAGAAATCCGGCTTGGAGAAATTTTTCTATCGAAAAATGTAAAAGTTTAGCTTGCTGTCAAAACTAAAATATATATATGCTGGCTCGCTACCGCTCGTCAAGAAAATATTGATACCTGAATGGGGGTAAACATCTTAAAACAGTAGGCTGAATGGGGCCGAATGGATACAAGTCAAAGACAGAGGGAGAAAAAGATAAAAAAAAAAAGCTAGGTGGGTTCCCTTAAACAATTACTGCATACACAGTCAATTACATCATAGATATATCTCATTGTCTATCTTTGTATCGTTTCACATTATAACCAACCCACTAAATAAATTACAAATAAACCTAATTAATGAAACCAATGAAACCAATAATAATAAAACAACAATAATACAGAAGAACAATAATAACAACAGCAATAACAATACCAACAACAACGACAACAACAGCTGGTCTGGTTAATCTGCTCTACATGACTAACAGCAGAGATCCACGGTGTTCTTTCACTCTACCATAACTGCCGCAACTGGACGGGAAAAATTGGGTGTTCTCCGGCCCACACATCCTCACCGGCCCTTTGTCTCTCCCTCTCTTCAATCGATGGAAAGAGTTGCACCGAAAAAATGGCGAGTATCGGAAGGGTAGGTGGAAAATAGCTCCTATTAGAGAGAGAGAGAGAGAGAGAGAGAGAGAGAGAGAAATAGATAGGGAGAGAGAAATAGATAGGGAGAGAGAGAGAGAGAGAGAGAGAGAGAGAGAGAGAGAGAGAGAGAGAGAGAGAGAGAGAGAGAGAGAGAGAGAGAGAGAGAGAGAGAGAGAGAGAGAGAGAGAGAGAGAGAGAGAGAGAGAGAGAGAGAGAGAGATAAATAGATAGGGAGAGAGAGAGAGAGAGAGAGAGAGAGAGAGAGAGAGAGAGAGAGAGAGAGAGAGAGAGGAGAGAGAGAGAGAGAGAGAGAGAGAGAGAGAGGGAGAGAGAGAGAGAGATAGGGAGAGAGAGAGGGAGAGAGGGAGAGAGAGAGAGAGAGATAGGGAGAGAGAGAGATTGACATATACTGTATTTACATATATGTACATAGGTACACTAGCCACAAAGACCTTACGATCGCTGCGAGGTGGCCAGGACTTAATTCTAGTAGAGATAGCAACCCCTGAGTGAAAGTGGAAGGAAAGGATAGCAAAGAAGAAGAAGAAGAGAGAGAGAGAGAGAGATTGACATATACTGTATTTACATATATGTACATAGATTTACATAGGTACACTAGCCACAAAGACCTTACGATTGCTGCGAGGTGGCCAGGACTTTATTCTAGTAGTGATAGCAACCCCTGAGTGAAAGTGGAAGGAAAGGATAGCAAAGAAGAAGAGAGAAAGAGAGAGAGAGAGAGAGAGAGTGGGGGGGGGGGGGGGAGAGGGCCTACAGCAATTAACAGGCTTCGAACTATCTCCCTTAACCCTTTTTACTACCACAGATCCTTCTTAAACTGCACAAAATAGTCTAAATATAGCAAGAATATAATTAATAAGACGTCATGATTAACCCTTTCAAGATTCAAAACGCATTCATTTTCTGTTTTCCGGCTGTTATTAGACGAATGTACTCAGATTAGGAAGGGCATGTGGAAGTCAGAGGGTTATTAGGAAGGGCATGTGGAAGTCAGAGGGTTATTAGGAAGGGCATGTGGAAGTCAGAGGGTTATTAGGAAGGGCATGTGGAAGTCAGAGGGTTATTAGGAAGGGCATGTGGAAGTCAGAGGGTTATTAGGAAGGGCATGTGGAAGTCAGAGGGTTATTAGGAAGGGCATGTGGAAGTCAGAGGGTTATTAGGAAGGGCATGTGGAAGTCAGAGGGTTATTAGGAAGGGCATGTGGAAGTCAGAGGGTTATTAGGAAGGGCATGTGGAAGTCAGAGGGTTATTAGGAAGGGCATGTGGAAGTCAGAGGGTTATTAGGAAGGGCATGTGGAAGTCAGAGGGTTATTAGGAAGGGCATGTGGAAGTCAGAGGGTTATTAGGAAGGGCATGTGGAAGTCAGAGGGTTATTAGGAAGGGCATGTGGAAGTCAGAGGGTTATTAGGAAGGGCATGTGGAAGTCAGAGGGTTATTAGGAAGGGCATGTGGAAGTCAGAGGGTTATTAGGAAGGGCATGTGGAAGTCAGAGGGTTATTAGGAAGGGCATGTGGAAGTCAGAGGGTTATTAGGAAGGGCATGTGGAAGTCAGAGGGTTATTAGGAAGGGCATGTGGAAGTCAGAGGGTTATTAGGAAGGGCATGTGGAAGTCAGAGGGTTATTTGAGATAGTCTTTGCCCTCATAACTCCCACAGATCCTTCTTAAACTGGATGACATAGTTTTATGATAGCCAGAATAAACTGTCAAAAAGCGTCATAATCCTTTAAGGGGAGGTTTTTAGTGTGTTTCCTAGACTTCCATCAAGCTTGAAATTACACTCCATTGACCCCCTTTCAAGATAAATGTGTACATTTTTCGGTAGAAAAATTTCCCGGCCAATGGCCGGTTCCTCTTAAATTACAGGCTCGCTATCGTTCGCCAGGAAAAAATAGACACCTAAATGGCACTAAAGGTCTTAAAAGTGACATAAATAGGGTGAAAGTTCTTAAAATCGCCAAACTAATGGGGCGAACGTCTTAAGATCTCAAAAGCAATGGGGCTAAACATGAGGGAGAAAGGGGTCCAGAAAAAAAATCCCTCAAGTGGAATTCTCCCCTTAAGGGTTAAATTATTGAAAAAGTTAAACTGACCAAGGAAAAGGGATTAATAAACGCAAGAAAGTTCGAGAGAAATAGTGAGTAAATGAAACGATAGGAGGGAAAAAGAGAGAAAGTTAACGCTATCAGCACCGGTGACTTCTTTCTTATTTGATTTCAGCTAAATTTATACGATTTCATGAAGCTTAGGAAGGATATATGGTAGCTAAAAGGATTAATTAAGATAGTTTGTAGTCTTTTAATTGGTTGATATCCTACCTAAGCTGACTAAAATTGTCTAATAATGGCCAGATTGTAATGAAAAAGACATCGTCGGTACAGAAGAGGTTAAAGTAAAACTAGAGGGGCACTTGGGAGAGCACATACCTCCGCTTACGCTGGCGGAGGTATGCACTCGACCAATCGCCTCGTAAATGGAATCACTTCTTCCTTGGCGTATATCCTATCTGCCCACCAAATTTCGTGAACATTGGTCCATTACTTTGTGAGCCACCTACGCTGACGGAAGTATGCGCTCTACCGATCACCTATATTGAATAACTTCTTCCTTTGCGCATATCCTATCTGCCAATCAAATTTCGTGGTAAAAATTTAGCTATGGTCCCGTTAAAATATCCTCAAGTAACCTATTAAAAACTGTTCAGGGGACTGGTTAGAACTTGTAGGATGTTTAATTGAAGGTCGTAAATCAGTATTTACTGAGAAATAAAAGTCTTAAAATGCGCTATGTTTTACGGGAGGGTCTGTAAGCCGCCACATACGCGCGGCCCCGCCCACTGCCCATAATGTACAAATATTATATTATATTAACCTAACCTAACCTAACCCTAATATAATATAATATAATATAATATAATATATAATATAATATAATATATAATATAATATAATATAACATAACATAACATTACCTGGGAAAGAGAGGGCAGGGACCCTGGGTGACCCATAGCGCATTTTAAGACTTATTTCTCAGTAAATACTGGTTTCCGACATTCACTTAAACATCCTACAAGTTCTAACCAGTCCCCTGAACAGTTTTTAATAGGTTACTTGAGGATATTTTAACGGGACCATAGGTAAACATTTATCATAAAGTTTTATAGTTGATGTATAGAAAACTATACTCATAAATTAATTTCCAGAGATATATTTCCATAGTTAGAAATAGGTGAAGTCCACGAATGTTCATGAGTAGAGTATAGACCATTCATTATAAGTAGGCCAGACAGTGTGATTCCTTAGCTCTATGACTAAAAAAGGGCTAGAGAAAATGGGCTGCAAATTTCAACACCTAATCCCCGCCTGATTCTTCACAGATAGTAGAAATATTAGCTCGATTACTCTAGTCGTGTTGTGAGTTATAAGGGTTAGTGGATACGATGTTTGGCCTACCTATACTGCATAGACTATAGAGGCAGGGTAACCGAGTGTATACCATATATCTGCATGTGAGGCAAACAGAGTCGTCAATCCTCTCCACCACCGCTGTTCACACCCACCATCCATCACCACACGTCTACTACATAACAATAACAACAGTAATAACAATAACAACAACAGAAATAACAACAATTATAGCAACAATAATAACAATAACAGCAATAACAAAAATAACAAGAACAGCAATAACAACAATAATAACAGCAATAACAATAAGAACAACAAAAATAACAATAAGAACATCAATAACAACCCACCGTATATTGCCACCTGTCTCCTCACCAACAATAACAACAGCAATGACAAACATAACAATAACATCAATAACAACAATAATAACAACAATAATAACACCAATAACAACAGCAATAACTCCAACAATAACAACAGCAATGGCAAATATAACACCAATAACAACAACTCCAACATCACCGACATCAGTAACAAAAAACAAACAACTCACAAAATCAATTCGAACAAAAACATCAAGAAAACAACAACTCGAACAATTAACAAGAAAACAACAACTCGAACAAAAAAACATCAATAACATGAAAATAACAACTCACACAATTAACAACAACAATCACATGAAAACAACAACTCCAACAAATAGAATGAAAACAAAACTTCGAACAAATAAAAACTAAACAATAAAACAACAATTCGAACAAAAACTAACAAAACAACAAAATAATTCGAAACAACAACAACTCTAACAAAGACAACAGCAACAACAATACCATGTCCAAGGACAGAAGAACGAGATACATTTGTTCTGACCCTCCTGATACCCGAACTGAACAAACGCAATACAATATGGTGAAACTACAGAACCGATGTAATTGTAAACTAGAATAATACAAAACTTCGCAATATATCTATCTATCTATCTATATGCTCAGGCCCAATCCCCACTTTTCCTATTTTTTTATTTTATTTTTCCTCTATTTTATTATTATAATTATTATATATATTGTTTTTTGTATTTTCTTGGGGGTGGCCGACTCAAGACAGAGCAAGAACAGGAAAACACAAAACACAAGACAAAACAGCGAACACAGACAAAACACAAAATTCACACACATCTAGGTCACCCAGGAGAATACCCAGAGACCAGGGTCGCTCCAGCACTCCCATGGCCCCCGACCATAGATTATTAAACTATTAACCCCTTCTGTACTGGTGACGTCCTTTTCAGTATATTATGGCAACTATTAAAAGATTTCAGCTAAACGGATTAATTGAGATAGTTTGTAGCCTATTAAGGATTAGAGTACTTTCCTAAACTTAATACAAATAATCTAATAGTTGCCAGAATATAATGAAAAGGACGTCACCGGTACAGTATGGATTAAATATGCAGTTCTATTTTAATTCCGCTCCCAAATATCTCAAAACATTCTTTGATGGCAAAATTATGCGAGGTCGACAATTTGAATCTCCGGTAAACCTGACTTTTTGGACCGACAGCGATTTCAGTAAGTTTTTTTTTTTTTTTGTATTTTTTCCTTCAGATATAGTGTTGTTTTATACTGAAGAGGAGCGGAAATTAGTATTTACCCATTATCCAACAATCTAAAAACACACCCCTATTAGACTATTTTTATTTTATTTTTTTTCTAGGCTATTAGCCTAACCTAACAACCTTACCTAACCTAACCTAGTATACTGTGGGTGGGGGCTGCCACCCCCGCTGGTTAGGTTACTTTTTTTTTTTTTTTTTGTGCCATTAGCCTAACTTAACAACCTAACCTAACCTAACCTAATATACACCCCCGCTGGTTGGGTACTGGCTGAAAAACTTATTGTTTTACAGTAGCCTAGGCCTATACATGTATTTTAGCGGTTTTTTTTCTTCTCCCTTGTAATACATTTCCGCTCTTAATGCCATATATAGCAATGATGTATATGCTCTACCGGACCTATTAGGCCTAAACAGATCGATGGGCTAACTGTCGGTCCAAAACATCAGTATAACCGAATCTCCCGCCTCCTACATCGCCACTGCAGCTGTGGGCCTGCCCACACAGCCCTTCAATCAACAGACAAGACGAGACAAGGCCTACCACCCCAAACTACTCGCACTCAATGCCAGAAACGGTATTTAGATATGATTCTGACATTTTATTTGGTGCAGTTATTTGTTATTGTCCTTTTATATCTACTAATACCGATGATTTGTGTTGATTTTTCCAAGTATATAAATTCATGTGTTGTGCACGACTTTGTCTGAAACATGCTGGCTGTCTAGCAAGCTAAGAAAAAAGAAAAACTGGTGATTGTTTATTATATCTGGAGATTCATACGGCTATAACTGAATTGATATATTTAGGTATTTTATATTTATTTATTCTGCAGATTGGACTATCAAAATTATTATTGGCAAACTTTTCCTACATCTGCAACAGTAACAGACGACAGAATCGGACACAGACGCATTCCGCCAATCAGCTGAAGATGTTACCATACAGGTGAGTTGTGCTTTTGCCAGAGTTGCTGGATCGGGGTTTAGTTAGTGTTGCCATTGTAGCTACTTTCCTGCTAAATCTAGAGGTATTTACGTCGATCTAGCAGCAAATATTTACAGCTAGCGTCACTAATTCTAGCGATATTCTGAGAGATTTGAGCCATTTTTGAGCGATATTCTAGAAATTGTGGCATTATTCTAATGATATACAGCAACTCAATTACTTTACACCGGCCTTCTAGCGAATTTTGGAAACGGATCTAGCGGAGTATTGTGGGTCAATATACAGGAGGCGCTACAATATAGGTAGCAAAATTATAATGGTAGTTTTGGGTTCCTATCATCATATGCTTCATTTCTATATACTTTTTATGCCCGGGAAAGAAAAACAAATCTTGGGTTTTTTATTTTTTCTTGGATTTTATTTGTATTTTTTGTATTAACCTAACCAAAAAACCTAACCTAAATGTATTTGGGGGCTATTAGGTTAGGTTTTTTGGTTAGGTTAATGACCAAAACAAAAAATCCCAAGAAAATTAATGAAAAATCCCAAGATTTTTTATTTTTTTTTTCCCGGGGATAAAAAGTATATAGAAATGAAGCATATGATGATAGGAACCCAAAACTACCATTAGAATTTTGCTACCTATATTGTAGCGCCTCCTGTATATTGACCGTATTGTGTCTTGATTTGGCAACTCTGGGATTAGTGTTAACCTATTATAGACTAATAGCACACACAACAAAGCCACTCCAACAGCCCTTCTCTCTCTACACTGTTCAGAAAATAGATAAGTAAAAAAATGGCTACGAGGTGCCGTTGTATAACCTTAACCTGATCTGAACCTATTGTAATGACAGATTAGGACCGAGGCTGGGACACTGTGGGCCTATCTTAGGTGGAGGCTGCCGTCCCCACACCCCTGCAAACTTGTTAAATTACTAAAACATAATAGGTGAACGTAGCCTAAACGTAAAGCCCGACATTGTGTGTATAGTCAACAGAAAACAGTACATACGAGCGAGGCAGACGAGCGCCAACTACAGTAGACTTGTGAAAGATTACACTTTTCTTGTCCTTACCTTACAAGCGTAGGACCAAACTCAGCCGTCAGCAACATTCCTCTCTTGAGCTTCCCCCCCGGTATCGTATATAAATCACCACACCACCGACACAACCTCTTCGCACCGAGTTCATCATCATACTGAAAAACAAAAGTAAAGAAATCGCCGTCAGATGGCGCTCGATTAAAGGGTTTGTGCTCGAAGCTTCTGTTCGAAACCGCTTAATAAGAAATTCGTTACCAATATATCCGAGCTACGTTTGAGAACCTATTACAAGAATGCTTACATTAACTGTGTTGAGGCCTTTACTAAATTGATTGAAGAATAGCTAATCAGGTTTTAAACTTAATCAATATATTGTATATTGAACGATACGCAAAAGAACCGAAGTGAATGAGGGAGAATGGAATGTCGCCCACGCTCCTTAATGCTCTAGATATTATTGTACTACGAGTGGACATCTTCATATTTAGACGCCATTTTGGTGTGATCAAACAACGTTATTTATTGTGTATGTGTGACCATGTGGCATATATATCCAAAGACCAAACTATATATCCTGTACTAATATTCCTGAATGTTTAATATGGGTATGGATATAATATTTGAGATATAGGTAGCGCCAACGAACTTGACAATAATCTTGACCCCTTAATTTATTATAAATTGAAATGAATGAAAGCAAACTGGCTGTAAATATCCACACCTATTTCCTGGTGGACTCTTCCAAATGTTAGAAACGTTAGCCCGATTGCTTTCATTCATTTCGAGTTAAAAGTTAAGGGGGTCAATATTATTGTCAAGTTCGCTGGCGCTACCTATAGTTAGTTAAAATAGGACATCAGAGGCTATCAACCCTTCTGGATTATTAAGCCAGCGCACTGTAAGTCAAGAATAGCATCAGGACTAGAGCCCCTTTTCGAGAACTCCACAGTCCCTTGAGAGAGAGAGAGAGAGAGAGAGAGAGAGAAACAGAGACAGAGACAGAGAGAGAGAGAGAGAGTGAAAACAAGAGAGAGAAAGAGAGATCTGGTCCCTTGAATACTTGAGCGTAAATCAAAGAGAGTACCACCAGGGGCATCAGAATGGCGGAGATTGGCATGCAGTAACTATGAAAAAAGGATAGTCTCTAATTAATTCGTATATATTCGTGGACTTTACCTGTTGTTACATATGGAACTATATATATATATTTGCAAGCCAATATATGAATATATTTTTCTATAAATCAACTACAAAACTATATATACTATTTACTTAAAAGCAAGTTCTATCCAAAAAGCAATCCAAATAGTCATAATTGCATAAAGAAAAACATAAGAGGGTCCAGGAATTCTTACGAGTGGACTAGAGACTATGGTATCCGAGTGTACTGTAAAATAGCCGACAGGTAGAGGTGGCACAAATTTAGAGCAAGTCTGACACAATGACGAAATACTTTGAATTTGTTTTAATACTTTTCTTTTAAGGAGAGATGGGCCGTGTTCCTGGTCCCCTTTCTTCCTCATGTTTATCCCCATTTGTGTTGATATTTTCAGAGGTTTGCCCCATTAGTGTGTCGATTTTAAGACTTTTTGACACATATTACGACCTTTCGTGTCCTCTAGGTGTCGATTTTTCTCCTGGCGAGCGATAGCGAGCCAGCAATTGAGGAGGAACCGGCCTCCGGCCATGACATTTTTCTACCGAAAAATGTACAAACTAATCTTGAAGGGAGATCTAATGGATGTTTTTTTTAAGTTTGATGGAGGTCTAGGGAGGAAAAAAAAAAATATATATGAATATATAAATAAATAGACCACAAAAATAACCAGTGTCCCCTTAATATACAGTATGTCCTATTCCTATTCAGTGTTTTCCCTCAATGTTCACTAGTTCAAGTGCATCCTATAGTAGTGTACCAGGTATTTGTGTGGGCGGCTGTACAGTCGGCCAAATAAGTGATGTCGCGGCACCAAGTATATTTCGATCAATAATTGGTAACAGCACTATCTAATCATTAATTCATCGTTGCGAGTGAGATATACAAACATCTGCATATCCTTACACACCCTATTCAACCTCTGACACACCGTACATTAATACAGAAGACTTATTTGGCCAACCGTACTATCAACGACAAAAGTTCGTTCCTCCAACCTACCACCTTGTGAATCCGAATCACCTGGGGGTCGAAACACGAACCATTTATTGGCACTTATTTCAGATGCTTCGTTTATCGACCCCCAGGTGTTTCGGATTCACGCAGTGGTTGGTTGATGGGAACGAACTTTGGTCGTTTATAGTACACGAGAATAGCATACTTCCAAAGCTGAATCAACTCGCCCAATGTTAACAGCCATATAATACCATTAATATGACTACTACGTTAATGTTGTCCTCAAACTTTCGAAGCAACACCAAACTGAAGCAATTCACTTTCTGATTATCAACATTTATATATATTTTGTAGGTTTGCTTGATCAGTTCGAAGCCTCAACTTACAAAGGAGTACAAAGGAAATCAAGCAACAACAGGTCTGGTGACCCTTCTAGGCTGCTTGTCCTCCAAAACACAGGATCAATTGTCCAAACAGTGGTTTGGAGTGGATAAGGGAACATTGGAAAGGGAACTACTGCCCTGGAACTAATGTCCGTGGCAGGATTAGGAAGTTAGTAGGGGACAGATGGGTTAGTAACTGAGGGGGGGATAAAATAAAGTTATTAATTTACAAACGCAGTCAGTCGCTGGTTTGATGCAAGATATTTGTCTAGGCGAAGTTTAAATGAATCAACGGTGCTGTAGTCTATAACGTTTCGGGGAAGCCCATTCCACAAGTTGACAACTCGATTGAAGAAGAAATTCTTAGATTCGTGTGAGTTAAAAGATTTACCGATAATTTTGCAACCGTTTCCCCGCGTGTAATTAGATTGGTCGATAGTGAAGTACTTACTACAGTTCATATTGTCGATGCCTTTGATGATTTTGAACACTTGAATTAAGTCACCTCTTAATCTGCGCTGGGTTAATTAAAGGAAATAGATTTAATTCTCGAAGACGCTCCTCGTATGGTTTGTTCTTTAGGCTAGGTATCATTTTGGTAACTCTACGTTGAACTCGTTCTAGCTTGTCTATATCTTTTTGGTAATAAGGAATGGAATGATGTGAGTATGGCCTAAAGTTCACTCTAGGACATTAATCGTGGTCATACATTTTTGAAGCTACCCCTAACTGAATCGAATCTTCACAATAATTCTACACCTCATAGAATCAGGTATGGCCACTAATACTGTATATGACTGATTGATAAGCCATGCAACAATTTAGCAATCTCTCTCTCTCTCTCTCTCTCTCTCTATATATATATATATATATATATATATATATATATATATATATATATATATATGTGCTGTACCTGGTATCAGTGCATTACCACAAGCCCACCGAAACGAATGTTAAGGCTCTCAGCCTATGCCCGAGAGGAAGTAGGTTGGAATATAGAAAAAAAAAAAAAAAAAAAAAAATATATATATACCAGTATATATAATTATATATATATATATATATATATATATATATATATATATATATATATATATATATTCTAATATATATTCTAGCTATATAGTATGTACAGTACACCGGGCGACCCACAAAGCTTAGAAATAGAAAGAACCCTCCTTTTACCGACAACGCTATTCCTTCATTAACCCGTACAGTACCGGTGGCATCCTTTTCAATATATTCTGGCAACTATTAGGCGATTTTATCCAGCTTAACCCTTAACTGTCGGCGCGCAACATAAGTCGAGTTAAATAAAGCTGGACTATGTGGCGGCGCTCGACATAGGTCGTGTGGCAATTTCAGCACGTAATGTTGCTGAGAGAGAGAGACAAGTGGTGGCAGGAGAGTAGCGAGCGTATGACTGCTCCAGACCACCGCGGCGAACCTACTGACACGAATCCCACCTCCTCCCTCCCTCTCTCACTCGCTATATACGGAATTGTATGGGGAAAGTGCCTAATTACATGCTTTTTGCACTCGCGTTGCACGGTTGTTGCAAGAAAACTAGCCATCATAAAAGGATCGTTATGGTGTCATTCGAAAGCTCTGTTTATGCCCTTTCAGGGATAGATATTTGTTTTACGCTCTGGGTCTTATTTAGGCATGAAAATTATCACGTAAACAGCCCTATTTTGGCTAAAAACACCCCGCTGGGCGGTATATATAAATAAACCGCCTAGGCCGCTAATAAGGTGTTAAGAAGGGCCTCCACCAATTAACAGGCTTCGATCTATATCAGTTAACCATTTTGACTATCACAGGTCCTTCTTATGATGCACAAACTCGTCTAAATATATATACGGTATATATTTTTTTTTTTTCTATATTCCAACTTACTTCCTCTCGGGCATAGGCTGAGAGCCTTAACATTCACCGCTTTACAATGAACAGTGAAGCCCGTGAGGTCTTGTTCCAGTCTAGGGAGTGAGACATGTGAAGCACGTAGAGTACAACGAGCACCTGCCATCTTGCCTTCACATGGGGCACGGTGCTCACTCATGGCCCAAAACGACCCTATCTCTGAAGCCACTTCGTTCCCGTGCTTCACTGTCTCACCCCCTACACTCGGACTCTCACACTTACACACACAACGCCACCTGTTGAGCAGATAACTCACCAGGCATTGCACCCCTATAGCATATTTTGAATATGGGAATATTCATACAGTGCTATTTTAATCAGGGAACAATGAGGGTATTTTATTGACGTTTCGGTGGGCTTGTGGTAATGCACTGATACTAGGTACAGCACAAATTCCATCCCAATAATATCTTCCCATTGATACATCGGGATTTGAACCCGGGACCTTTGGATTACCAGGCCTGTGGCAAGACCACTCCACCACACCTCCCCTACAATAAGATTAAAAAGACGTCGTTGGTACAGAAGGGGTTAATCAGCAGTCGTCCAAACAACCCACAGACCCCAAATAAAAGGCCAGGTGTTAATTAAGGAAGCCCACCTCGCTTTTTGTTTTCTCTTTCTCTCCCTCTCTCTTTGGTTTGTATCCATTCAGCCCCATTCAGCCTACTGACTTAAGACGTTTACCCCCATCCAGGTGTCAATATTTTCCTGGCGAGCGGTAGTGAGCATATATATTTTTTTGTTTTGAAAGGAAGCTAAATTTGTAAATTTTTCGATAGAAAAATGTCTCCAGCGAAGCCAGATTACTCCATTCAATGCTGGCTCGCTATCGCTCACCAGGAAGAAATCGACACCTGGATGGGGATAAAAGTCTTAAAACAGTTGGCTGAATGGGGCCGAGTGGATACAAGCCAGGGAAAGAGAGAAAAGGAGAGGAAGACAAAAAGGCCCGGTGTTAATTAAGAGATCCGCCTCGCCCGACTCAAATACAACCCACAGAACAGCCTCGGGAAGTAAGTCATGCCTCACCACACACACCTTCAGTATACTCAGTTTCTTTCCACCTGGCGGTAAATTGAATCCCTTGGCAGCTAATTGAATCGCTTAGCAGCTAATTTAATCCCTTAGCAGCTAATTTAATCCCTTAGCAGCTAATTTAATCCCTTAGCAGCTAATTTAATCCCTTAGCAGCTAATTTCTCGATAAACAATGGACAAATATGAAACTACCATGGCTCTGCTTCATATTAGTGCTAATTAAGTCTGCATAATTAACAACACATTTCGCTACAAAGTCTGCATAATAGGTGAGTGATCAAGATGAAGACAACAATAATTTACCGTCAGATGAAAAAAATAAATAAAATACAGAAGGGTATGGCTGTTGTATATCAGTTATCTTTTGTTATTTATATATCTTTCTATGTATTTTTTTTTTTTTTAGCAACCTTGGATACTATGCAGTAAACTAGTATATCACGCCTGTCACTGGCCTTAAGGAACACCCCGTTCTTAACATTAATCATCCATTACAAACCCCGATGTACTTGAATACACTAATGAAAGCATATGGTCCTCCCGGGATTCGAGCTCGGGACACCAGACCCAGAACATAAGCATCTAAACCAACACAGTTAATATAATAACAAGCATTGACGGCCTTTTAACTTAATTAGGCTAGGGCTACTATTAGACGATTTGACTCAGTTATAAAAGGGCCTCCAGCACTTAAGGGGAGATTTCCACTTGAGGGATTCTTTTCTTTACCCATTTCTCCCTCATGTTTAGCCCCATTGCTTTTGAGCTTTTAAGACGTTCGCCCCATTAGTTTGGCGTTTTAAAGAACTTTCGTCCCATTTATGTCACTTTTAAAACCTTTCGTGCCATTTAGGGGTCGATTTTTTCCTGGCGAGCGATAGCGAGCCTGTAATTTAAGAGGAATCGGCCTTCGGCCGGGACATTTTTCTATCGAAAAATGTACAAATTTATCTTGAAAGGGAGTCAAGGGGGTGTAATTTCAAGCTTGATGGAAGTCTAAGAAACACACTAAAAACCTCCCCTTTAACAGGCTTTGAACTATCTCATTTAATCCTTCTAAAACGACACAACATGCGTCTCAATATTGCCAGCATAAAGTAAAAAAGGCGTCGCCGGTACAGCATGGGTTGAAAGTGAAGGCATTAAAGAATATATTATGTTGGTGGAGGAGATGCATGTCTGACCAGCCCTGATGATGTATGTCTGACCAGCCCTGATGATGTATGTCTGACCAGCCCTGATGATGTATGTCTGACCAGCCCTGATGATGCATGTCTGACCAGCCCTGATGATGTATGTCTGACCAGCCCTGATGATGCATGTCTGACCAGCCCTGATGATGTATGTCTGACCAGCCCTGATGATGCATGTCTGACCAGCCCTGATGATGTATGTCTGACCAGCCCTGATGATGCATGTCTGACCAGCCCTGATGATGCATGTCTGACCAGCCCTGATGATGCATGTCTGACCAGCCCTGATGATGCATGTCTGACCAGCCCTGATGATGATATTGGTTATACCGGGATAACCTAATTCCACCCACCCCCCATCCGCGATCATCTCGGGATAATGCCCCCTAAGCTGATTAACCGGGTTCTATTATAAGCGAGAGTGGTCAGCCGGGCGCTTCGTATTACGCTAAAAATATACCAACCCCGACCACCAACAAATACTGGAGAACTCGCCCTGAAAACACAACTCGCCCTGAAAACACAACTCGCCCTGAAAACAACTCGCCCAGAAAAAACAACTCGTCCCGAAACAAAGTCGCCCAATGTTTTTTTTTTTTTTTATATATTCCAACTACTCCCTCTCGGGCATAGGCTGAGAGCCTGTGCATTCAACCGTACATTTAACGACGAAGCCGGTGAGGTCTCGTTCCAGTCTAGGGAGTGAGACATGTGAAGGACTTTGGGATACAACCAGCCCCGGATATCTTGCCTTCGCAATATGCACGGTTGCCCACCCACGGCTCGAAGCAGCCACATCTCTGAAGCTGCTTCGCCCCAGTGCTTCACTGTCTCACCACCTAGACTCGGACCCTCACTCTCAGAACGCCACCTATTGAGCAATGATCTCACTAGGCATTGCCCCCCTGTAGCATATTTTGAATATGGGAATATTCATACAATGCTATTTAGTCAGGGAACAATGAGGGTATTTTTTTGGCGTTTCGGTGTGCTGTGGTAATGCACTGATACTAGGTACAGCACAAATTCCATCCCAATAATATCTTCCCATTGATACTTCGGGATTCGAGCCCGGGACCATTGATTTTTTTTTCTTTTCTATGTGAATGAGGGAGACAAAAGGCATAACTGCATGCAGCGAGTGCCTCCCCCAGAGTTGAAAGAGTGACAGGGCCACTCCACCACACACACACACATATACAGTATATATATATATAATTGAACTAATTAAGGGGAGATTGGTCGTGTATTTATTGATCAAAATCAATTTTATACCGAACCATCACTTATGTGGGCGACTGTACATGTAGGTCAAAGGGTACTCTCTCCCACGCAGAATGAACTTTTAGCTCTCTATCTCTCAATTTGATAATACACTTTAATCCTCGACGGGAGAGCTTAAGGGGAGATTGTTAGTTTGATTCCTAGATCCCCATCAAGCCCAAGACCCCCCTTCGATATGAATCTGTAAATTTTTCAGTAGAAAAAGCCAGTTCCTCCTATATTACAGGCTCGTTATCGCTCGCCAGGAAAATTCAGCACCTAAATGGTACGAACAGTCTTAAAATTGGCAGAATTTGGGCGAAATGTCTTAAAATCGCCAAACTAACGGGGCGAACGTCTAAAAATCTCAAAACTAATGGGGCTAAACATGAGGGAGTACGAGGTTAAGCAAAAAAAAACTTAAGTGAAAATCTCTCCTTAAGCAAGACGAGGGTGAGAATAGCCAACATAATTTAGCATAATTAGCGGATCTGTTTTGCGTTCTTTTGTTGGGCTCCGTAAAAATCCGACCAGATCCACCGTACAGTCCGCCAAATAAGTGATGTCGCGGCACCATGTATATTTCGATCAATAATTGGTATCGGCACTATCTAAGCATTGATTTATCGTTTCGAGTGCGATATATAAACATGTCCCTATCTATACACAATTACACATGCTAGTCAACATCCGACAGACATTAATACAGCACACAGGGATCAAAACGTAATAACAGCGGCGACACGACTTATTTGGCCAACTGTACTAGGCCGCAAGTGTGGTGTATGCAACCCAGTTCGGCCCATTCGTGTGGTGGGGAGAGAGAATTAACCCCTTGATATAATAATAATAATAATAACAATGATAATAATACTAATAATACTACTAATAATAATAATAATCATGTATGTATGTATGTACTCAGGCCCATTCCCCACTTTTCATTTTTCCTGTTTTTTTTTCTTTTTTTCTGGGGGTGGCCGACTCAAGACAGAGAAAACAATGAACACACAAAAACAAATTCACACACATCTAGTTCACCCAGGAGAAGACCCAGAGACCAGAAAATAATAATAATAATAATAATAATAATAATAATAATAATAATAATGATCTAAGACGCAATTAATCTCTATATATCTGGCTGTTATTAGACGATTGTATTCAGATTCGGATGGGGTATGTGGAAGTCAGAGGGTTCATTGAGATAGTCTGGACCCTTATCGTTCCCACAGATCCTTCCTAAACTGTATAAAATCGTCTAATGATAGCCAGAATAAACTGTCAACACGCGTCACGATCCTCAAAGGGTTAATGGGCTAGTGGCTGTTTTTTGGTCTATTAATTCATGTATTAATTTGTTTTTTAGTTTCCTCTCAAGACCTCCCTCAAACTAAGAAAAACACCCACTTAAACCCCCCCCCCCCCCACCCCCTCAATATAAAATTGTACATTTTAAGGTAGAAAAATGTCCCGGCCAGAGACCGGTTTCTGTTATAATTACAGGCTCGCTATCGCTCGCCAGGAAAACATCGACACCTAAATCGCACAAAAGCAACAGACAATGCAAGCCAGAATTTGGGCCTAAGAGTGTACAGTCGGTCTAATAAGTGATATCCCGGCACCAATTATATTTTGATCAATAATAATTGGTATCAGCAATATCTAAAACTGGATTGAATCGTTTCAAGTGAGATATACAACCATGTTCCTACACTTACCCACCCTATTCACCATCGTTTCAAGTGAGATATACAACCATGTTCCTACACTTACCCACCCTATTCAGCATCTTTCAGACCTTAGTACAGCATAGACGGAACCAAACGTACTAACAGCTGAGACATTATTATTAGCGCTACCGTACAGTGGCCATCCTTAAGGGGAGGTTTTTAGTTTGTTTCCTAGACTTCCATCAAGCTTGAAATTACACCCCCATGACCCCCTTTCAAGATAAATTTGTACATTTTTCGGTAGAAAATATTTCCGGCCAAAGGCCGGTTCCTCTTAAATTACAGGCTCGCTATCGCTCGCCAGGAAAAAATTGACACCTAAATTGGACGAAAGGTCTTAAAATTGACATAAATGGGGTGAAAGTTCTTAAAATAGCCAAACTAATGGGGCGAACGTCTTACAATCTCAACAGCAATGGGGCTAAACATGAGGGAGAAAGGGGTCAAGAAAAAAATCCCTCAAGTGGAAATCTGCCCTTAACCCCTTTAGCACCATAACACCATTTTACCTTTGATTCTGGCTAAAACTAGATGCTTTTGCGCAGTTTCAGAAGGAACTGTGTTACTAGGAGGGTTTATGGAGATCGTACTTACCCATTTGAGTCGTATAGGTAGATTACAAACTAAAGAAAATCGTCTACTGGTAACTAGCATATGATGATAATTACGAAATGGTGGTGAAGGGGTTAACTAAATTTTTCCTCTGGTAATTAACCCCGTCTGTTCCGGCGACGTCTTTTTCATTATATTCTGGCAACTATTACAGAGTTATATTCAGCTTAGGAAGGATCTCTAGCAATTATATAGCTTCGAACTATCTCAATCAACCCTTTTAATTACCACAGATCCTTCTTAAACTGCATAACATCGTTTAAATACAGCCAGAACAAAATACAAAGGACGTCGCCGGTACAGAAAGGGTTAAACTGGAGATATATAATGCTACATCCTATTCCAAGTAAGTAGGCCAAAACACTTGAACATTAAGCTCTGTAACTCAAACATGGCTAGAGCAAATGGGTTGTAAATTTCCACATCTACAGTAATCCCTACCTGACTCTTCCCAAATTGTAGAAATATTAGCTCAATTACGCTAGTAGTTTCTCAGGTCTAGAGGTTAATGTTCAAGAAATTTGGCCTATTTATTTAGAACAGTGTATAGCTATAATATACAGTATATTATATATATATATATATATATGTATATATAACTATATAACATATATATATATATATATATATATATATATATATATATATATATATATATAGTTATAATACACAGACTGGTACCCCTGTGATAATAATGGTAGGGTGTGTGATGAAGCAGACAGCACCCCTAAAAGATGAACGGGGGTGCTGGGATAAGTGACAAGGGCGCTGGGGGCGTGGGAAGGGCGATGGGAAGCGTCTGGAAATGTCTGGGAGTTTAAGGGTTATGTTTTTAAGCTTGTACCCTTGACCTCTATCCAGGTAAAAAAATATAAAAAAATAAAGTAAATGAATACAAATATGATAAATACAAAAAGGAAATTCAGGCCCCCCCCCCCCCCTTCGAGTTATAAAGATTGGGATTGGTAGATCTGATTTCGGCTATATCATTGTTAGAACATATTAAGCAAGGGAAAGTAAGTCTATCTCAAATAAAAATGCATACATCGCTATGTATTATCCCGAACATTCACCCAAAGTTCGTAGATTTGCTTAAATATTCAAGTTATTATGTCTACTGATTGGCAACGCATATAAAACCTGCTGGCTGCCCCAACATACTTTACTCGATTTTATAAGAATACATATATGTGTTTTATTGGTGGCTGCTTAATGAAGGAGCATCTATTCTTCCCAACGTGAACATTACATAGTCTAATTTACAGTAGTATAAAGGACAGACACAGGTAACACATTAATGGCAAGTGGTATCCCTGCACCACTACACCAGTATTGCCAGCTAATTCTGCGAGCCCCAGAGCGAGGATGGGTCAGCTGGAACTTTGACCAACTGTACATAGGAACTTACCAAATTGTTTACTTGTAAATGATCTGGATGAGGTTCTGCTTTACTGAGGCAAGGAGTCATAAGTTGGGCAGCATACTGCCAGGCGCTCTACACACACATCCTTTAATTATAAAATATATATATATATATATATTTTATGATTTTACTACGGTTATTAGGGTACGTACTTTTAATGAATTTTAAAAGATTTTACTACGCTTATTAAATACTCATTCTGTGCAAGTTGTGAAATGAAGCTTGATTTACGTCAAGTGGTTTGTCATGATGAACATGATTACAGGGGTGACCGGACAACACAACCAGTAGACCATTTCAACCAGTAGCTCTCAACCAGTACCAAATCAACCAATACGGTTAGGTTAAGTTAGGGTAGTACTATATGTTGGCACTGGTTTGGTTGGTCTAGGTTGATTTGGTACTGGTTGAGATGACATGGAACCGATTACAGGAATTTGAGACTGACTGAGAACCGGTATGACTGACTGAGAACCGGTATGATTCTCGCCCAAGTGAAGTGTCGAATACGGCAAAATAGAGCTTAACCCATGCAGTACCAGAGACGTCCTTTTCATCATATTCTGGCAACTATTACACGATTTTATTCAGCTTAGGAAGGACCTCTAGCAATAATAGGGATGTAAACTATCTCAACCTACCCCTTAACTACCACACATCCTTCCTAAGCTGCACAATAACGTCTAAATATAGCTACAAAAGAATATAACACACGTCGCTGGTACGCAAAGGGTTAACTTATCGCCCAAATGAAGAGATGACTGGCGCCCAGATGATATATTTTGTTCGCTCAAATGAAGTGCTCAATCGCCCAAATGATATGCGCCCGTGTCTGTGTCAGTGTGTGTCTGTGCGTGTGTGTCTGTGCGATGCGTGTCACGTTTATGTAAATACAAACTAAGATAGTATAAATCAATCGGGGTAAAACAAAATTGTTTGTCTTAACTTTGCTTTGCCTCAGGCATTATTAATACTAGGGAGAAAGTACATATATCATAGAATAGGGTACATATGAGGCCTTGATGTGGCAGCAGTAAATATAGCCTAGCACATAAGAATAACCAGGTATTCCAGAATAAACAGATTTTGTATTACCCCGGCCAAAAGGGTAAACACGAATCACGTATGGGGTAAAAAAAAACATAGCAAACAAATGGAAGTAAATGACAACAGAGATATAACTACTGCTCCTCTGCAGAGAATGGGTGACCTATAATGACAACAGAGATATAACTACTGCTCCTCTGCAGAGAATGGGTGACCTATTGTGGCACACATCATTCAATTGTGTCATAATTGTATTCTGTTCAATCTCAGTGCGGATTATTTTTATTACCCCAACTGCATGTTAATAGTCGGGGTAAAAATAACTCATATATACATCTATGCTGGAGTTGTTTTTTATTACCCCCATTGCATGTCAATGGTCGGGGTAAAAAAAAAACATACCTGTGTGTCGGATACTGGAGTTGACAGGAGAATCACTGCAGGGGAGTGAAGAAACCAACTATAGTATAACACCTTAAAGCAGAAAAAAAGCGCTGCATGCAAACCATTCCAGGTATTGAACATTAACAAAAAATAATAAAAAAGTTGAACGGACAAAAAAAAAAAAAAAAAAAATCTGTCGCGTAGCGATATATACGTCCCACACATTTGTATAGAAAAAAAACCCGTTTGCATAAAATGTTGCTTATATTGTGGGCAATCTGTACAAAAAAAAGAAAAAAATGTATTCAAAAAAATTAACATATGATGACCTATGTTTGTTTTTACCCCAACTACCCCTATGTTTTTTATAGCCCGATTGATTTACGATAAGCTATCCATTATATATGTATATAAAATACTACCACCATTATCACCAGTAGCACAATCACCACCATTATCACTATCACCATTAACAACTCTACCACAATCACCACCATCATCACTATCACCTCTACCACAATCACCATCATCATCACTATCACCATTTTCATCACTACCACAATCACCACCATCATCACTATCACCATTAACACCTCTACCACAATCATCACTATCACCATTATCATCACTACCGTGTTAACATCACCACTACTACTTTCACCATCATCACAACTGGCATCATTATCACTACAGCTATCACCATCACTATTATTATCATCATCATTACTAGTGTTAACATCACCATCATCACAACTGTCATCATTATCACTACAGCTATCACCATCATCACTATTATCATCCTCATTACTAGTGTTAACATCACCACTACTACTTTCACCATCATCACAACTGTCATCATTATCACTACAGCTATCACCATCATCACTATTATCATCATCATTACTAGTGTTAACATCACCACTACTACTTTCACCATCATCACAACTGTCATCATTATCACTACAGCTATCACCATCATCACTATTATCATACTCATTACTCACCATCATCACTACTATTATCATTACTAGTGTTAACATCACCACTACTACTTTCACCATCATCACAACTGTCATCATTATCACTACAGCTATCACCATCATCACTATTATCATCCTCATTACTAGTGTTAACATCACCACTACTACTTTCACCATCATCATAACTGTCATCATTATCACTACAGCTATCACCATCATCACTACTATTATCACCATCATTACTACTATCACCATCATCCCTACTAATACGACCATCACTTCTAATGTCAACTAAACTAAACTAACCTATCCTATCCTATCCTAACCTAACATATCCAACCCGGGGCAAGTTCATACAAATGAGAGGAGAGTATTTTATACAAAACCATAATATTCCAGCCACACTATTATTTTTATTAATCTCACCACCACACCCCCAATGAAATTAATTAAAGTATATATGATCCACCGGGATTCGAACCCGGGTTATCACACACATATTTTTGCCACCTTAACCATTACACCACCAGGACGGTGGCTGAATCAATCGTCAAGTAGCTTATTATCAATTCGATATTATCTGAATCAATCTTAAACCATTTGCAATATATTCGTTCTTAACAAAACCTTCAATATGTGTAGCGAAATATTGAAGTGGGTTCGGAAGCTGTGGAGGATGAGGAAGGTGGAAAGGTCGCTGAAGAAGGAGCAACAAAAACAGAAGGCAAGGGAACAGGAACAAAAGTTGCAAAATGATCTGGAGTGCGTGAACATAGAGTTGGAACGCGAGCGAAGTGAGAGGAAAATTATGACAGTAAAATGCCAGGAAATGGACCTAAAATGTAAAGAAAATTGCCAGGAAATGGAACAAAAAATGCGCCTGGATAGGGAAGACAACGAAAAACTAAAAATTGTTGTTGAACAATTGTCCGAAGAAACCAAGAAAACGCAAGACGCAGCAGAGATAGAAAACAATTATGCCGCAGAACTCTCTCAAAATCTCAATACGGTCAATTTAACTTTAAAGGAAACGGAGGAAAAATTGTGCCGGGAAAGGGAAGAGAACGAAAAACTAAAATTTTGTGTTGAACAATTGTCCGAAGAAACCAAGAAAACGCAGAGAGAGAAAACAATTATGCCGCAGAACTGTCTCAAAATCTCGATACGGTCAATTTAACTTTAAAGGAAACGGAGGGAAAATTGTGCCGGGAAAGGGAAGAGAACGAAAAACTAAGCATTGTTGTTGAACAATTGTCCAAAGAAAATCAGAAATTGCAAGACGCAGTAGAGAGCGAAAACAATTATGCCGCAGAGAGAGAAAACAATTATGCCGCAGAGAGAGAAAACAATTATGCCGCAGAACTCGCCCAAGAACTGGATACAGTCAAGGTGGACCTAAAGTCCAGCTTAGAGGAGGTTGAATACTTGGCCCAGGCTCTTGTTCAGGTGAAACATAATTTAACATTGAATGAAGAAAAGCTTAAGTTGGATAACACTTGTAACACGGAAGCTCTACGGGAGTCGCGATGTCTAGTGGAGAAGGGGAACCAAGCCTTGAAAGAGGCGATGGAAAGCTAGCAACAATTGCGGCATGACTTGGCTTTGGAAAAACAAGCCAGGTCAAACTCAGAGGCTAGTGAAAAGACAATGTTTCAGGCTTTGGAGAAGCATAATATTGATATCGAAAACTTTAAGCGAAAGATGTCCGAACAAGACGCAAGTTTAAAGACTCTGGCTTTGGAAAAACAAGCCAGGTTAATCTCAGAGGCTAGTGAAAAGAAAATGCGTCAAGCTTTGGAGAAGCATAACTATGAGGTCGAACAATTGAACTTCAAGATTTCCGAACAAAACGCAACCTTGAAAAAAAGCGGGTATTGGCTGGCTTTGGCAAAACAAGGCAGGTTTGACGCAGAGGCTAGTGAAAAGAAAACTTGTCAATGTTTGGAGCAGTATAAAATTGATATCGAACAATTGAAATTAAAGATATTCGAACAAGACGCAATCTTGAAAGCACGCGAGTCTTTGCGGATGAACAAAGGATCTGATGAAAAGAAAGAAATTGACAGGCTGAAAGAACGAGTGAATCTTGAAACACTGGCCAGAAAGCAAGGTAAAGGCAGGGAGGGAGATATAGGGAAGTATTGTCAGCAGCTGGAAGAGGAAAAACGAAACGAAAGCATTGTTGTCACGGCACCAAGAAGCGTCGAAAAGATGGTGTTAATGCAAATGCCCCAAAATATAAAGGACCTGATGGTTGGTGTTGGTGGGCAAGCCTTGATTGCCATCCAAGAAAAATACAAGATAAAAATAATCGTCCCTATGGATGGTCGCCCGGTAAAATTAATAGGTGATCCTGGTAGAGTCGACCAGGTGGTCTCTCACATTGAACAAAATTGCCAAGGTAAGGTGATTCGAAAGTGAGGTAGTTTAAAATTATACACATTAAACACACCTTGAAAATGTACCTGGCATTATTGATTAGTCATGGCTGAACAGGTGTGATCTTTGTTTGTTTTTGTTTTTTTTCTATGTGATTGAGGGAGGCAAAAGGCATAACTGCCTATAGCGAGTGCCTCCCCCATAGTTAAAAGAGTGACAGGGCCAAAATCAAGGGACGTTCGAGCCTGACATGGTTGATCTGCCGTGGTTGACCTGACTTTGACCTGCTGTGGTTGACCATCCAGGTGTCGATATCTTCCTTGCGAGCGATAGCGAGCCAGCATTGTATGGAGAAGTCTGAGACATTTTGCTATCGAAAAATGTACAAATTTAGCTTGCTCTCAAAACAAAAAATATATATGCTAGCTCGCTACCGCTCACCAGGAAGATATCGACACCTGGATGGGGAGAAAGGGAAAAAAGCGAGGTGGGCTCCCTTAATTTCTTGTCATACCGTCCTCCTGCATTATTTGTACATGTTGGCGTTTGTTAAGGGGGGTGACCTGTTTTTGTTCTGTCCTTTTCTATCTTTCTCTGGCTTGTATCCATTTGGCCCCATTCAGCCTACTGTTTTAAGACGTTTATCCCCATCCAGGTGTCAATTTCTTACTGGTGAGCGGTAGCGAGCCAGCATATTTTTTATTTTTGTTAGACAGCAGGCTAAATTTGTAAATTGTTCCATAGAAAAATGTCTCCGGCGAAGTCGGATTTCTTCAAATAATGCTGGCTCGCTCGCTCGCCAGGAAGAAAGCGACACCTAGATGGGGATAAACGTCTTAAAATAGTTGGCTGAATGGGGCAGAACGGATACAAGCCGGAGAAGAGAGAAAAGGACAGAAATAACAAAAAGTAGGTTACCTTTAGTAAAGCATGGGTCACATCCTCCCTTCCCACCCTTAGTAAAGCATGGGTCACATCCTCCCTTCCCACCCTTAGTAAAGCATGGGTCACATCCTCCCTTCCCACCCTTAGTAAAGCATGGGTCACATCCTCCCTTCCCACCCTTAGTAAAGCATGGGTCACATCCTCCCGTCCCACCCTTAGTAAAGCATGGGTCACAGCCTCCCTTCCCACCCTTAGTAAAGCATGGGTCACATCCTCCCTTCCCACCCTTAGGACCAAGCTTAAGGGGAGACTGGCCCTTTGTTTGGTCTATTAATTCATTTACTCATATATTTTTTTTTAGTTTCCTTCCTAGACCTCCAACAAGCTTAGAAAAACACCCCCTAGACCCCCCTCAAGATAAATTTGTACATTTTTCGGTAGAAAAATGTACGAAAGGTCTTAACATTGACAACGAAATGGGACGAAAGGTGTTAAAATCGCCAAACTAATGGGCCGAACGTCTTATTATCTCAAAACTAGTGGGGCTAAACATTAGGGAGAAGGGGGTCCAGAAAAACGGTCTGCCTCCCCTTAAGGAAACCCTGACAAGTCCTCACCACAACGATACAACAGCCAAATCTTCTACAGGTTGGTACGGTCGCGCTAATAAGTCATGTCTCAGCTGCCATTACGTTCGGCTTTCTCTGTGCTGTATTAATGTCTGCCAGATGTTGAATAGGGTCGTTAAGTGTAGGATCATGTTTGTATATCTCACTCGAAATGAATAAATACAGTTTTAGATATTGCTGATACCAATTATTGATCAAAACATACTTGGTGCCGAGACATGACTTATTAGGCTGATTGTACCGGTACTGAACATTATGGGTAACGCCAGCGAACTTGACAATAATCTTGACCCCTTAACTTCTCATAACTCAAAAGGGCCTAGAGCAAACTGGCTGTAAATATCCACACCTATTTCCTGGTGGGCCCTTTCCAAATGATAAAAATTTCAGCGCGATTGCATACATTAATTTTGAATTATGAGAAGTTAAGGGGTCAAGATTATTGTCAAGTTCGTTGGCGCTACCTATAGTTTAGCCGACATCTTGGGGGGTTCGGAGAGAGGGGTGTTCCTTGGGAACCGGAGCTTCAGTAGGAATAGAATCATAAGGGAGGTTACGTAGAAGACCACTAATGATGATCTGGGAAGATGTGGAAAAGTCTGGAATATATAACCATGAACCAGTTCGTCTATCTATATAATAACTCAATATATAACTATGAACCAGTTCGTCTATCTATATAATAACTCAATATATAACCATGAACCAGTTCGTCTATCTATATAATAACTCAATATATAACCATGAACCAGTTCGTCTATCTATATAATAACTCAATATATAACCATGAACCAGTTCGTCTATCTATATAATAACTCAATATATAACCATGAACCAGTTCGTCTATCTATATAATAACTCCATATATAACCATGAACCAGTTCGTCTATCTATATAATAACTCAATATATAACCATGAACCAGTTCGTCTATCTATATAACTCCATATATAACCATGAACCAGTTCGTCTATCTATATAATAACCCAATATAACCATGAACCAGTTCGTCTATCTATATAATAACTCAATATATAACCATGAACCAGTTCGTCTATCTATATAATAACTCAATATATAACCATGAACCAGTTCGTCTATCTATATAATAACTCCATATATAACCATGAACCAGTTCGTCTATCTATATAATAACTCAATATATAACCATGAACCAGTTCGTCTATCTATATAATAACTCAATCCCAACTTTTCCCTTTTTTTTTGGGGGGGGGGGCCGACTCAAGACAGAGCAAGAACAGGGAAAACACAAAACACAACATAAAACATAAAACAACGAACACACGCAGACAAAACACATATTCACACATATCTACAGTATATATGAACCTGTTCGTGATCTCCCTTATTTTATTTCTGCTGAATCTTGGAGATTATTGTGGCATTTTTGTTTTTGAATCTCTCAACACCCGTCTCTCCTTAGTTTTACGAAGAACACCACTGATGATGATGATATGTTGTTAAGATGTTGAAATGTCTGGAATAAAGAATCAATTAACTGTTCGTGATCTTCTTTATAATTCTATTCCTACTAACTTGGGTGGTTATTGTGGATAATATTGTTTCATTATTATTGAGTGTTTTCATTATTTGTGCCATTATCGAGCTATTTTTTATTTTTAGTTTACCTTCTAGACTAAAAATGCCTACCCTGATCCCTTTCAAGCGAAATTTGTAAATTTGTTGGTAATACAAAATGATCTGACCAAAGCCAGTTTTCTCCTAAATTGCAAGCTTGCTATCACTCGCCCAGATAAACTTGACACCTGGATGGGGCGAAATGTCGTATTATCGCCAAACAAATGGAACAAAGCGTATTTAAAATCACTAAAGTAATGGGGCAAACGCTGGGGGGGGGGGGGGGGGATTTCTATAAAGACCCCCCCCCTCCTCGCATTAGATAGTTAATAAGTTCACGGCCTTCTTAAGCTGGTATTACGCAAACATTTGTTATAGTTGGATGTATTAGCCATAGGATCAGAGTCTATAATAAACCTACGTAAAAATTGTAACAGGTATTGTATTTTTATCTCAATTGTATCCGTTTATATTCTTGGGTTAGCCTTACCAAAATTTTGACCCTCGTCGGATCATTTTGGAATTTTACACTTTTAGGGATGTTGTTGTTGTTGTTGTTGTTGTTGTTGTTGTTGTTGTTTCTAACGCTGTTGCGATTCCAACAGTATATTGCATATACATTTTGAAAAAAAAAAAAAAAAAACTACTACTACTAATAATAATAATTGTGCCCCTGTTCAAATGTTTTCGAAAAGAGCCCTAGCTTAGGTTTTACCCTTACCATAATTTTGACACAGGAACAGTAAATCATCCATGGACTAGGAATGAATGTATGGAATACGCCCAAATTTATCTCCCAAATACATAACAACCCCCTGGATCCATTGACACCATAAAAATTTTAATTGGACCATTATTGTGGATTTTCCAATTTAAGCCACTCCCGAAATTAACTCCAAATATGCACATTTTGAGATAAAATTGTTGCTGCACACTAAGCAATTGGTCCAAATTCAATTTACCTTATGCTAATGGACTTAAATTACACGCTCGCTATCGCTCGCCATGACAAAATCGACAACTAAAGGGCACGAAAGGTCTAAAATATGGACAAAGAAATGGGGCGAAAGGTCTTAAAATCGCCAAAGTAATGGACCGAACGTCTTAGAATCTTAAAACTAATGGGGCTAAACACGAGGGAGAAAGTGGTCCAGAAAAAGGCCCCATCCCCCCTTAAACGTGTCTTTGGTGCACTAGACAGAAGTGCGGTGTACTCGTTTAGGGGAGGTTTTTAGTGAGTTTCCTAGACTTCCATCAAGCTTGAAATTACACCCCCTTGACCCCCTTTCTAGATACATTTGTACATTTTTCAGTAGAAAAATGTCCCGGCCGAAGGCCGATTCCTCTTAAATTACAGGCTCGCTATCGCTCGCCAGGAAAAAGTCGACACCTAAAGGGGACGAAAGGCCTTAAAAGTGACATAAATGGGGCGAAAGTTCTTAAAATCGGTAAACTAATGGGGCGAACTTCTTAAAATATCACAAGCAATGGGGCTAAACATGAGGGAGAAAGGGTTCAAGAAAAAAGTCCCTCAAGTGGAAATCTCCCCTTAAAGATAAACAGGAAGTGGTGGCGTTTTATTATGCCTTTTCCACCAACCAACTTACACCCCTCTAAACTCATTAATTAAATCAACAACAAATACATGTGGCACTCCAGGAGGGACTCGTACCTAGGATACTCACATCGACATTCCGCGAACTTATGCATTAATTACGCTATCAAGACAGTTGGGAGAGTAACACCCCCCCCCCCCCCCCCCCCCTCCACACACGAGGGAAATGCCTGTCATGGGGCAAAACAGAGGGATTTATGCACCAACTTGATTAATTTTAAGGGGGGTAACCCTGCTTTTTGTTATTTCTGTCCTTTTCTCTCTTTCTTTGGCTCCATTCGGCCCCATTCAGCCAACTATTTTAAGACGTTTATCCCCATCTAGGTGTCGATTTCTTCCTGGCGAGCGATAGCGAGCCAGCATTATATGAAGAAATCCGGCTTCGCCGGAGAAATTTTTCTATCGAAAAATGTACAAATTTAGCTTGCTGTCAAACAAAAATTAAAAATATGCTGGCTCGCTACCGCTCACCAGTAAAAAATTGACACCTGGATGGGGATAAACGTCTTAAAACAGTAGGCTGAATGGGGCCAAATGGATACAAGCCAGAGAAAGATAGAAAAGGACAGAACCAAAACAGGTGACCCCCCTTAATGCTCGCCTAACGTACTTATGCCTGCCATATCAGCAAATCGCGTGATAATTGACGCACCATCAGATTATAGGAGGTTTCTAGTTTGGTCTCTAGAACTCCATCAAGCTTAAAATTACACCCCCTAGACCCCCTTTCAAGATAAATTTGTAAATTTTTCGGTAGAAAAATTTCCCGGCCAAAGGCCGGTTACTCTTAAATTACAGGCTCGCTATGGCTCGCCAGGATAAAATCGACACCTAAATGGCACGAAAGGTCTTAAAATTGACAGAAATGGGTTGAAGGTTCTTACAATCGTCAAAATAATGGGGAGAACGTCTTAAAATTAGAAAAGCAATGGGGCTAAACATGAAGGAGAAAGGGGTAAAGAAAAAAATCCCTCAAGTGGAAATCTCCCCTTAACTCCTAGGTTCAGGTTCACGGTGGTAAATGTTGGACCAGGGGATTAGTCCAAAACATGTGCACACTGGCGTACTGAACATGTGCACACTGGCGTACTGAACATGTGCACACTGGCGTACTGAACACATAAGCAATACTTTGAGCTACTCTTATAATACACCTTTGTTCATGTCAACCAGTAGACCATTTCAACCAGTAACCCAGACCAACAAAACCAGTGCCAAAATATAGTACTAACCTAACCTAACCGTATTGGTTGATTTGGCACTGGTTGAAATGGGCTACTGGTTGAGGTGACCGGTCACCCATGAAGTTCAAGTGTATCTTTCCTAAAATGAAGTGAAAACAAACAAGGATGCACATTGGTGGTATAATCCTGTGTAGCGGGCAACCGTGTATATATATCTCAATAATTTGGTAATGTAACAATGTATTTTTACATTTTACATTCATAAATAGTACACTAATATACTAGGTTAGGTTAGGTTAGGTTTTGGTTAGGTTAAAGTAGGCATCTGAAATAATGGTAGCCAGGTACAGTTGGTCAAAGTTCCAGCTGACCCACCTTCGCTCTGGGGCTCGCAGAATTATCTGGCAATACTGGTGTAGGAAGGAGGTGTGTCTTACAAAGATTGGGATTGGTAGATCTGGTATCGGCTATATCATAGTTAGAACATTATACTAAACAAGGGAAAGTAAGCCTATCTCAAATACAAATGCATACATCGCTATGGATGATCCCAAACATTCACCCAAAGTTCGTAGATTTGCTTAAATATTTAAGTTATTATATCCACTGATTGGCAACGCATATAAAACCTGCTGGCTGCCACAACATACTTTACTCGATTTTATAAGAATACATATATTTGTTTTATTGGTGGCTGCTTAATGAAGGAGCATTTAGTCTTCAGATCGTGAACATTACATAGTCTAATTTACAGTAATATAAAGGACAGACACAGGTAACACATTAATGGCAAGTGGTATCCCTGCACCACTACACCAGTATTGCCAGCTAATTCTGCGAGCCCCAGAGCGAGGGTGGGTCAGCTAGAACTTTGACCAACTGTACACAGACGGAGAGAGAGAGAGGAGAGGATCTGAATAATACCTCACCTTCAGAGGAAGGGGGTTTAGTTTGGAGATGGAGGGTTTTTGTGTCATTTAGGTGTTCCTTTTTTTCCTGGCGAGCGATAGCGAGCCTGTAATTTGAGATAAACCGGCCTTCGGCCGGAATATTTTTCTATCAAAAAATGTACAAATGTATCTTCAAGGAGGGTCTTGGGAGGGTGTTTTTAAAGTTTGATTGCGGTATGTGGAGGAAAATTTAAAGCAATAAATAAAGTAGACGTGCCGTTTTGCCCAAAATCAAAACGGCATACCCAACTCTGCAATGGGTTACCATCCTCACTACTAATACCATCATCAATCACAATCAACATAATCACTACTACTGCCATCATCACTACAACTGCCATCATCACTACAACTGCCACAATCATCACGAGTACTGTCATCATCACCATTACTATGATCATCATCACTACTACAATTACAATTGTTACTACTACTCTCACCATAATCACTGTCCATTGTCACTAACATCTTAATCACTGCTATCAACCATCATTACTAATATCATCACCACCATCTTACAATCATCATTACTACTGTTAACATCATCACTACTACTATAACCATCACCATTAATACTGTCACAAATATTACCATAATTTATCTACTGTCACCATCATCACTACTACTGCCATCATCACCATTACTATGAACTTCATCACCACAACTATCGTCATCACTACAAATTTCACCATCCTCACTACTACTCACCATCATCACTAATACTCACACCATCGTCACTACCATCATCACTACTGTCATTATTATCACTACAACTATCATCATTACTTGTCACCATCATCACTACTATTATGACCATCATTACTACTACTGTCACCATCATATCTACTACTGTCATCATCATCACTACTGTCATCATCATCAATACAACTACAACCATCATCACTACAATTATCACCATTATCACTACTATCACCATAAATCCAAATATTACTACCATCACTTCTAATGCCAACTAAACTAACTTAACCTAGCAAATGCGGAGCGAGATGTTTTCGCTCCCAGAACGAATGCGTTCTTAGTGTGTGAGCTCCTTCGGGGCTCACACACTAAGAACATCATCATTGCTGGGGGGGGGGGGGGGGGAAGAGGGTTCCGGGAGTGTTGGGGGGGGGGGGGGGAGATTGTAGGCACCAATCGATCAGGGCTAGACCCAGGTAAGGTTATAGGCATGTGATAAAGAGTCGCTGGAACTCCTGTTTCATTTGCTTGGCCTCTCTTACTGATTTTCTTTGTGCCTCATTTACACTGAGAGCAATCCAGCTAGCTCTCACAACCACCTCCTCCTCCTATCCACTTCACTACACTAAACATGCACACCACACTTCATCCCTCCACACCAAAATTTAAAAAAAAAAAAAATATGAATTCTAGCCCAGCCTCGGAGTCCCCAGGGGGGGGGACCATAAATTCCCCCTCACCCGACCGACCATCCACTGACGACCCCACACAATTACCTGGACCTCGGCCTGTTACTCTTTCTATTAATTTCTGCAACATTCGTGGACTTTCCTCTAACTTTCACTCTGTTGAGCACCATCTCTCCTCCTACAAACCTGATCTTCTCTTCCTCACCGAAACTCAGGTGTCTGTAGCAACATCCAGCAACCCCTTCTCTGTATCCTCCTACTTTCTCTATCCTAGTTTCAAAGCCAAAGGAAGATGTTGTGCATATGTGCACAACAAACTCACTTGCTCTCGTGTTCCCGATTTCGACTCCTCTGAATTCTCAACTTTATTGCTCAAACTTTCCTGTCATTCTCTTACTAAATATTTCTGTGCTGTCTATCTTTCCCCTAACTCTACCAACTTTCCCAAATTCTTTGACTATCTAAACTCTACAGTGGAACACATTCTATCCATTTCTCCTTTCTCAGAAATCTCCATCTTAGGAGATATCAACATTCACCACCGCCAATGGCTCTCCTCTCACACTACTGATCCACCTGGTGAACAAGCCTACGTCTTTTCTATCCTAAATGACCTAGAGCAGTTAGTTCGGCAACCCACCCGTATCCCGGATCGCATCGGAGATCGGCCCAACATTCTTGACCTGTTTCTAACTTCTAACCCTTCTTCTTATACTGTCGATCTTTTCTCTCCTTTGGGCTCCTCCGACCATAAACTTATCTCTGTCACCTGTCCTATCTCTCCAGTACGGCCACCCGATCCTCCTAGCCGGCGGCGCTTGTGGCACTTTGGGCGCTGCCGACTGGGAGGCTCTTTGGCAGTACTTCTTTGATTTCCCATGGAATGATTTCTGCTTCCATGGCCGAGGACCCTCGGGAGTGCTGAACGCATTACCGAGGTAATCCTATCGGGCATGGAAGCATACATTCCATTCTCTTTCTCTCAGACTAATGCTAAAAAATCTTGGTTTACTCACGCCTGTTCTACTGCTGTCCGCAATAAGGAGGAAGCATTCAAACGGTACCGACGCCTTAAAACTCAAGACTCTCATTCTTCATATGTTTCTGCCCGGAATCAAGCCAAATCTGTTCTTCGACTTGCCAAACACCCTTTCATCAATAATAAATGCACTGAACTATCCAACTCTAGCTCTTCCCAAGCTTTCTGGCATCTAGCCAAAAACCTCTCCAACAATTTCTCTTCCTCGTCTTTCCCTCCCCTTTCCCACTCTGATGGCACAACCATCACTTCTTCCTCTGACAAAGCTAAACTCTTCGCTCAAACTTTTGCTAGAAACTCCACCTTGGATGATTCCGGTGCTATTCCTCCCTCTCCGCCCTCCTCTCTCTTACTTATGCCTAATATCCTAATCTCTTCAAAAGATGTACTTTCTACCCTCTTTGGGCTTAACACTAATAAGGCGTACAGTCCGGACGGTGTTCCTCCTGTTTCTCAAAAACTGTGCTTCCGTGAGGACTCCCTGCCTAGGCAAACTCTTTCGTCTCTGTCTATCCTCTAACGTCTTCCCTTCATGCTGGAAGTTTGCTCACATTCAACCTGTCCCAAAGAAGGGTGACCGCTCTCAACCTTCCAACTATCGTCCAATTGCTCTTATCTCTTGTCTTTCTAAAGTTTTTGAAACTATTCTTGCTTCCAAATTTCTTAAGCATTTCTCTTCTCATAATCTGCTCTCAGATCGCCAGTATGGCTTCCTTAAGGGTCGCTCTACTGGTGATCTTCTTTCATATCTTACTAACTCTTGGTCATCCTCCTTTCGGGACTTCGGTGAGACTTTTTCTATTGCACTAGACATATCGAAAGCCTTCGATAGAGTCTGGCATAAATCTGTAATTTCTAAACTACCCTCCTTCGGTTTCTATCCCTCCATCTGTGCCTTTGTCTCTAATTTCCTTTCCGGCCGTTCCATAGCCGCGGTTGTGGACGGCCATTGTTCACTTCCTCACCCTATAAACTCCGGTGTTCCTCAGGGCTCTGTCCTATCTCCTATTCTCTTTCTAATTTTTATAAATGATCTCCTTACTGTACCTTAATTCCCATCCATTCATACGCAGACGACTCAACCTTACACTACTCCATTAGTTTTTCAGAACGCCCCAGCCAGCAATCCCTCAACGACAAACGTAATGAAGCCATAGAACTCTTAAATTCTGATCTAAATACTATTTCCAATTGGGGCAGAGAAAACCTTGTTAACTTTAATGCTTCCAAAACCCAATTTCTCCATCTATCTACCCGTCAGGATCTCCCAGAGGACTATCCCTTATTCTTCAACAATACAAAAATCAACCCTTCATCTTCTCTCAATATTCTTGGTGTCTCTTTTTCTTCTGCTCTCATTTGGAAGGACCATATTACCAGTCTTGCTAAGGCAGCCTCCCAGAAGCTGGGTGTGCTCAACCGCCTTAGGGGGTTTCTTTTCCCCTGCACAGCTTCTTGCTCTGTACAGGGGCATAGTGCGCCCTTGTATTGAGTATTGTTCACATGTGTGGGGAGGTTCCTCTCACACCGCTCTCCTAGACAAAGTTGAAAGGAAGGCCTTTCGTATCATTAACTCCGTCCACTCACCAACTCTCTGCAATCTCTCTCTCTCCGCCGCAATGTTGCATCTCTCTCGCTATTCTATCGCTACTATAATAATCAGTGTTCCTCAGAGCTATCCCAGTGCATACCACCTCCTTTACGTAGGGCACGTGGTACCCGTCTTGCAACTCAATCCCACCCCTACTCTGTGGCGAGTCTGTGCAACTCCAACCCAAGAGTGAAACGTTACTCTCAAACTTTCTTCTACTCAACAGCTGAGCTCTGGAACTCTCTCCCAGAATCAGTCTTTCCCTCTTCCTATGACTTAAATTGCTTCAAACTCCGTGTGTCCAGGCATTTTGGCTCGAACGTCCCTTGATTTTGGCCCTGTCACTCTTTCAACTATGGGGGAGGCACTCGCTATAGACAGTTATGCCTTTTGCCTCCCTCAATCACATAGAAAAAAAAAAAAAATATATATATATATATATTTTGGACCTAAAATCATAACTATTGCATAAATTCAAAAAATCTTTTTTGACAGACTTTTGCATTCACGCAACAAATGTTCGTGTGAAATTTGGTGAAAATCCGTCCAACGGTCTAGAAGTTCCGAGACAGACGGACGACGACGACGACAGACATTTTTTTCGTGTGGTACCCACTATACGGGAGGGGGGGGGGGGTTATACCAAACTCTGCTTACGCAGAGTTGATAATAGACGGAGAGAGAGGAGAGGGTCAGGATAACATACCATCAAAGGAAGGGGGGGGGGGGGGGGGGCGAGGGAGGGAGGGGGGGAGATGGAGGGTTTAGTTATTCATGGGGTGAGTGGCAAAGACTGACACCACTTACCCACCACCACCTTCCGTACACACCCACGACGTATGTTATCCCTTCTGTACCGGCGACGTCTTCTTGGTAGTGTTCTAGCTATATTTAGACGAGTTTGTGCAGTTGAGGGGGTAGTGCTTAGTGTTTGGTCTATATATTTATTTGTTTTTATTTATTTATTTATTATTCTCCTCGCTAGACCTCCATCAAGCTTAGAAAGAAAAAGAAAAACCTAGACCCCCTTTCAAGATAAATTTGTACATTTTTCGGTAGAAATATGTCCCGGCCTCTGGTTCCTTCCAAAATTAGAGGCTCGCTATCGCTCGCCAGGAAAAACAATCGACACCTAGAGGGCACGAAAGGTCTTAATATTAAAACCAAAAAATGAGGGGAAAGGTCTCAATATCACCAAACTAACGGAACGAACGTCTTAAAACCTCAAAAACTAATAAGCTAAACATGAGGGAGAAGGAGGTCCAGAAAAAGCGAGCACTACCCCCTTAACCCCTTTAGTACCGAGTTGTTCTTGTCATTATAATCTGGATATTATTAGACGATGTAGACGATTATTAGACGTGTAACAATGAAAAGGCTTCAAACTATCTCAATTATCCATTTTTTGTTTTCTACCACGGTTTCCTCCTAAGCTGCATAAAATCGTCTAAACATAGCTGGAATAACCCGACATACAACATATATATATACAGTATAAATATTAAAGTTTACTCTTGAAAACAACAACCATTTACCGATATGTTTACTAAAATCTACATACACTGTAAATGTTATCTCTAAAGTGGAAGCTACATACACCGTCGTACTTGTCGCTAAAGTTGAAGCTACATACACTGTAAATGTTATCTCTAAAGTGGAAGCTACATACACTGTAAATGTTATCAAGCTACATACACTGTAAATGTTATCTCTAAAGTGGAAGCTACATACACTGTAACTGTTATCTCTATGTTATCTAAAGTGGAAGCTACATACACTGTAAATGTTATCTCTAAAGTGGAAGCTACATACACTGTAACTGTTATCTCTAAAGTGGAAGCTACATACACTGTAAATGTTATCTCTAAAGTGGAAGCTACATACACTGTAAATGTTATCTCTAAAGTGGAAGCTACATACACTGTAAATGTTATCTCTAAAGTGGAAGCTACATACACTGTAATGTTATCTCTAAAGTGGAAGCTACATACACTGTAAATGTTATCTCTAAAGTGGAAGCTACATACACTGTAAATGTTATCTCTAAAGTGGAAGCTACATACACTGTAAATGTTATCTCTAAAGTGGAAGCTACATACACTGTAAATGTTATCTCTAAAGTGGAAGCTACATACACTGTAAATGTTATCTTCTAAAGTGGAAGCTACATACACTGTAAATGTTATCTCTAAAGTGGAAGCTACATACACTGTAAATGTTATCTCTAAAGTGGAAGCTACATACACTGTAAATGTTATCTCTAAGTGGAAGCTACATACACTGTAAATGTTATCTCTAAAGTGGAAGCTACATACACTGTAAATGTTATCTCTAAAGTGGAAGCTACATACACTGTAAATGTTATCTCTAAAGTGGAAGCTACATACACTGTAAATGTTATCTCTAAAGTGGAAGCTACATACACTGTAAATGTTATCTCTAAAGTGGAAGCTACATACACTGTAAATGTTATCTCTAAAGTGGAAGAAGTTACCCGACAACACATTTGATTTGGTTGCGATCATCAATGACTAAAACAAGATTTTTTTTTTTTTTTATCTGTGTATGATTTTTAGATCTTTACAAATGACTTGTTTAATTATGTCTTTTCTCATATAACTGTCTTGATGGTGTAATGGTTAGAGCGTGTAAGTTCTGTATGTGATATCCTAGGTTCGAATCCTGGGAGAATCCCATGCTTTCAATAATTTTACTTGGGGTGTTATTGGTGTTAAGAACGATGTTAAAAAACTACTTTACTTTGTGTGTATTTGTCACATTAATATGCTTGCAGCAGTATTTGCGATGTAAGCAGATATATACGATAGTTACATGGGCTGATTTGCATATATATACAATGTTGGTATTTTTAGTGGTTAAGTTGTAAATTAGAAACGGAGACGGTACTAATGACCTTGTAATAACATAATTTATATTGTAATTGGAGGGCATGTAAATCGCAAAATGTATTATATATAGTCAAATAACGGAATGGTGCATTGATGTCCTGTAATCATTTATAATACTTTTTGCTTGATTTTTTTTTTCTTTTTCACTTTGTCTGTTTCCCATTAATAACACTGCACTGCACTCATACTCAGTATGTTATTGAGGAAAATGATAAAGACGGCATATATTGTTAACATCTCTTTGTAAAAAACATGTATCTATTTGTAGCAATAAACCTTTTTGAATTGAATTGAATTGAATTGAATATTATATACTGTTGTGGATCATCCCTCCCGGTCATGAAAAAGCAAATAGTATATATAACACACACTATGTCTACCAAAATTGTATAATATTCAAGACTTTAAACTTTTTGAATTGAATTATATATCCATGTTGTTCCGAATTCGTTTACTATATTCGATGCTTATCCAGGTGACAGGTAAATTGACATGGATTCGTCTTGATTGCTCAGGACGTACATTTTGTAGCAGAATATGTGGTTACTTTTGACAACTTCTATCTATCTATCGATCTACTCAGGCACATTCCCCATTTTTCTATTTTTTGACAACTTGGTAATTTTGACAACTTGGTATAGTTGACAGGTAAATAGTGGACAGGTAAATAGTGGTAGTAGGTAATGAGTGCCGACACCTACTAGTTTCCAATTTTTCCAGAAATTATCGAGTATCCCGCTGAAAAGGGATACAATTTTCCGCCTGTGAAAACAAACACACAATAGTTATTTATTTAATAATTTTACCTGAGACTTAATGCTAATATTTACTATAATAAAAGACCATGGCGATATCGTGTGTGTGTGTGTGTGTGTGTGTGCTTTGTAAATACGGGCCAAACGTTTGTATAAAATGCTACGCTTGTCAACAAAGGCCTTATGTAGAGTGTTTAGTGATAGCATTGTGAGCCTATGTTCTTTAAAGGTAGATTAGAACTGAGAGAGAGAGAGAGAGAGAGAGAGAGAGAGAGAGAGAGAGAGAGAGAGAGAGAGAGAGAGAGAGAGAGAGAGAGAGAGAGAGAGAGAGAGAGAGAGAGAGAGAGAGAGAGAGAGAGAGAGAGAGAGAGAGAGAGAGAGAGAGAGAGAGAGAGAGAGAGAGAGAGAGAGAGAGAGAGAGAGAGAGAGAGAGAGAGAGAGAGAGAGAGAGAGAGAGACTAGAATGCCCAATACAACATTAAGATGGGGGGGTAAATGTTTTTTCTGGACCCCTTCTCCCTCGTGTTTCGTCCCATTAGTTATGAGATTTTAAGACGCGCGCCCCATTAGTTTCAAGACCTTTCACCCATTTCCTTGTCAATAGTAAGACCTTTAGTGCCATTTAGGTGTCGATTCTTTCCTATCAAGCGATAGCGAGTCTATAATTTAGGAGAAAACGGCTTTCGGCTGAGACATATTTCTACCGAAAAATTAGCAAGTTTGTCTGGAAGGGGGATCATGGGGATGTTTATTAAGCTTGATGGAGGTCTAGGGAGGAAACTAGAAGAATAAGACATAAACATACAAATACACAAAGGAATATACCCGATCCCCTTGAGGGGAGATGGGTCGTTTTTCTGGTCCCCCTACTCCCTCATGTTTAGCCCCATTAGTTTTCAGATTTTAAGACGTTATATCCATCAGTTTGAGGAATTAAGACCTATCGCCCCATTTCTTTGACAATATTGAGATTTTTCGTGTCATTTCGGTGTCGATTTTTTCCTGGCGAGCGATAGCAAGCCTGTGATATAAAAGGAATCGGCCTTCGGCCGGAACATTTTTCTATCGAAACATGTACAAATTTATCTTGAAGGAAGGTCTTGGGGGGGTGTACTTTTAAGCATGATGGAGGTCTAGAGAGGAGACTAAGAATAATAACACAAAATACATATGTGAGCAAATAAATACGCCCATCCTTTCTTAAGCTTGATGGAGGTCTAGGGAGGACACTAGAATATTAATACGTAAACATACACATACACAAAGGCATAAACCCGAACCCCTTAAGAGGAAGTCGAGATTGATTTTAGCTTCTAGGAGACTCCAGCATCTGACATCTGACAATCTCTCGGGATGAGCCTGTCAATCGAGGAATAGTAAAGTATTGAAGAAGGGAGAGCGATGTAGATTGGTTTGGATTTCAGCTGGATTTAGACGATGTTGTGAAGCTTAGGAAGGATATGTGTTAGCTGAAAGATTAACTGAGATAGTCTGTCATCTTTTAACGGGTATATATAATTCCTTCAGCTGGATTTAGACGATGTTGTGAAGTTTAGGAAGGATATGTGTTAGCTGAAAGATTAACTGAGATAGTCTGTCATCTTTTAACGGGTATATATCATTCCTTCAGCTGGATTTAGACGATGTTGTGAAGCTTAGGAAGGATATATGTTAGCAAAGAGGATTAACTGAGATAGTCTGTCATCTTTTAAAGGGTAGACATCCTTCCTAAGCTAAATAAAGCCTGTGAAACAAGGAAAATAGTAAGGTATAGAAGAAGAAAGGGTGATGTAGATTTGTTTTTATTTCAGCTGGATTTAGACGATTTTATGAAGCTTAGGAAAGATATAGCTTAGCTAAAAGGATTGATTGAGATAGTCTGTCATCTATTAACGGGTAGACATCCTTCCTAAGCTGAATGAAGCCGTCTAATCCTTGCCAGCATATAATGAAAAGGACGTCCCCGGTACTGAAGGGGAGAGAAGGAAGAAAGAGCAGTCTGTTTAAGGGGAGATATCCACTTGAGGGATTTTTTTCTTGAATCCTTTCTCCCTCACGTTTAGCCCCATTGTTTTCCTAATGTTAAGACGTTCGCCCCATTATTTTGACGATTTTAAGAACTTTCAACCCATTTCTGTCAATTTTAAGACCTTTCGTGCCATTTAGGTGTCGATTTTATCCTGGCGAGCGATAGCGAGCCTGTAATTTAAGAGGAACCGGCTTTCAGCCGGGACATTTTTCTACCGAAACATGTACAAATTTATCTTGAAAGAGGGTCAAGGGGGTGAGATTTTAAGATTGCTGGAGGAGTAGAAAACAAACTAAAAATTCCCCTTAAGGGGGGGTGACCTGCTATTTTTTCTTTCTTGGTTGTATCCGTTCGGCACCATTAAGCCTACTGTTTTAAGACATTTATCCCCATCCAGGTGTCGATTTTTTCCTGGCGAGCGAAAGCGAGCCAACATTTTATGGAGAAATCCGGCTTCGCTGGAGACATTTTTCTATCGAAAAATGTACAAATTTAGCCAGCTGTGTAACTCATTATCCAAAATATGGTGGCTCGCTTTCGCTCGCCAGGTATAAATCGACACCTGAATGGGGATAAACGTCTTAAAACAGTAGGCTGAATGGGGCCGAACGGATACAAACCAGAGATAAAAAAAAAAAAAACAGTCCCTCCCCCCCCCCCCCCTCTTGAGAGAAAGGCCAATGGGGAACTAATTAACCTGGAGTCCGTGTAAAATATAAAAGACGAAATGTTACGCAACTCGCAACCATGTTAAGGGGAGACGGACCGTTTTTTTTTTTTTTTTCGTATATTAATTAATTTATTCCTTTATTTATTAGTTTCCTCCCTAGACCTCCATCAAGCTTAGAAAAACACCCCCTGGACCCCCTTCAAGATAAATTTGTAAATTTTTCGGCCGAAGGCCGGTTCCTCTTAATATGTCAGGCTCTCTATCGCTCACCAGGAAATAATCGACGCCTAAATGGCACGAAAGGTCTTAAAATTGACAACGAAATGGGGCGAAAAGTGTTAAAATAGCCAAACTAATGGGCCGAACGTCTTATAATCTCAAAACAAATGGGGCTTAACACGAGGAAGAAAGGGGACCAGAAAAACGACCCATCTCCCCTTAACCTCAACAGTCCATCAGCCTCACCTTGAGGGGGGGGGGGGGCACAGTTTTGTTTTATCTTTCTCTCCTTTTCTCTCTCTCTCTGGCTTGTATCCATTCGGCCCCATTCAGCCAACTGTGTTTAAGACGCTTATCCCCATCCAGGTGTCGATTTTTTCCTAGCGAGCGATAGCGAACCAGCATTTTATGGAGAAATCTGGCTTTGCCGGAGACATTTTTCTATCGAAAAATGTAAAAATTTAGCTTGCTGTCAAAACAAAACTATAAATATGCTGGCTCGCTACCGCTCGCCAGGAAAATATTGACACCTGGATGGGGGTAAACGTCTTAAAAGGATGAATGGGGCCGAATCGATACAAACCAAAGAGAGAGGGAGAGAAAGATAAAACAAAAAGCAAGGTCCCTTAAGGTTCACGATTTCTGACCTACCTAAGTGGAACAGGGTACATAACACATCAATTCAAATTCAACCCTTTCTATCTATCTATCTATCTATCTATCTATCTATCTATCTATCTATACATGTATATAAGTAACACCCCGTTCTTAACATTAATCATCCATTACAAACCCCAATGTACTTGAATAAACTAATGAGAGCATATTATGGTCCTCCCGGGATTCGAACTCGGGACACCACACCCAGAACATATTATATAAGTACCTAAACCATTACGCCACCAACGAGAGAGAGAGAGAGAGAGAGAGAGAGAGAGAGAGAGAGAGAGAGAGAGAAAGAAAGAGAGAGAAAGAGAGAAAGAGAGAAAGAGAAAGAGAGAGAGAGAGAGAGAGAGAGAGAGAGAGAGAGAGAGAGAGAGAGAGAGAGAGACTTAGATTAGTTTTGTATTTGGGTCTAATTAATTATCAATGTTTACGGCTCCAACCTCCTTATAGCCTGAAACCCGCACGGGGTCAATTCCGGGTAATGTTGATCATCTTTAGGTTCCTCCGGCGTTACCATGGCGACCGCTGGCCAACTCTCGCTCACTCATACAACAATTATTCATACAATTGTCCATTTTGTTTCTCTTGATATTAAAGAGTGATTTGCGTACTCGCTCGCTCGCTCGCTCACTCACTCACTCACTCACTCACTCACTCACTCACTCACTCTCTCTCTCGTCTTATATTTACATTGATAGAGATACAGATAAAACAGATGACAAGAGAGAGAGAGAGAGTGAGAGAGAGAGAGAGAGAGAGAGAGAGAGAGAGAGAGAGAGAGAGAGAGAGAGAGAGAGAGAGAATGAGAGAGAGAGAGAGAGAGAGATAAAGAGAGAAAGAGAAATAAAAGATGAGAGAGAGAATGAGAAAGAGAGAATGAGAAAGAGAGAATGAGAATGAGAGAGAGAGAGAGATAGAGATATAGATAAAGAGAGAAAGAGAGAGATAAAACAGATGACGAGAGAGAGAGAGAGAGAGAGAGCGAGAGATAGAGATAGTCGTTATTGAATGGAACTAGCGTAATGATTAATATATGGCTCATATTCTCTAATGCTCACCTCTTTCTTGCAACATGCAAGATGGAGAGATGGGGGCAATATCCGGTGCAATGGGGGGTGGGGGTGGAGGGGTTTATTTTATTTATCTATTTATTTATTTTTCTATGTGAGTAAGGGAGACAAAAGGCAGAACTGCCTGTAGCGAGTGCCTCCCCCATAGTTGAAAGAGTGACAGGGCCAAAATCAAGGGACGTTCGAGCCAAAAAGCCGGGACACACGGAGTTTGAAGCAATTTAAGTCATGGAAGGAGGGAAAGACTGATTCTGGGAGAGAATTCCAGAGCTCAGCTGTTGAATAGAAGAAAGACAGAGTAATGTTTAACTCTTGGGTTGGAGAGTTGCACAGATTAGGGGTGGGATTGTGTTGTAGGACGGGTACCACGTACCCTACGTACAGGAGGTGGTATACACTGGGAGAGCTCTGAGGAGCACTGATTATTGTAGTAGCGATAGAATAGCGAGAGAGATGCAACTTTGTGGTGAAGAGAGAGTTTGCAGTGAGTTGGTGAGTAGGCGGGAATTAATGATAGGGAAGGCCTTCCTTTTTACTTAGTCTAGGAGTGCGGTGTGAGAGGATCCTCCCCACACATTGTGTGTGTGTGACTGGCAATTTAAGGGGGGATAGGCTTATATTGGCTTGGTTATTTATCTATTTACTATTTTTTTTTGTCCTCCCTAGACCTCCATCAAGCTGAAAATAACACCCCCAAGACCCCCGTTCAAGGTAAATTTGCACATTTTTCTATAGAAAAAATGTTACTACTATATTACAGGCCCGCTATCGCTCACCAGGAAAATAAATATGACACCTAAATTGCACGAAAGGTCTTAATATTTACAAATATATGGGGCAAAGGGTTTTAACATTTCCAAACTGATGAGCCGAGCGTCTTAGTATATGAAAACCATTGGGGTTAAACTTGAAGGAGAAGTGGGGCCAGAAAAAAAAGCATTCCCCCCCCCCCCTTAACCCTATGAGGATCGAGGACGCACCTTTTTTTATGGTGTTCTGGATATTATTGGATGATCTTTTTCAGCTTATTAAGGGTCAATGAAAGTCAGAGGGTCGATGGAGATAGTACTTTACCCTTTGTAATGCCCACCGATCCTTCCTAAGCTGTATGAAATCGTCTAATGATGGCCAGAATACACCGCTAACACGTGTCCTATTCTCAAGGGGTTAACCTATTCTGCGCATTTTCTGTTATTAGATTAGATTGATATCAAATATTCGATAAATGGATATCAAATCGTAGGCATAATACTTAACCTTCAACGGTCTTGATTGTGTAATGGTTAGAGTGTTTAAGATCTGTATGTGGTAACCCAGGTTCGAATCCCGGTAGGATCACATGCTTTCGTTAATTTTATTGGGAGGTATTTGGTGTTGGGAGTGAAATGAATGAATTATATTATACAAGAAAGACCAATTTCGTTCAACTTAAGGGGAGATTTCCACTTGAGGGATTGATTTCTTGACCCCTTTCTCCCTCATGTTTAGCCCCATTGCTTTTGAGATTTTTCGACGTTCGCCCCCATTAGTTTGGCGATTATAAGAACTTTCGCCCCATTTATGTCAATTTTAAGACCTTTCGTACTATTTGGGAGTCCATTTCTTCCTGGCGAGCGGCAGCGAGCCTGTAATTTAAGAGGAACCGGCCTTCGGCCGGAAATTATTTCTACCGAAAAATGTACAAATTTATCTTGAAAGGGGGTCAAGGGGGTGGAAGTTTAAGCCTGATGGAGGTCTAGGGAACAAACTAAAAACCTCCCCTTAATACTATATGGTCCAATCTCCTCTGGTGTGGTTGTAGTATCATGCTTAATTATTAGTGAATCTTTTCCCTGCATTTGCCATTTTCGAGCAATGTCATACATTTTGTCCCCTAGGCTAGCCAACATGCATTCCCAGACTTCTTTTAACCCCTTCTGTACCGCGATGTCTTTTTCATATTAATCTAGCTATATATACAGTAGCTTATCGATTTTAAGACCTTTCGCACCCATTTCTTTGTCAATATTAAGGGGAGGTCTCCACTTGAGGGATTGTTTTCTTGACCCCTTTCTCCCTCATGTTTAGCCCCATTGCTTTTGATATTATAAAACGTTTGCCCCATTAGTTTAGCGATTTCAAGAACTTTCACCCCATATTAAGACCTTTCGTGCAATTCAGGTGTCTATTTGATCCTGGCGAGCGATAGCGAGCCTGTAATTTAAGAGGAATCGGCCTTCGGCCGGGACATTTTTCTACCGAAAAATGTACAAATTTATCTTGAAAGGGACTCGAGGGGGTGTAATTTTAAGATTGATGGAGGTCTAGGGAACAAACTAAATACCTCCCCTTAAGAACTTTCGTGCTATTTAGGTGTCGATTTTTTTTTACTGACGAACGATAGTGAGCCTGTAATTGTTTAAGAAGGATCTGCGGTTGCGAAAAGGGTTAAGTGAGGTAGGTGGAAGCCTGTTGATTGCTGGAAGCCCTTTTGAAACTGAATAAAATCGTCCAAAAGTAGCCAGAATGGAGTTAAAAGGACGTCCCCGGTACAGAAGGGGTTAAACTAAACAGGGCCCACCAAAAACCCCCGATCAAGCTAAATTTGCATATTTGGCTACCGTCCCGATAACAGACAGTAATGTGCACTCGAGGAAAAATAAACCAAAACAGTCGGCGTATTCATTTGCTCATTTATGTATCTTTTATGTATCATTTATGTATCATTTATGTATCATTTATGTATCTTTTATGTGTCTTTTATGTGTCTTTTATGTATCATTTTATGTATCTTTTATGTATCATTTTATGTATCATTTATGTATCATTTATGTATCATTTATGTATCTTTTATGTGTCTTTTATGTGTCTTTTATGTATCATTTTATGTATCTTTTATGTATCATTTTATGTATCATTTTATGTATCATTTATGTATCTTTTATGTATCATTTATGTATCTTTTATGTATCATTTATGTATCATTTATGTATCTTTTATGTATCATTTATGTATCTTTTATGTATCATTTTATGTATCTTTTATGTATCATTTATGTATCTTTTATGTATCATTTATGTATCTTTTTTAGTTTTTAATTTTCCTCTCTAGACCTCCATCAAGCTTAAAAAAACACCCGCCCAAGACTCTCCTTCAAGATAAATGTGTACATTTTTCCGGCCGAAGGCCGGTCCCTCTTAAATTACAGGCTCGCTATCGCTCGCCAGGAAAACATAGACACCTAAACGACACGAGAAGTCCTAATATTGACAAAGCATTGGGGCGAAAGGTTTTAAAATAGCCAAACTAATGGACCGAAAGTCATACAATCTGAAAACAAATGGAACTAAACATGAGGAAGAAGGGGGGACCAGAAAAACGACCCACCTCCCCTTAAACCAAAAAGGGCCCACCAAAACCCCGGACCAAGCTAAATGTGTACGTTTGGCTACCGTCACCATAACGGACAGTAATGGGGACTCCAGGAAAAACACAAGCTTTACACTGGTGAGCTGT
>CM064506.1:23195258-23320720 GCA_032716605.1 Paralithodes platypus | reverse complement strand
AGTCTACGGGGGTCACAACATACATTATAATAAACAGTCTACGGGGGGTCACACATAACATTAGCATAACAGTATACGGGGGTCCACTACAGTACATAACAGTCCTACGGGTTCACACTACATTGAATAACAGTCTACGGGTCAACACCTACTTATCTAACAGCTACGGTCACACATACATTATCATAACAGTCCCTAACGGGGTCACACTCACATTATCATAACAGTCTACGGGTTCCCACATACAGTTAGCATAACAGTCTAACGTTCACACATACATTACTACCAGTCTACGGGGGTCACACATACATTATCATAACAGTCTACGGGGGTCACACATACATTATCATAACAGTCTACGGGGTCACACATACATTATCATAACAGTCTACGGGGTCACACATACATTATCATAACAGTCTACGGGGGTCACACATACATTTATTCATAACAGTCTACCGGGGCGTCACACATACATTATCATAACCCGTCTACGGGGGGTCACACAGTACATTATCATAACAGTCGACGGGGAGGTCACACATTACATTATCATGAACGAGTCTACGGGGGTCACACATACATTATCATAACAGTCTACGGGGGTCACACATACATTATCATAACAGTCTACGGGGGTCACACATACATTATCATAACAGTCTACGGGGGTCACACATACATTATCATAACAGTCTACGGGGGTCACACATACATTATCATAACAGTCTACGGGGTCACACATACATTTTCATTATATTATACATTAGGGGGGTGACCTGCTTTTTTTGTATCTCCTTTTCTCTCTTTCTCTGGCTTGTATTTATTCCGCCCCATTCAGCCTACTGTTTTAAGACGTTTATCCCCATCCAGCTGTCGATTTCTTCCTGGCGAGCGATAGCGAGCCAGCATTGTATGAAGAAATCCGGCTTCGCCGGAGACATTTTTCTATCGAAAAATGTACAAATTTGGCCTGCTGTCAAAAACATTAAACAAAATATGCGGGCTCGCTACCGCTCACCAGGAAAAAAACGACACCTGGATGGGGGTAAACGTCTTAAAACAGTAGGCTGAATGGGTCCGAATGGCTACAACCCAGAGAGAGATGGAAAAAATACGATTCAAATATATTTAAATCGAATCGAATTGAATTGAATTGAATTGAATTGAATTGAAAAAATACGAGGTGGCGCCCCTTAAAGATGTTACCATTATCATAACACTCTACGGGGATCACACATACATTAACATTATATTATACGACATTATAGCCTTTCACACGAAGTTAAGTTATCCCTGAATGAATAGGCCTCCTTTCTACAGGTTGAAGGGGAGATATCGACTTGAGGGATTTTTTTCTGGACCCCTTTCTCCCTCATGTTTAGCCCCATTGCTTTTGAGATTTTAAGACAGTCGCCCCATTAGTTTGGCGATTTTAAGAACTTTCGCTCCATTTCCGTCAATTTTAAAACCTTTCATGCAATTTAGGTGCCGATTTTATCCTGGCGAGCGATAGCGAGCCTGTAATTTAAGAGGAACCGGCTTTCAGCCGGGGAAATTTTCTACCGAAAAATGTACAAATTTATCTTGAAAGGGGCTCAAGGGGGTGTAATCTTAAGCTTGATGGATATCTAGAGACCAAAGTAAACACCTTCCCTTAAGGAAGTATGTGCTAAGTCATCCTGGTCTATATACCATTGATTTATTCAAAGCTTTAAAAAACACCCCTTAGAGATAAATTTGTATTTTGTTCGGTAGAAAACTTGCTGGCCAAAGGCCGGTTCCTTCTATATTGCAGGCTCGCTATCGCTCGCCGCAAATAAACATCGACACTTAAATGGCACGACAAATCTTCATATTGGCAAAGAAGTGGGGCGAAAGGTCTTTAAATTGCCAGATGTGAGGGATGAAAATCTTATAAACTGAAAAGTAATGGGGCTGAGCATGAAGAAGGGGGGACCAGAACAAAATATAAACCTCTTCATAGTAATGCTGGCTTACTTTCTTCGTTAACCCCTTCAGCACAAAACGCCTTTTTACCTTCGATTCTGGCATTAATTAGATGATTTTATGCAGCTTAAGGAGGACCTATGTTAGTAAAGAGGGTTTATTGAGATCGTCTTAACCCATTTGAGTCATAAAGGTAGATTTTAAACACTAAGGAAAATTGTCTAATGGTAACCAGAATATGATGAAAATTACGTCATGGTGGTGAAGGGGTTAAGGGGAGACGGGCGTATTTATTTGTTTATTATTTTAAAAGCATTTCCCCGTGATTGCTAAACCCCTCGTTCAGTTAGGAATAAAGGAAGCTGCTATGGTATTAACAAACTCCCTTTCTTTCTCTCTCTCTCGCTCTCTCTCTCTCTATTCTAGCGACAATTAGTCGATATCATACAGCTTAGGAATTATCTGTGGTAGTTATAAGGGTTGGTTGAAATAGTGTGAAGCCTTATTATTACTAGAGGCCTTTCTTAAGCTGAATAAAATTATCTAATAGTTGCCAAAGTATGATACAATAGACGTCCCTGGTACTGAATGGGTGAATACGTGTTGTTTTTTGTTTTTTTTTATCAAATTGTGTTTAGGTTATGAAAGTTAATGAACAAATAGGACACGTGCCATAAATCCTACAGCTTAAGGGGGGATGGGTCGCTTTTCTGGCCCCCCTTCTCCCTCATGTTTAGTCCCATTAGTTTTGAAATATTAAGACGTTCGGCCCATTAGTTTGGTGAATTTAAGACTTCATCCCATTTCGTTGTCAATATTAGGACTTTTCGTATCATTTAGGTGTCGTTATTTCCTGGCGAGCGATAGCGAGCCTGTAATATAAGAGGAACCGGCCTTCGGCCGGGATTTTTTTTTATCGAAAAATGTACAAATTTATATTGAAGGAGGGTCTTGTTTTTTTCTTCCAGCTTAATGGAGGTCTAGGGAGGAAACTAATACAAATAATAAAACAAATATAAACATGAACAAAGACATGCGCCCATCCCCTCATAATTAATTAGGTATGAAAATAATTATACTAAATTCATCGCAACAGATACAAATGACGTCAGTATTTAATCATAATGAGTGTATTTTTATACTAGTAAAGATATTATATAATTCAACTTTATCGGTAAGAGGGTTCCAGTTATTATTATTATTATTATTATTATTATTATTTTTATTATTATATGTATTATTATTATAAGAATTGTGTAACTATTGCATAGAAAGTGTTGTACTTGAGGACATTCTGGCCATTTTCCCTGGCTTTGCTCATCCATAGATTTACTGCAGTGTCCACTACCGTATCTTTCTTAAATTATATGTTACTCTCCTGTTAATGCTAAATTTACTTTTATAATTATTGTATCAACGAATTAATGTCTTCGCCTAGTCGTGGATACAAATAAACAATCAATCAATTAAGATTATTATTAGTAGTAGTATTTATATTTGTATTATCATTACTATTATTATTACTATTATTATTATTTAGTATTTGTTCATATGATCTATCTATCTATATATCTATCTGTTTGTCTATCTATATCTATCTATCTAATATTTATATACAGTATATTATATCATATTGTATATCTGAGCTCTCACAATCATTTTCCACCACAACTGAGCGAGCACAATAACGTCGGTGGTGGCAGGAAACCCAGACAACCTTTCATTCTTCCCTTAATATGTTGCCAGGGAGAAATAATTATGTGCGTGGGTGGATAGAAACACGAAAATAATGGAAAGAAGACAGATACGAGAAAGTTTGATTCCTGTCTGTGTGTGTGTGTGTGTGTGTGTTTATGTGTGTGTGTAAGTGAGGCTGTAGTGGTGTGTGGGTGTGTCTTGGAAGAGCTTACAGAAGAAGGGTGAGTACAAAGTTAAGCCTGTTTCTTTTTCTCCTTATTTTTTTCCCCCTCTCAGTCTCACTATTTTCTTTATCTATTTATCTATCTCTCCATCAATCTATCTCTGTCTCTATGTATCTATCCATCCATCTATATATATATTTATCTATCTATCTACCTACTTAAGGGTAGCATTATACTACCCCCCCCCCCTCCTCACTCTCCACGACTATCGAAACAACCATCACCTCCATCATAATACCACAACGCGAATCTGTATCTATCCTATCTATCTATTTATCTATCTATCTATCTATACGTATACATCTGTGAGTATATATGTGTGTAAATAGTGATTGTATTTGGTTCTACTACCGCAGAATTCGCAGTATGGAAATCTTTATTGAGAAATTACGCAAGCATATAGGGAGTGAAGAATTATATATATAAGAGAGAGAGAGAGAGATAATCGGTTGTATTATCGATAATGTAAATTGATTCCCTTAACACTGGATAAATTGATACTTAATGGAAAAGTATGAAACTAATATATTTGTGCGTCCTGTTAATGTCAAGTTTGCATAATTAACAACGTAATTCGCTAAACATCATCGTAATAGGTGAGTAACAAAGATAAGGACATGACAATTTACCAGCAGTTGGAGAAAATAACCCATACCATATAAAATTCCATGCAATTAATCTAAAGAGCCAAACTGAGAGAGAGAGAGATCGTTACATAGAGTTACATATATACATAGACTGCACAGACCTTGCGGATCCTACTATAGGCAGTGTGGACTTGATTCTAAAACAATTTGCTACTAAGTGGAAGGTTTTAGCAAAACACAGAGAGAGAGAGAGAGAGAGAGAGAGAGAGAGAGAGAGAGAGAGAGAGAGAGAGAGCTTGATAATACCATAGCAGTGTCCTTTATTCCAAACTGAATGAGGGGTTTTAGTAATCACGGGGATATGCTTTTAATCCATCACTGCTTCACAGACCCGTATATTAATTAAGGGGAGAGGTCGTTTTTATGGCCCCCTTTCTCCCTACTGTATAGTTCCATTAGATTTGATATTTTTAGACGTTCGGCCCATTTGTTTGGCGATTTTAAGACCTTTCGTCCCATTTCGTTATACATTTTAATACCTATCGTGCCATTTAGGTGTCGATTTTTCCCTGGCGATCGATAGCGAGCCTGAATTTGTAAGAGGAACCGGCCTTGGGCCGGGAAATTTTTCTACTGAAACATGTACACATTTATCTTGAGGGGGGGGGGGGGGTTCTAGGAGATGTTTTTTTAAGTTTGAGGGATTTCTAGCGAGGAAACTAAGAATTTATGAATGAATGAAATCATAGGCCAAAAAAGCAGTCAGTATCCCCTTAATAGTCCATGCAAGGATATGCGTCTATATATATATATATCACAGATCCGTATATTAATATTCCATGCAAGGATACTTCACAATACGGTCGACTAAACTCCGAACCGGTACCACACTCTCATTGGTTACCCTTACTGTACCGGTGACTAAACTCCGAACCGGTACCACACTCTCATTGGTTACCTTTACTGTACCGGTGACTTCCTTTTTATTTTATTCTAGATATACTTAGACGATTTTGCGCAGTTTAAGAAGGATCTGTGGTAGTAGAAAGGGTTAATTGAGATAGTTCGAAGCCTTTTAATTGCTGGAGGCCCTTATGAAACTGAATAAAATCGTCTAATAGTAGCCAGAATAAAGTCTAAAAAATATGTCGCCGGTACAGAAGGGGTTAAGGGGGGTAGGATTTATTTGTTGGTCTATTTATTTCGCTGAATTTCGATGTGAGTATCCTAGGTTCCAATCCTAGGAGTATCACATGTATTCATTAAGGGGAGGTATTTAGTTTGTTCCCTAGACCTCCATCAAGCTTAAAATTACACCCCCTTGAGTTCCTTTCAAGATAAATTTGTACATTTTTTGGTAGAAAAATGTCCTGGCCGAAGGCCGGTTCCTCTTAAATTACAGGTTCGCTATCGCTCGCCAGGATAAAATCGACACCTGAATTCCACGAAAGGTCTTAATATGGGGTGAAAGTTCTTAAAATCGCTAAACTAATGGGGCAAACGTTTTATAATATCAAAAGCAATGGGGCTAAACATGAGGGTGAAAGGGGGTCCAGAAAATAATCCCTCAAGTAGAAATCTCCCCTTAATGTCATTGATTTCATTAAGTAGGTTTATTTGTAAGTTGATTGTTGGGTTGGTGATACTATGCATTTATATAGTTATTATTTTTTTAGTTTCCTCACTAGCCCTCCGTCAAGCTTAAGAAAAACGCCCCCAAGACCCTCCTTCAAGATAAATATGTGCATTATTCGATAGAAAAATGTCCCGGCCTTCATTTTTTTCAAAATTACAGGCTCGCTATTGCTCGCCAGGATAAAATCGATACCTAAATGGCATGAAAGGTCTTGATATTGACAAAGAAATGGGGCGAAAGGTCTTAAAAATTGCCAAACTATTGGAACGACCGTCGTATAATCTCAAAACTAATGATGCGAAACATGAGGGAGAAGAGGGTCCAGAAAAACCCTATATCCCCCTTAACCCCTTCATTACCGAGGTCGTCTTTTTATTATGTTCTGGCTAATTATTAGACTATTATATTTAGCTTAGGAAGGGCATGCACTAATTAAAAGGCTTCCAAGTATTCCAATTCATTATTTTAACAAACACACGTCATTCCTTGGGTGTATAAAATCGTCTAAATGTAGCTGAAATCAGAGAAAAAGACGTCTCCGGTAGTGAAGGGGTTAACCTATGCTGGACAGTGGCTTGGAATATTGCACAATCTTTATTGGACCAAGTAACTAAAGATGTTATTCCTCACATAAATACATGTGTGGACGTTCATTTTTGAAGTACAAAGGAGTACAAAGGAAAACTAACAACAACAGTTATATTGATCTTTGCTAGGCTGCTTGTTAAGTATAGTATAGTGTAGTATAGTATGCCAGATTAAGAGGTGGGATTTAATACACCATAACAGGCTCTTTATAGTAATCATGGTTTATTAGGTATCATGTTATAATATTCATTTTAAATAAATATAATAATAATAATAATGATAATAATAATAATAATAATAATAATGATAATAATAATAATGATAATAATAATGATAATAATAATAATGATAATAATAATAATGATAATAATAATTATAATAATAATGATAATAATAATGATAATAATGATAATAATAATAATAATAATAATGCTTCTTTAACACTAGTACTACACGTATTTGTTTCAATGAATGCAATTTCCTTCGTGTTTGCGAGACTACGAAAAACAAATAAGTTGTAAATCGTTTAAATATTTTCACCCCACCGCAGGTTTTCATAATACTATTTTTTATTAATGTGGTGTGAAACTTATCATTTTAGGGGTTAAGGTGAGGCCGGTGGACTCTTGAGGTTAAGGGGAGATGGGTCGTTTTTCTGGTCCCCTCTTGTTAAGCCCCATTTGTTTTGAAATTATAAGACGCTCGGCCCATTAGTTTGACGATTTTAACACTTTTCGCTCCATTTCGTTGTCAATTTTAAGACCTTTCGTGCCATTTAGGTGTCGATAATTTCCTGGCGAGCGATAGCGAGCCTGTAATTTTAGGAGAAATCGTTTTTTTGCCGGGACATTTTTCAACCGAAAAATGTACAAATCTATCTTGAAGGGGGATCTAGGTTTTCTTTCTTTCTAAGCTTGATGGAGGTCTAGAAAGGACACTAAAAAAAAATATATGAATACATTAATTATTAGACCAAACAAACAGCCACTGTCCCCTTAACTTGACCTTTGATCCTTCCAAAAAATATGTTTTAATTTACCCGAGTCTCCCAGGAAAGAAATTAACGAAGTGAACTTTGCTTGATCACAGCGATGCCTTTTTTTTTATTATGGGTAAATGGGTTCATTCTCGAGGTTGTGAGGATTCTTATGGTCAACAACTAGCCTAAAGTATATAAGTGCGTTATGGAACTTTACTTGCACATTAGTAAATCACACTCACACACACACACACACACACACACACACACACACACACACACACAAGCGGTGGTGTGTTCATCGGTAGACACGTTAATTATGCATGCTTACGAGTATATTTTTCGATTTTTAAACCTAAATATAACTATTTAGATCAAACTTAACCTAACCTACCTAACCTAACCTAGCCTAACTTAGCTAACCTAACCTAAAACACTCCATTTCAACGTATTTTAAAGAGGTGTGTACTGTTGCCCTAAACCTAATGTACCTGCAAACCTACATATTTAGTAAAATTTTTACTTTTAAGCACACCACCGCTTGTCACACACACTCACACTTTACCCATAGTTCAGCCTTATATAATCCGTATAAAATTGTATACCACCTTCAGTATCAATTGGTAGACAATGTTGGTTAGGGAAAGATGGATCTCCGCATTCTCATTAAGGGGAGATGGGTCTTATTTTCTGGTCCCTCTTCTTCCTCATGTTTAGCCCCATTAGCTTGCAGATTTTAAAATGTTCGGCCCATTATTTTTACGAATTTACCACCTTTCGTCCCATTTCGTTATCAATTTTAAGACCTTTCGTGCCATTTAAGAGTCGATATTTTTCCTGGAGAGTGATAACGAGCCTCTAATTATAAAAGTAATTGGCCTTCGGCCGTGACAGTTTTCTACCGAAAAATGTACACATTTTTCTTGAAGGGGGTTCTAGGGGGTGTTTCTTTAACCCTTAACTGGCGGCGCGCGACCTATGTCGAGTGAAATAAATTTGGACTATGTGGCGGTGCACAACATCTGTCGACGCCATTTTCAGCACGTAATGTTGCTGAGAGAGAGAGCTGAGCGGTGGGACGAGCGTAGCAACCTTATGACCGCTCCCCACCACTGCGGTGGACATACTGAACTGTATTCTACTTTCCTCCCCCCTTTCTCACTCGCTACACAGGGAATTATGTAAGGAAATTACCTTATTTCAGGGTTTTTGCACTCGTGTTGCACGATCGTTGCAAGAGAACCAGTGGTTGTACAAGGATGATTCGGGTGTCATTGGAAAGCTCTGTTTATGCCCTTTCAGGGATAGATACTTGTTTTACACTCTGGGTCTTATTTAGGCATGAAAATTATCACGTAAACAACCCTATTTAGGGTAATAAAAAAAAACGCTGTGCGGTACGTCAAATAGACCGCCTAGGCCGCCAATAAGGTGTTAAGCTTGATGGAGGTCCAGCGAGGAAACTAAGAAATATATGAATAACTGAATAAATAGACAAAACAAAAAACAGCCATTATCCCCTTAATATATTGCGGGCTGGAAATCTATACCAAGTAACCCAAAATTAATTATTGAAACACCAACACGTTCTTTTCTTGTATCCGTTCATCCTTAAACCCCTTCTGTACCGGCGACGTTTTTTTAATGCTATTCTTGCTATATATAGACGATTTTGTGCAGTTTAAGAAGGATCTGTGGAAGTAAAAAGGGTTAAGTGGAATAGTTCGAAGCCTGTTAATTGCTGGAGGTCCATTTTATACTGAATAGCATCGTGTAATAGTAGCCAGAATCAAGTTAAGGGGGTGACCTGCTTTTCTTCTCTTTTTTGGTTGTATCCATTCTGCCCCGTTCAGCCTACTGTTTTAAGACATTTATCCACATCCAGGTGTCGATTTTTTCTTGGCGAGCGATAGTGAGGCAACATTTTATGGAGAATTCTGGCTTTGCCGGAGACATTTTTCTATCGAAACATGTACACATTTAGCCAGCTGTCTAACACATTATCCAGACTATGGTGACTCGCTATCGCTCGTCTGGTATAAATCGATACCTGGATGGGGATAAACGTGTTGAAACAGTATGCTGAATGGGACCGCATGAATACAACTCAGAGAAAAAAAAAGTAGGTGACCCCCTTAAAAAGGACGTCGCCGGTACAGAGGAGGTTAACTCTTTAGGTACTGATTACATAGAGTTTGTTTCATTCTGGTTAACTCTAGAGGATGTTGGTCAACTTGTGAAGGTCTCTCTCTCTCGATCTCTCATTTTAGTTTAGTCCACCCTCGTCCTCTACTTCACATCCCGCGTTTTCTTTTGTAGAATATGCGCTCTGCAAGAATCCTACTCTCTTAACAACGAAAACACGCATTAATATTCAACGAAAACTGGCATTAATATTTAACGAAAACACGCATTCAAATTCCCATCCCTATAAAACGAAAACAAACAAAAAATGCAATAAGTTGACCTGTTGTATAATTATGTGCATATTTAATAAAAAAAAAAAAAAAAAAAAAATCTAAGTTTTATATAGTGGTCCTTTCCGTTAGTTTTAAGTTTGGATATATATATATATATATATATATATATATATATATATATATATATATATATATATATATATATATGTGTTTTTTTTTTTGTTTTTTTTTTTTTTTTACTATCAAAATGTTCAAGTATGTTTTGATGGACTTTTGCATATCATGGCAACCTAGACAATGTATGAGGTAATCGTTGTATAGGTCATATATTTTTCTTTAACCCCTTCTGTACCGGCGACGTAATTTTTATATTATTCTAGGTACATTTAAGCGATTTTTTGGGCAGGTTAAGAAGGATCTGTGGTAGTAAAAAGGGTTAAGTGAGATAGTTCGAAGCTTGTTAATTGCTGGAGGCCCGTATTAAACTGAATACAGTCGTCTAATAGTAACCATAATATACTTTAGGCTTCGGGGTCAGGTGGTTCGATCAATCTAAACACAAAGAAAACCAATGCTTGCAATAGATTTAAAATGCTCGCAATATATTTTCAACGTTTGCAATGCATTTATAACATTTTCAATATATTTAAAATGTTTGCAATATAGTTAAAACGTTTGCAGTATATTTTTGAAATCGGTTTATATGCCTATGTATTAATATTTTTGTCTTAGTTATCTCCAGACCTCCATCAAACTTGAAAATATATCCTTAATATCCCACTCCTACATACGTGTGTACATTTTTCGGTGGAAAAATGTCCCAGCCGAAGACCGGTTCCTATTAATTTACAGACTCGCTATCGCTCGCCAGAAATAACTCGATACCTAAATGGTAAGAAAGGTCTTAATATTGAAATAGGGTGAAAGGTCATGAAATCGCAATACTAATGGGCCGAACGTCTTAAAATCTGAAAACTAATGGGTATAAACATGAGGGAGAAGGGGGCCATACAAAAGGAACCATTCCCTCTTAAGCCTGCATCACACGAGCGCTTTTTCACTCAACATTTATCCTCAACACTGATCTGGCAGCTTATGAGGTCAACATTTAGAATATTTCGGTTACCTAAATTCATCTATCAACAGTCTAGTTTCCAATACCAGTGCAAAATATTCCAGAAATGTTGCCAGAATTTGTTTGATCATCGAATGTTGACTATAAATGCTCTCGTGTGATACCGGCTTTAAGTAAAATGTTGGTATAACGTGTAATACAATTTTCCATGGGATTATAGGAATTAGATGAAGTTACATTAAGGGGAGATGGGTCGTTTTTCTAGATCCCTTTCTCTCTCATGTTTAGCCCAGTTATTTGTTTCAGATTTTAAGATGTTTGCTCCATTAGTTTGTCGATGTTAAGACCTTTCGCCTCATTTCTTTGTCAATATTATGACCTGCTGTGCTATTTAGGTGTGTCTTTCTTGGCGAACGATGGTGAGCCTGTAATTTTGGAAGAAAACATTTCTACCGAAAAATGTACAAATTAATCTAAAAGGGGGATTTATAAGATGTATATTTTAAGTTTGAACGAGGTCTAGGGATGAAAGTAAAACAATGATAAATACCGGTATATGAAAAAAAAATCGACCAAAAAATAAGCCCTTCCCCCTTAACCTCCATTGAAGTTTTCATGAGTAAGACTGTACATTATTAAGGGGGATGGTTGGTTTTCTGGCCCCCCTTCTCCCTCGTGTTTAGCCCCATTAGTTTTCAGATTTTAAGACGTTTGCCCCGTAAATTTGGCGATTTTACGACCTTTCACTCTATTTCGTCGTCAATATTGAGACCTTTCGTACCATTTAACATCACTTATCTCACTTGCTGTTCAGACGTTTACAAAACTTGCTCATGGAAAATTGACGAAAAAAGCGCTCGTGTGACACCCGCCTCACGGAGTGTTTTGATATTGGGGTTTGGCCTAGCTTGTGTCTTCATATTGGAACTGTATTCTGTCAAGATATCGTGAACTCTAACCTCTATAACTCAAAATAGCCTAGAGCAAATGGGCTGTAAATCTTCACACTTATTCCCTGGCGGACCCTTCCCAAATGGTAGACATGTTAGCTCAATTACTCGAGTCGTTGGTGAGTTGTAGACGTGAATTTTCTTGGTCTACTAACTGGGAATACCCCTATAACACAAACTAGGCTTGAGCAAATGGGCTGTAAATGTTCACACTTATTCCCTGGACGACCCTTCCCAAATGGTAAAAATATTAGATCGATTACTCTAGTTGTTGGTGAGTTATAGACGTGAATGTGCAAGAGAGTTGGTCTACTAACTTGGAATACCTCTATAACTCAAAATGGGCTAGAGAAAATGGGCTGTAAATGTTCGAGCATATTAGCTCGATTACTCTAGTCGTTGGTGAGTTATAGACGCGAATGTTCTTGATATTTGGTCTACTAACTTTGAATACCTTTATAGCTCAAACTAGGCTAGAGCAAATGGGCTGTAAATATTCACACCTATTCCCTGGTTGACCCTTCCCAAATGGTAGACATATTAGCTCAATTACTCTAGTCGTTGGTGAGTTATAGACGTGAATGTACAAGAGATTTGGTCTACTAACTAGGAATATGGGGATCTAGGCGATATGTATTTAAACTTGATGGAAGTCTAGAGCGGAAACTAAAAAAAAAAAAAAAAAAAAAATATATCAGCAAATCGATCAATAAATATGCCCTTCCTCCCTTAAATATATTGCAAATGTTATATTTATATTTTTGCACACTTTTGATATGTATTGCAAACGTAAATATATGGCTTCGACGTAGGGATATTAGAGAAGACCTAGACATCCAATATTTCACAAAGAGAAGTTCGGAAGAGACGAGAGATTCCTTAGGGGGGAGGTACTCGCTTTTTCTGGACCTCCTTCTCCCTCATGTTTAGCATATTAGTTTTGAGATTTTAAGACGTTCGTTCCATTAGTTTGTCGATTTTAAGACCTGTCGCTCCATTTCTTTGACAACATTAAGATCTTTCGTGCCATTTAGGTGTCGAGTTTTTCCTGGTGAGCGATAGCGAGCCTGTAATTTTTTAAGGAACTGGCCTTCGACTGGCACATTTATTTACCGAAAAATGTACAAATTTATCTCGAAAAGAGGTCTAGGGGGTGCAATTTTAAGCTTGATGGAGGTCTAGTGAGGAAACTAAAAAATATGTAAATTAATATATTTAATAGACCAAAAACCAAGCACTACCCCCTTAATAAGGAATATTCGATTACAGCGGGGTACAAAATTGGATCGGCATATGAAATCATAGAAGTGAAGACCCTCCATTGAAAATCTATTATATGATGGGTTTTTGGTCTACATATATATATTTTTAATCTAGTTTTGAGTTTCCGCGCTAGACCTCCATGAAGCTTAGAAAAACACCCCCTAGACCCCCTTTCTAGATAAATGTGTACATTTTTCGGTAGAAAATATCCCGGCCGAAGGTTGGTTCCTCTTAAATTGTAAGACCTTTCACCTCATTTCTGTCATTAGTAGGACTTTTCGTTCCAATTAGGTGTCGATTTTTTTCCTGGGTAGTGATAGCGAGCCTGTATTTTAGGAGAAAATGGCCGGTACATTTTCCTAACGAAAAATGTACAAACATATTTAGAAGGGGGATCTTGGGGATGTATATTTAAGCTTGATGGAGGTCTAGAGAGGGAACTAAAAAAAAATATATATATATACTGTATATATAAAAAAAAAAAATATATATATATATATATATACACACTGTATATATAAGCAAACTGACCAATAAATATGCCCTTCCCCCCTTTAATATATTGCAAATGTTATAAATATATTGAAAGGTTCTAAAATGTATTGCAAACGTCGTAAGTATATTGCATTTTTATTTTTATTTTTTTAGATTGATCGAACCACCCAACCCAGAAGCATAAAGTATAAAAGATAAAGTCAACGAATGATTTATAACCTATAAAATGATTGCCTCATCCATTTTCCTAGGTTGCCAAAATATACAAAAATCCAGAAAAATACCCGTGGGTATTTCGATAGTAAAAAGTGAATATAGATACACAAAATATAATAATAAAAATAAGCTAAAATATGATAGAATGAAAATCCGAACGCAAAAAGTAAATATATATATACAAAAACTATAATAAAATAAGCTAAAATAAGATCAAATGAAAATCCGAACGAAAAACTATCGGAAAGGACTACGGGATAAAACTTAGAAGTTTTCTTTGTAATATAAACAAGCTTCCCCTTCCCATCCAATTTCGTTCACCGGATGAAACCTGGCCCTGAACAAAAAAAAAAATTAAAAAAATGAAAGAAGGATTAAAGATTTACGGATGCGCATATACAACAGGTTATATTTGAGCTCTTTTGTTGTTTTTATGTTCGCTCAATAGGGATGGGAATTTTGTATGCGTATTTTCCTTGTTAGAGAGTAGGACTTTTGCCGAGCGCATATTGTATACAAAAGCAAACATGGGATGTAAAATAGAGGACGAGGTTGGATTAAACAAAAGAGCGAGAGAGAGAGAGAGAGAGAGAGAGAGAGAGAAATAAATAGAGAGAGTGAGAGTGAGTGAGTGAGTGAGTGGAGAAAGGTATAGAGAGAATAACTAGAAATAGTGTATGAAAACGGTGCGATATTTACCTCTACATCATCCAAACTAAGAGCAATAAAGATAACTCCTAAAACGAGAGAGAGAGAGAGAGAGAGAGCACTAGTGTGTGTGTGTGTGTGTGTGTTTGTGTGTGAGAGAGAGATATCGATCTATCTACTGTATATATATCTATTTATCTATCTAGAGAGACTGTATATATATAGAGTCGTGCTTATTTTCTTTAATAACTCTAACCTGTCACAACGTCGTGCTAGAGCTAGGAAATATACGTGTATTTTTCCCGTATAAAGGTTGTACCCCCTCCTTTATCTCGGGCCAAATGTGACAGGGGAAATGAGTGTCAATTTCTCGCTGGAGGGAGGCCAAAAACACGACCGTCAGACCGACCTTTTGTACTGGGGTGAAAAAATAATGATAGTGGTATATATTTAGAAAAGGGAAGGTGGATAGCCATTGGGTCTCTCACGCCCTTGTTGTTGACGTTAGTATTGTATGTATGTATATATATTGTATATAGTGTGTGTATGTTTATGTGTATACTCAGATATAGCCAGACCAAGGTGTCTAAAGATTTCATAATCCTCAAGGGGTTAATAGAGAGTTACTATGGTGATGCCTTAAATTGACAATCAGTTATTCTTGCGTTAGTGTTTTGTGTTATTTATATATATATATATATATATATATATATATATATATATATATATATATATATATATAATTTTTTTTTTTTTTTTTTTTATCCTATCAGCTTCCAGATTTGATAATTGAATTGGTTCCCAAGTGTGGCAGGTAGAGATCCTGAAATAAGAGAGATCGGCCGTCGTTTTCTTTTAAGGGGAGATGGGTCGTTTTTCTGGTCCCCTTTCGTCCTCATGTTTAGCCCCATTAGTTTTTAGATGTTAATACGTTCGGCCCATTACCTTGGCGATTTTAAGATCTTTCGCCCTATTTCTTTGTCAATATTAAGACTTTTCATGTCATTTAGGTGTCGATTTGTTTTCCTGGTAACTGATAGCGAGCCTGTAATTTAAGAGGAACCTGCATTCGGCCGGGACATTTTTCTATCGATAAATGTACACATTTATCTTGAAGGAGGGTATTGGATGGGAGTTTTTACAAGTTTGATGAAGGTCTAGGGAAGAAATTAAACAAATAATAAAAAGATACATAAATGAGCAAATAAAAACGACCATCCCCCCTTATATTAAATTGTTATCCTGAAATAAGAGAGATCGGCTGTCGTTTTCTTTGAGAGTTCGGTCGTCGTTTTCTTTGAGAGATCGGCCGTCGTTTTCTTTGAGAGATCGGCCGTCGTTTTTTTGAGAGAGATCGTCCCTCGTTTTCTTTGAGAGATCGGCCCTCGTTTTCTTTGAGAGATCGGCTCTCGTTTTCTTTGAGAGATTGGCCCTCGTTTTCTTTGATAGATCGGCCCTCGTTTTCTTTGAGAGATCGGCCCTCGTTTTCTTTGAGAGATCCGCCCTCGTTTTCTTTGAGATATCTGCCCTCGTTTTCTTTGGACGCCCTTTTTGGTGCCGCAATGATTAACCCCTTCTCTACCGGCGACGTATTTTCATCATATTCTGGTTACCATTAAACGAATTTCTTTAGCTAATAATCTACCTCTCGTACTTAAACGGGTAAATACGATCCCAATAAACCCTCTGAGTAACATAGCTCCTTCTTAAACTGCATAAACAAAAATTTATTTTAGCCAGAATCACAGGTAAAAAGGCGTCATACCGGCTCCTTCTTATCATATTCTGGCCACGAATAGACGATTTTATCAAGCTTAGGAAGGATCTGTGGTAGCTATATATGGCTTAGTGGAGATAGTGTGTAACCTTTTATTTGTTAGAGGCTTTCCTAAGCTGCAAAAAATTGTCTAATAATTTATAACTCCGTTGTTTAACCCATACAGTACCGGTGACGTCCTATTCAACATATTCCGGCAACTATTAGACGATTTTTTTCAGCTTAGGAAAACCTCTAACAATTAAAAGGCTCCACACTATCTCCACTTTTTTTTTAAATTATAAATTACTGAACTAAAAACCAAAATAAATAGCCTGCACCAGTAATACCGACTGTGTATTAGTGTTTATTATTGGTTTTTACCGGTGTTGTTTATTACCGGTATTGTTTATTACCGGTATTGTTTATTACCGGTATTGTTTATTACCGGTATTGTTTACTACCGGTATTGTTTATTACCGGTATTGTTTATTACCGGTATTGTTTATTACCGGTATTGTTTATTACCGGTATTGTTTATTACCGGTATTGTTTATTACCGGTATTGTTTATTATCGGTATTGTTTATTACCGGTATTGTTTATTACCGGTATTGTTTCTTGTTTTCGGGTTGTTGATTATTTTCTTGGGTGTGTAATGGTTGTGTTTAAGGGGAGGTTTTTAGTTTGGTCTCTAGATATCCATCAAGCTTAAGATTACACCCCCTTGAGCCCCTTCAAGATAAATTTGTACATTTTTCGGTAGAAAAATGTCCCGGCTGAAAGCCGGTTCCTCTTAAAATACAGGCTCGCTATCGCTCGCCAGGATAAAATCGACACCTAAATTGCACGAAAGGTCTTAAAATTGACAGAAATGGGTTGAAAGTTCTTAAAATCATCAAAATAATGGGGCGAACGTCTTAAAATTAGAAAAGCAATGGGGCTAAACATGAGGGAGAAAGGAGTCAAGAAAAAACTCCCTCAAGTGGAAATCTCCCCTTAAGATCTGTGTGTACTTAATGGATAAATATATGAAACCACTATGTCTGTGCATCATATGTAACCACTATGTCTGTGCATCATATGTAACCACTATGTCTGTGCATCATATGTAACCACTATGTCTGTGCATCATATGTAACCACTATGTCTGTGCATCATATTAACCACTATGTCTGTGCATCATATGTAACCACTATGTCTGTGCATCATATGTAACCACTATGTCTGTGCATCATATGTAACCACTATGTCTGTGCATCATATGTAACCACTATGTCTGTGCATCATATGTAACCACTATGTCTGTGCATCATATGTAACCACTATGTCTGTGCATCATATGTAACCACTATGTCTGTGCATCATATGTAACCACTATGTCTGTGCATCATATGTAACCACTATGTCTGTGCATCATATTAACCACTATGTCTGTGCATCATATTAACCACTATGTCTGTGCATCATATTAACCACTATGTCTGTGCATCATATTAACCACTATGTCTGTGCATCATATGTAACCACTATGTCTGTGCATCATATTAACCACTATGTCTGTGCATCATACTAACCACTATGTCTGTGCATCATATTAACCACTATGTCTGTGCATCATATGTAACCACTATGTCTGTGCATCATATTAACCACTATGTCTGTGCATCATATTAACCACTATGTCTGTGCATCATATTAACCACTATGTCTGTGCATCATATGTAACCACTATGTCTGTGCATCATAATTATTAACACCAAGTTTATGTAATAACCACCATATTTCACTACAAAATCTTCATAATTCATATTTTTGTTCACCAACCCACCAAATTAATTTACGAATAAACCTAACTAATGAAATCAATGTAAGTGACGAATACATGTTATATACTCCAAGGACTCGAACCTAGGCTACTCACACCGAAATTCCGCACACTAACCATTACACCATCAAGACACTTAAATCCAGGGAGCATCACATGTTTAATTAATTTCATTAGGAGGAAATTTGTTAGAAGCAGTTAAGAGTTTTTATGAAGCGAGCAGAGCATGTGTGAGAGTAGGAAATGGTGAGTTGAGTGAATGGTTTGAGGTAAAGGTAGGTTTGCGACAGGGTTGTGTAATGTCACCATGGCTGTTTAATATGTTTATGGATGGTGTGGTGAGGGAGGTGAAAAGGAGAACTATTGGAAGAGGATTGGGTTTAGTAGGAAAGAATGGTAGAGATTGGGAGTTGAATCAGTTGCTGTTCGCTGATGACACAGCATTGGTGGCGGATTCTGATGAGAAACTGCAGCGGGTAGTCAAAGAGTTTGGTGTGGTTTGTGGAAAGAGGAAACTGAAGGTGAACGTCAATAAAAGTAAAGTAATGGTGTGTAATAGGGGAGAGCATAGGGTGAATCTAGATGTGAGGCTGGATGGGGAAATATTGGAACAAGTAGAGTGTTTTAAATATCTAGGAGGAACGATAAGCAGGAGTGGAGGTATGGAAGTGGAGGTAAAACAGAGAGTGTGTGAAGGAAGGAAGGTTTTCGGAGCAATGGGAAGTATGTGGAAGACGAGAAATCTCGGAGTGAAAGTAAAAAGTGCACTGTATCAAGGAATTGTTGTGCCAACAGTGATGTATGTGGCTGAGACATGGGCTCTGAAGAAAAAGGAGAAAAGAGGGCTGGATGTGATGGAGATGAGCTGCTTGAGGAGTATGTGTAGAGTTACTCGTAGAGACAGATTGAGGAATGAAGAGATACGTAGGAGAGTGGGGCAGCAGGAACATTTGTCAGCCAGAGTGGACAGAAGGGTGCTGAGCTGGTATGGTCATGTTGAACGAATGGGAGATGAAAGGCTTACAAAGAGAATATGTGAGTCAGGTACAAGGGGAGATAGAAGGGCAGGAAGACCCCCATTGAGATGGAGAGACTGTGTAAGAAAGGCTTTGGATGATAGAGGAATGACTATAGATCAGGCAGGGGAAGTGGTGGTGGACAGGAGTGAATGGAGAATGCTTGTGAATAGTTGAGTGAACACGTGGTCATTTGGAGTAAGGGGTCGGGCGCAAGTTCGACTAGATAATAGTCCATCAGGCGCCTGGCCCTGGGGGACGATTAATATGAAGGGTGTGCCTGGAAGTGTGGTGGGAGGGCTTGTGGCTTTGGCCCCGCTGCATGTCTGCCTGCCGAGATCGGAACCTCTCCGGGTGGTCAGGGGCCGGGGGAGTGCTGGAGCGACCTTGGTAACCCTGGTCTCTGGGTCTTCTCCTGGGTGACCTGGATGTGTGTGAGTTTGTGTTTTTTTATCTGTGTTTATTTTTGTTTTATGTTGTTTTTGTGTTTTCCCTGTTCTTGCTCTGTCTTGAGTCGTCTACCCCCAAAATGGGGATTGGGCCTGAGCATATAGATATATAGATAGGAGGTTTTTGGTGTTGGGAGTTTAATTGATTAAGGGGGTAGTACTCGCTTTTTATGGACCCTCTTCTCCCACATGTTTAGCATATTGGATTTGAGATTTTAAGACCGTTAGTTTCCGTTAGTTTGGCGATTTTGAGACCTTTCGCCCCATTTCTTTGTCAATATTAAGACCTTTGTTGCCATTTAGGTGTCGATTTTTTCCTGGCGAGCGATAGCGAGCCTGCAATTTTTAGAAGCAACTGGCCTTCGGGCCGGACATTTTTCTATCGAAAAATGTACAAACTTATCTTGTAAGGGAATCCTGGAGTTGTTCTGTTAACTTTGATGGAGGTCTAGCAAGAAAACCCAACCATAAATAAATAGATGAACAAGCAGTACCCCCTTAATAGATGAACAAGCAGTACCCCCTTAATAGATGAACAAGCAGTACCCCCTTAATAGATGAACAAGCAGTACCCCCTTAATTGATGAACAAGCAGTACCCCCTTAATAGATGAACAAGCAGTACCCCCTTAATTGATGAACAAGCAGTACCCCCTTAATAGATGAACAAGCAGTAACCCCTTAATTGATGAACAAGCAGTACCCCCTTAATAGATGAACAAGCAGTACCCCCTTAATTGATGAACAAGCAGTACCCCCTTAATTGATGAACAAGCAGTACCCCCTTAATAGATGAACAAGCAGTACCCCCTTAATAGATGAACAAGCAGTACCCCCATAATAGATGAACAAGCAGTACCCCCTTAATAGATGAACAAGCAGTACCCCCTTAATAGATGAACAAGCAGTACCCCCTTAATAGATGAACAAGCAGTACCCCCTTAATAGATGAACAAGCAGTACCCCCTTAATTGATGAACAAGCAGTACCCCCTTAATAGATGAACAAGCAGTACCCCCCTTAATAGATGAACAAGCAGTACCCCCTTAATTGATGAACAAGCAGTACCCCCTTAATAGATGAACAAGCAGTACCCCCTTAATAGATGAACAAGCAGTACCCCCTTAATAGATGAACAAGCAGTACCCCCTTAATAGATGACAAGCAGTACCCCCCTTAATTGATGAACAAGCAGTACCCCCTTAATAGATGAACAAGCAGTACCCCCTTAATAGATGAACAAGCAGTACCCCCTTAATAGATGAACAAGCAGTACCCCCTTAATTGATGAACAAGCAGTACCCCCTTAATAGATGAACAAGCAGTACCCCCTTAATAGATGAACAAGCAGTACCCCCTTAATAGATGAACAAGCAGTACCCCCTTAATAGATGAACAAGCAGTACCCCCTTAATAGATGAACAAGCAGTACCCCTTAATAGATGAACAAGCAGTACCCCCTTAATTAGATTATGGTAATTGGCGTGTAAATAGAGGCTAATAACACCAGGGGCACCAATATGGCGGTGGGTGGCCGATTTTTGTTACCGTAGCCTCGGACATCTCCCTCAAAACGCGTCATTATCCTCAGAGTTAACCCTTTCTGTACCAGCATCGTCTTTTTAACCCCCTCCTTGCTATATTTAGACGATTTTGTTCAGTTTAAGAAGGATCTGTGGTAGTAAGAAGGGTCAGTTAATTAATGGAAATTATTTATAATAACAAAAGGGGTACCAATATGGCGGAGGGTGGCCGATTTTGTTTACCATAGGGTCTGGCGTACCTGTTACCATGGCAACACCCGAACACTACCGCTGGTTCGCTAAATAATCCATGACACGATTGCCGCGGCGAGTTAAGGAGGAGGAGGAGGAGGTGGTGGAGGGGGAGGAGGAGGAGGAGGAGAAGGAGGAAAGTACAGTCTAACACATAAATACCAGCCCATTATGAACCCGAGAGAGAGAGAGAGAGAGAGAGAGAGAGAGAGAGAGAGAGAGAGATACAGAGAGAGTGAGAGACAGAGAGAGAGAGATAAATAGATAGATATGAATATAAATAGATAGGCATGGATATAAATAGACATAGATAGTTAGACAGATAGACAGGTCGATAGATAGGTAGATAGATAGATAGAGAGGTGACAAGGGAATCATTCTTACTAGTGGTGACAATTCAATTAACGACCAAGAACAAAAACCTTAATTCAATCTTCCCACCAATCCAAGTACATCATTCTTCTTCTCTTTCTCCTTCTTCTTCTTCTTCTTCTTCTTCTTCTTCTTCTTCTTTCATTTTTTTTTTTTTTTTTTCTTCTTTTGCTTCTTCTGTTTTCTTCTGTTTTCTTTGTCTTCGTTTTCTTCTTCTTCTTCTTCTTCTTCTTCCACTACAGTTTTCGTCGGGCCCTGGCTATATTAACGGGGCACCAATATTGACGCCAATATGTATCCACTTAACAATATAAATAATTAACCAGTAAACTATTTCAACCAGTAGTTCTCAACCAGAACCAAATTAACAAGTACTACCACCATAAGCTAGTACTCATTTAACTTAATCTACCCACACTTAACTTAACACTATTTAAAGCCGGTATCACACGAAAGCTTTTATAGTCAACATTCGATGATCAACATTTTGCTGGCAATTTTTTTTTTTTTTTTCAAATATATTGCCCTGGTATTGTAAACTAGTCTGTTCATAAATTAATTTAAGTGACCGAAATATTCTAAATGTTGACCTCATAAGCTGCCAGACCAGTGTTGAGGATAAATGTTGAGGGAAAAAGCGCTCGTGTGATACCGGCTTAAGGGGGGGATGGTTCAGTTTTTGGTCGATTTTGTTTTGTATTGATTATGTTTCTAGTTTCCTTCCTAGACCTCCATCAAACTATGAAACAAAAACAACCCCATATGATCCCCCTTCAAGATCTATTTGTACATTTTTCGGTAGAAAACTGTCCCAGCCAAAGCCCGATTCCTCCTAAATTACAGGCTCGCTATCGGTCGCCATGAAAATATTGACACCTAAATATCCCGAAAAGTCTTAATATTGAAAAAAAAGAAAAAAAGAAAAAAAAGGGACATGTCTTAAAATCGACAAACTAATTGACCGAACGTCTTAAATTCTGAAAACTAATGGGGCTAATCATGAGGGAGAAAGGTGTCCAGAAAAATAGACCATATCTCCTAAGTCGGAACTGGTTGATAAGTTTTACTGTGGGCGTTGTCGGGTCAATAGTTTTGTTTTTTTCCAAGATAGATGTACTTGTTTTCTTCTGTGTGTGAGTTTTTCCAAGATAGATGTACTTGTTTTCTTCTGTGTGTGAGTTTTTCCAAGATAGATGTACTTGTTTTCTTCTGTGTGTGAGTTTTTCCAAGATAGATGTACTTGTTTTCTTCTGTGTGTGAGTTTTTCGCCAAATATTTATTTTTCCACAGCATTTTTTGTTAATCTTAATTATTTCTATCAGTCAACGTTATATATAATTGTTTTTTCCTTCCCTTGCTATCTTATTCTACTCGCTTTTCTACAACACTTGTTCTCAAATTAACAAAAAATATATATACAGTATAATTTATATATATATATATATATATATATATATATATATATATATATATATATATATATATATATATATATATATATATATATATATATATATATATATATATATATATATTTTTTTTTTTTTTTTTTTTTTTTTTTTTATTATTATTTTTTTTTTTGCTGCAAATTGTAGTTATTATTTCTAGAATATTAAAAAAAAATAGTCTACGAATGTTGGCCTCATCCTACCAGTGGTTTTATATCGGTGCGAGTATCCTACTGTAGGTTCGAGTCCTTGGGATACCACATGTATTCATTAGTTTTATTGATTTAATTAATTAGGTTTATTTTTAAAATAATTGGTGGGTTGGTGAACAAATGTGAAATTATATACAGTAGTAGTTTCAATCAGCAGCATTTTCAATAGTTTTACTTAAGGGGAGGGAGATGGGCTGTTTTTCTAGATCCCCTTCTCCCTCATGTTAAACCCCATTTGTTTTCAGATTATAAGACGTTGGGCCCATTAGCTTGTCGATTTTAAGACCTTTCGACTAATTTTTTGTCATTATTTAGACCTTTCGTGCTATTTAGGTGTCGATTTTTTGTCCAGGCGAACGATAGTGAGGCAGTAATTTAAGAAGAACCGGCCTTTGGCCGGGACATCTTGCTACTGAAAAAAGTACAAATTAATCTAGACTCTAGACTCTAGACATCCATTAGATCCACCCTCTAGATTCTAGAGGGTGGATCTAATGGATGTTTTTATTTTTATTTGATGGAGGTCTAGGGAGGAAACTAGAAAAACAATAAAGAGATACATAAATGAACAAATAAATAAGGTCATCCCCCCTAAAATTTTCCTCAATAATCTGGTCATTCTCGCCTTTCTCAATATTTGTTTTCTTCGCCCTCTTTGACTCTCGCCTCTATTTCTCAGGGGCTTGTCCGTGTCTTTCCCGTGGCCTGTACGTGGTGCTGGTCTTGGCAGGCAAAGGAACGACCTAATGCACTTGGCACTTAAGGGGGGCTTAAGGGGGGAGATGAGCGTATTTATTGGCTTATTTATATATATTATTACTATTACCTTAGTTTCCTCCTTAGCCCTCCATCAAACTTTAAAAAAAAAACATCCATTAGATGTTTCTAGATTAATTTGCACATTTTTCGGTAGAAAATGTTCCCGGCCAAAGGCCGGGTCTTCCAAGAATACAGGCTCACTATCGTTCGCCTGGCAAAAAAAATACACCTAAATTGCACGAAAGGTTTTAATATTGACAAAGAAATGGGATGAAAGGTCATAAAATCGACTAACTAATGGGGCAAATATCTTAAAATCTGAAAACTAATGGGGCTAAACATGAGGGAGAAGGGGATCTAGGAAAAAGGGCCCATCTCCCCTTAAAATGTTCGTCACTGCCACACAGCCACTGAATCAGGGGAGAGAAAGTGTGCCACAATATGCGTAGATAGGAGGCGAGTATATATATATATATATATATGTGTATTTGTTTGTTTATTTATTTATTTATTTATTTATTTATTTATTTATGTATTTATTGATTTATTTAGTTGTATAATGATAGCTAAAATAAACTGCCAAAATGCGTCATATTCTTCAAAGGGTTAACTATCTTCCCGTTCCCACCAAGAGAAACTACTTCAGTCCCTCCATGAATTATTGACAACAGAAAATGGATGGGCTGTCTTGTACTCCAGAGAGAGAGAGAGAGAGAGAGAGAGAGAGAGAGAGAGAGAGAGAGAGAGAAGCCGGGAAGACAAAGAGAACAATGTGTGGATGGAGGCAACATTGAAGAGAGAAAGTTTTAATGGATGACAGTATGAAGGCAAAGGGAGGGTGACATAGGAGCAGTTAGGTGAAAGAGAGAGAGAGAGAGAGAGAGAGAGAGAGCAGCAACTAAGGCCATATTATTGAACTCTGTATATCCCCACAGATCACACCCACACTGATTATGGAGGAGAGAGAGAGAGAGAGAGAGAGAGAGAGAGACCGACCGACCGACCGACCGACCGACGGACCGACCGTATTATTGAACTCTGTATATCCCACAGTACACACACTGCTTATGAAGGGGAGTGGACCCAGCTATATCGGATTACGCCCCCCCCCCCCCCCCCCGTCTCTCACAGGATATAGGTATAGAATCTCGGTCAAACTTGGGTCGTACCTTGATGTTAGCTGACTCGTTCGCTTGGGTTCGCGTTTAATATTCACGTTCATAATTCGTGATATATATACTGTATATATATATATACAGTATATATATATATATATAGAGAGAGAGAGCCCTGTAACTGTTAACCCCTTGAGGATTATGACGCATTTTGACTATATTTTGGGTATTATTATGTGCCTGAGTACATACATACATACAATTATTTTACTATTGTATTCATTCAGATTCCTATTACTCATTTGATTCCTATAGGTCTCTCCTAAATTACATAATATCGTCTAATGGTAGCCAGAATAAACTGCCACAGCGCGTCATAATGATCAGGGGGTTAATTAAGGGGAGATTATTATATTATGTTCTTATTAGTATATATGTGCTTCTGGTTGCTCCCAATACCTCGATCAAGCTTATAAAGAAACACCCCCCAAGACCCGGCCCCTCAAAGATACACCCCCAAGACCCGGCCCCTCAAAGAAACACCCCCAAGACCCGGCCCCTCAAAGAAACACCCCCAAGACCCGGCCCCTCAAAGATACACCCCCAAGACCCGGCCCCTCAAAGAAACACCCCCAAGACCCGGCCCCTCAAAGATACACCCCCAAGACCCGGCCCCTCAAAGAAACACCCCCAAGACCCGGCCCCTCAAGGAAACACCCCCCCAAGACCCGGCCCCTCAAAGATACACCCCCAAGCCCCGGCCCCTCAAAGAAACACCCCCAAGACCCGGCCCCTCAAAGATACACCCCCAAGACCCGGCCCCTCAAAGAAACACCCCCAAGACCCGGCCCCTCAAGGAAACACCCCCCCAAGACCCGGCCCCTCAAAGATACACCCCCAAGACCCGGCCCCTCAAAGATACACCCCCAAGACCCGGCCCCTCAAAGATACACCCCCAAGACCCGTCCCTTCAAAGATACACCCCCAAGACCCGGCCCCTCAAAGATAAATTTACACTTTTATCGGTAGAAAAATGTCCTGGTCGAAGGCCGGTTCCTTCTAAATTACAGGCTTTCTATCGTTCGCGAGGATAAATTCGACGCCTAAATGGCACGAAAGAACTTAATATTGACAAAGAAATGGGCGAAAGATCTTAAAATCGCCAACTAATAGGGTGAACGTCTTGTATCTCATAACTAATGGTACTAAACATGAGGGCAAAAAAGATTCAGAACAAACAAAAATTTTCCCTTTGATTAACGAAAACACTAGGAAGATACTTAAGGGGAGATTTCCACTGGAGGGACTTTTTTCTTGACCCCTTTCTCCCTCATGTCTAGCCCCATTGCTTTTGAGATTTTAAGAGGTTTGCCCCATTAGTTTGGTGATTTTTCAGAATTTCCGCCCCATTCTGTCAATTTTAAGACCTTTCGTGCCATTTAGGTGTCAATTTTATCCTGGCGAGCGATAGCGAGCCTGTAATTTAAGAGTAATCAGCCTTCGGCCGGGACATTTTTCTACCGAAAAATGTACAAATTTATCTTGAAAGGGGGTCAAGGGGGTGAAAGTTTAAGATTGCTGGAAGAGTAGGAAACAAACTAGAAACCTCCCCTTAAGCTGACCCCCCCCCCCCCCCCAGCCAGAGCTGAGAGGAGATTCCTCTTAAATTGCAGGCTCACTATCGCTCGATAGCTTCGTTCGATATAGGCAAGCTAGATCACTCCTCATTCTTTGTTCTTTATTTTCTTTCTTTAATACGGGGCTAACCTCCGTACTTAAGGGAGCCCACCTCACTTTTTTTTCTCTTTCTCTCCCTCTCTCTTTGGCTTGTATCCATTCGGCCCCATTCAGCCTACTGTTTTAAGACGTTTACCCCATCCAGGTGTCAATATTTTCCTGGCGAGCGGTAGCGAGCCAGCATATATATATTTTTGTTTTGACAGCAAGTTAAATTTGTACATCTTTCGATAGAAAAATATGTCTCCGGCGAAGCTTGATTTCTCCATACAATGCTGGCTCTCTATCGCTCGCCAGGAAGATATCGACACCTGGATGGGGATACACGTCTTAAAACAGTTGGCTGAATGGGGCCGAATGGATACAAGCCAGGGAAAGAGATAAAAGGAGAGAAAGATAAACAAAAAACGATGACCCCCCTTAACAACCACAACGTTCATGAGCACAATAAGCAGAAATAAAGTTATCCATATTTCCATTATTCGTGTGTGTGTGTCACAGTGTGTGTGTGTGTGTGTATGTGTGTGACCAGGTGTGTGTGTGTGTGTTGGGTCGTGCCTGTGCGTTTGTAGATGTGTGTGTGAGTATGTATGGATATGTGTGTGTGTGAGTATGTATGGGTATGTGTGTGTGTGAGTATGTATGGGTATGTGTGTGTGTGTGTGTGTGTGTGTGTGTAATAATGTTCATACGTTTGTGGGTTCTCGCGCGTGTGTACCAAAGGACCGTCCGCCACCATTCAGCCTCGCCAGAGATCATATGCGGCAACATTTATCAAAGAGTATTCACTACAGCGTAAGTCTCAAATTAAAATTTAATAACATTTGCGGAATGCTGTACCCATGGCTTCAACATATCGCTTTAAGGGGGTACTACTCGCTTTTTATGGACCCCCTTCTCCCTCATGTTTAGCATATTAGTTTTGAGGTTTTCAGACGTTCGTTCCGTTAGTTTGGCGGTTTTGAGACCTATCGCCTAATTTTGTTGTCATTATTAAAACCTGTCGTGCCCTTCAGGTGTCGATTTATTCCTGGCTAGCGATAGCGAGCCTCTGATTTTAGAAGGAACCTGCCTTTGGGACATTTTTCTACCGAAAAATTTAAAAATGTATCTTGAAAGGGGGTCTAGGGTTTTTTTTTCTAAGCTTGATGGAGGTCTAGCGAGGAAACTCAACAATAAATAAATATATAGACCAAAAACCAAGCACTACCCCCTTAACACTTTGAGTACGGTACCTTCGACGTGTTATATTTTATTCAAGATTTATTTAGACGATCATATGCAGCTTAAGAAGGATCTGCGGTAGTTAAAAGGATTGGTGGAGATGGTTTGAAGCTTGATTATTGCTAGAGGTTCTTCCTAATCTGCATAAATTCGTCTTATAGTCGCCACAATATAATGGAAAAGACGTCACCGGCACTGTATGGTTTAAGGGGAGATTTTTAGTATATTCCCTAGACCTCCTAAATGGTATGAAGGTTTTAATATTGACAAATAAATAGGTGGTAGGACTTGAAATCGCCAAACTAATGGGCCGAACGTCTTAAAAATCCGACAGTGATAGGGTGCGTTCAGGAATACGGGCCTTAAGGGGGGAGGGGGGGTGACCTGCTTTTTGTTATTTCTATCCTTTTCTCTCTTTCTCTGGCTTGTATCCATTCGGCCCCATTCAGCCAACTATTTTAAGACGTTTATCCCCATATAGGTGTCGATTTCTTCCTGGCGACCGATAGCGAGCCAGCATTATATGAAGAAATCCGGCTTCGCCGGAGACATTTTTCTACCGAAAAATGTATAAATTTAGCCTGCTGTCAAACAAAAATAAAAAATATGCTGGCTCGCTACCGCTCACCAGTAAAAAAATGACACCTGGATGGGGATAAACGTCTTAAAACAGTAGACTGAATGGGGCCAAATGGATACAAGCCAGAGAAAGATAGAAAAGGACAGAACAAAAACAGGTCACCCCCCTTAATCCTACTTAACCCCTTCTGTACCGACATCGTCTATTATATTTCATTACAGCTACATTTACACGATTTTATGAAGCTTAGGAAGGATATATATGGTAGCTAAAAGGATGCATTGAGATAGTCTGTAGCCTTTGAATGAGTAGACGTCCTTCATAAGCTGTACAAAATCGCCTACTAGTTGCCAGAATAGAATGAAAAGTACATCGCCGGTACAGAAGGGGTTAAAGGGAGATTTGTGTTTGTTTGTATCTATTTGTACACTTATTCATGTATTATTGTATATTTTATTTAGTTAATTTCCTCTTAAGACCTCCATCAAGCTTTAAAAAATACCCCCAAGACCCCCATTCGTGATGAATGTGTACATTTTTTGGCAGAAAAATGTCAGTTCCTCCTAAATTACAGGCTCGCTTTCGCTCGCCAGGAAAAAATCGACACCTAAATAGCACAAAAGGTCATAAAATCGCCAAACTAATGAGGCTAAAGATGAGGGAGAAGGGAGTCCAGAAAAAACAAACCTCCACTTAATAATGATCACGTAAACAGGTTGTTGTCATTTTCGCTACACATTACAACGAATAATAGGTCGTCAGCATTTTTTAATTAATGGCCATATTTACCCTAATTATCACTTATATAATTTTGTATATTATAAACACACACACACACACACACACACACACACACACACACACACACACACACACACATACACACACATACACACACGCACACACTGTTACGACCGACCGGGGCTACGAATAAAACAAGGGCACTTAATGATTGGACTAGTAATAGGGCACTATGCAACAACGGTGGTACGCTAGATCCAAACCCTTGAACTTATATGCCGGCGAACAAAAACACCTATACCCTCTCCAGAGTTAATCTTCGATAACGGGGTATCCTTAACTTGGCATAAATGTACTCTACTTCAGGCTAACCCACACTGGTATAGCCTGATAACAAACAAGATGCAAGTTACGTTAAAATGCATAAAATGGAAGCTATGGAAAGATCAATTAAATCACTGCAAGATTTAATACAATAAAAAGATGCTTCAATACAGTTACTCTAAACAACAATAAACTCTTCACTCCTATCTGAAAGAAAGTGAAGTATAGTCCTACAGCATAGACCTGGAAACTTCTGAAGAAAGTCTGATGCTCATAAGATGCTCGTATCTTAAATTATATAATGGCAGGAGGCAGGACCCCCAACCCCGACCCCAACGCCCGCCACTTTCTGGTGCAGGTAGCCTCCTCTGTGGTGGAGGGGTGAGGAATTTCCACCACCGCTTTTCTCCGGTGAGACGTAGAAGTCGGCTAAAGGGGATCGGGGGCGGGAGGCCTGGTATCCTTCTCCCCTTAAATAAATCTACCAAAAAAAAAACGAGATAGAGATAGGGGCGAGGGAACGCGTTCGTGGTCCCGGACCCTAAGAATAGGAGCTTTGAATGTGCGTGGATGTAGTACGAATGAGAAGCGAGAGGATATTGGAAGCTTATTTGAAAGAAGGATGTATGATGTCCTTGCACTGAATGAAACAAAGATGAAAGGAGAGGGAGAAGTGGATTTTGGAAACGTGGTAGGTAGAAAGTCTGGAGTAGACGAGGGAGTCAGGGGGAAAGAAGGAGTGGCTATTATTGTGAAGGAGGAGTTGAGAGAGTTTATAAAAGAGTGGAAAGAGGTGTCATCAAGGCTAATGTGGGTGAGAATGCGGTTTAAGGGTGAAAGGTGGGTTTTTGTAAGTGCGTATGGACCAGGAAGTGAAAGAGAGTTAGACGAGGTAGAGGGTTTCTGGGAGGATTTGAGAGATTGTCTACAAGGGTTTGATGAAAATGAAAATGTTATAGTTTTAGGGGACCTAAATGCTAGGGTAGGAAATGAGCCTGTTGAGGGAGTCATCGGTAGTTTTGGTGTGGATGGTGTAAACGAGAGTGGAGAAAGACTGAAAAATGTATGTGAAGAGTGTAGATTGAGTGTAGGTAATACGTTCTTCAAAAAAAGACGTATACACAAGTACACCTGGCATAGACTTGTGAGGGGAGAGATTGTAGAGAGGGCATTGATGGATTATGTGCTGGTGACAAGGGAAAGATTGTGTAGACTGCTGGATGTGAATGTGATGAGAGGTGAGGCGGAGGGTATGTCAGATCATTACCTGGTGGAGGGAAAGCTAAGAGTTAAGAGTTACAGGAGAATAAGAGACAACCGTGAAGTAAGAGAGGTAATAAAAGTTAGTGAGTTAGAGAAGAGTGAAAAAGAGAGGGAGTACAAGGAAAGACTAAATGAAAAGTGGATGGAAGTGAGAGAGATGGAAGAGAGAGAAGTAGAGGTTGAATGGCAACAGTTTAAGGAAGGAGTGAAAGCAAGTGCAGAGGTAGTATGCGGCAAAAGGAAAGTAGGAGGCAGAGGTATCAGGAAGGGAAGCGAGTGGTGGAATGATATGGTGAGAAAGGCAGTTGAGGAGAAGAGACAGTGTTTTGAGAGGGTTTTACAGGATGGTAGTGTTGAGGTATGGGAGAGGTACAAGGAGAAAAGGAGAGAGGCAAAACGGAAAATTAGAGAAGCTAAAAAAGATGCAAACGAAAGGTAGGGCCAAAGGCTGAGTGAGAATTTTGAAGAACGAAAGAAGATGTTCTGGAAGGAGGTAAATAAAGTAAGGAAAGGAGGACAAAAGAGGGAAGAATCAGTGAAAGATGAAAATGGAGAATTACTAGTGGAACCAGTTGAAGTGAGGAAAAGATATGCCGAGTATTTTGAATCTTTGTTAAATACAAGAGATGGAAGAGAAGCAGTGATTGAAGCAGAGGTGGATGGAGATAGGTTACCCAGGCCACCCAGGTGGCAGGGAATGAATGAAAGGATTGAGGAAAATGAGGTGAAAGAAGCAGTGAAACAAATGAGAACAGGAAAAGCAGAAGGTTTGGATGGTATTCCTGTGGAGTGTATAAAGAAGGGTGGAGATGTGATAATAGATTGGTTGGTGAGACTTTTCAATGTGTGCTTTGCTGTGTCAATGGTACCAATAGAATGGAAGAGTGCATGTATTGTGCCGTTGTACAAGGGGAAGGGAGATCGGCAGGAGTGTTCAAGTTATAGAGGTATTAGTTTATTGTCAGTGGTTGGAAAGCTGTATGGCAGGGTGTTGATAGAGAGGATAATAAAGTGTACGGAAGCTGCAATAGAAGAACAGTGCGGTTTTAGGAGGGGAAGAGGGTGCGTGGATCAGATGTTTGCAGTAAGACAGTTATGCGAGAAGTATTTAGAGAAGCATAAGGAGATATTTTGGGCTTTTATGGACTTGGAAAAAGCGTATGATCGTGTGGACCGTGAAGCAATGTGGAAGGTGTTAAGGATTTATGAAATAGGAGGAAATTTGTTAGAAGCAGTTAAGAGTTTTTATGAAGGGAGCAGAGCATGTGTGAGAGTAGGAAATGGTGAGTTGAGTGAATGGTTTGAGGTAAAGGTAGGTTTGCGACAGGGTTGTGTAATGTCACCATGGCTGTTTAATATGTTTATGGATGGTGTGGTGAGGGAGGTGAAAAGGAGAACTATGGGAAGAGGATTGGGTTTAGTAGGAAAGAATGGTAGAGATTGGGAGTTGAATCAGTTGCTGTTCGCTGATGACACAGCATTGGTGGCGGATTCTGATGAGAAACTGCAGCGGGTAGTCAAAGACTTTGGTGTGGTTTGTGGAAGGAGAAAACTGAAGGTGAACGTCAATAAAAGTAAAGTAATGGTGTGTAATAGGGGAGAGCATAGGGTGAATCTAGATGTGAGGCTGGATGGGAAAATATTGGAACAAGTAGAGTGTTTTAAATATCTAGGAGGAACAATAAGCAGGAGTGGAGGTATGGAAGTGGAGGTAAAACAGAGAGTGTGTGAAGGAAGGAAGGTTTTCGGAGCAATGGGAAGTATGTGGAAGACGAGAAATCTCGGAGTGAAAGTAAAAAGTGCACTGTATCAAGGAATTGTTGTGCTAACAGTGATGTATGGGGCTGAGACATGGGCTCTGAAGAAAAAGGAGAAAAGAGGGCTGGATGTGATGGAGATGAGCTGCTTGAGGAGTATGTGTGGAGTTACTCGTAGAGACAGATTGAGGAATGAAGAGATACGTAGGAGAGTGGGGCAGCAGGAACATTTGTCAGCCAGAGTGGACAGAAGGGTGCTGAGCTGGTATGGTCATGTTGAACGAATGGGAGATGAAAGGCTTACAAAGAGAATATGTGAGTCAGGTACAAGGGGAGATAGAAGGGCAGGAAGACCCCCATTGAGATGGAGAGACTGTGTAAGAAAGGCTTTGGATGATAGAGGAATGTCTATAGATCAGGCAGGGGAAGTGGTGGTGGACAGGAGTGAATGGAGAATGCTTGTGAATAGTTGAGTGAACACGTGGTCATTTGGAGTAAGGGGTCGGGCGCAAGTTAGACTAGATAATAGTCCATCAGGCGCCTGGCCCGGGGAGACGATTAATATGAAGGGGGTGCCTGGAAGTGTGGTGGGAGGGCTTGTGGCTTTGGCTCCGCTGCATGTCTGCCTGCCGAGATCGGAACCTCTCCGGGTGGTCAGGGGCCGGGGGAGTGCTGGAGCGACCTTGGTAACCCTGGTCTCTGGGTCTTCTCCTGGGTGACTTGGATGTGTGATAGTTTGTGTTTTTTATCTGTGTTTATTTTTTGTTTTATGTTGTTTTTGTGTTTTCCCTGTTCTTGCTCTGTCTTGAGTCGGCTACCCCCAAAGTGGGGATTGGGCCTGAGCATATAGATAGATAGAATAGGAGGCAGGACACCATACGTGTAGACTGAATACACTAAAAGGATAGGACATATAATGTTAACTGACACGAGAATATTATAAATGCGCAACGGCAGTAATGCTCGACACTAAAAGAAGTACTTCCTCATCAACGAAACAGTCTGCTATGGTTGTGCAACTCAACAACAACCTAGACTCATAAATGCTGTGAATAATAATGCATACATATCAAAAAGAGCTCATGTCCTAACTAGTGTCTGCTCGGCGAATAAAGTCTAGCTGGGATATCAAGGTTAGGAAACCGTGGTTGAGCAAGACAGGCTCATAGCCTAACGTTGTCCTTAAGGTGGTATGGTTAAAGTTACATTAATGACGGGGATGCTCTCTTGGTAGATCCAGATCTCAAGTATCTAGTTCTACCCTGGCGATCCCTCTAAAGTCAAGCAAAGAGGCAGCACTGTGTTCTAAGGTAGTAGGCTAATGCCCTCTTACAACACGATGCTGCACTCGTAAAAGACAACCAAAAGGACGACCTAGGCTACCACAGAAACCGTCGAAGTCGTGTAGGTATAAGCACACACATCGGTGACAACGACAACAGAAACCTCATCCCAGTCTAGCATTAAATAACCCAGCAGAGCACTAATAATAATGAGGGAGACACACACAGAGTCATCAAACCTCCATAGACTAAGAACCCTTATAGCCTATTCTAATACATGGAAATATATATGAGAGCGACACACACAATACGATGGGCCGATATGAAATCGTGTACAGAACCCAAAGGGAGTGCTGTGACGTTAAAAGATTAGAGGAATGAAAGAAAGAAAGTTGAGTGAGAGAGACAGTATCAGAATGGTGGAGATATGGGGGACAGTTGTAAAAAGGATGTTAGTTGTGTGCATCCCTAGCCTGCTCTGAGGAGGGTAGCTCCTCGGGACCCTCAGGATCCCACAAAGGCATGGTGGTCAGCCAATGACAGGCCGATACGTCACAAGGCAGCAGGCCTCTATGACGTGCCAAGAACCACCAGCCAATCAAAGACGAGAAAAAGCCCGCGCGGGCGGGAAACTCCTCCGAGCGAGGGAGGAGGGAAGCAACACTCACTACCCCCACGCTGCCCGCTCGCTCTCTCTCTCAACTTCACTACAATGCATCTTATATTCTACTCATGATATAAAATACTTCTCGTTGTCACAGACGAAAATAAAGACCACCACTGGACTGTCTGTAACAATGCAAGTACTATGAAAGAAAGAACAACATTCTCTGATAACTGTAGCCCATTTCACTGCCCTGGCGAGCGCTAGCGGCTAACGGGAGGCGATTCTGCCAACGCTGGTAGGCGTCACAACACACACATTATATATATATATATATATATATATATATATATATATATATATATATATATATATATCTGTTTCTGTATATATAGTTTCGTCTTTGTGAAAGAGGACAATCTTACATTTAGAACTAAAGAAAGACAGCAATAGCAGACAGCAGACTAAAATATAAAAAAGGAGGTGTAGGTTATACATGTTTCGTCTTCAGTATGAGGTTGAAAAGAAAACAGAAATATACAATACATTATAAATACTGTATATATATAGTGTGTGTGTGTGTGTGCGCGTGCGTGCGTGCGTGTTGTATGTGTGCGTTTGAATGTTATAGTTATGCATGTGTGTTTGTGTGTGCGTGTACCCTGCGTCATGTACCAAGGTTGAACCCTGTGTACCTGTTGATAAACCGCGAGTGTGTATCCGCCTGCAACGAAGGAGAGAGAGGGGGGGGGGGGGTAGAAAGAGAGGGAGGAAACGGAGAGAGAGAGTGGGAGGGGGAGAAAGAGAGGGAGGAGACGGAGAGGGGGATGGAGAGAGAGGGGTAGGGGAGGGGCGTGGAGGAAGGGGTATGCTTTGAATCCCCCCCCCCCTCCCTCTCAGTTCCGTTGGGTACACAGAGAACTAACACCATACCCAGGTTCGTACCCCGCTCGGCCACTGCCTCCTGGGTTCATTACTTATATATACCCCGTGTTCGAGACTCACTCATGAAAGGCAGCATTTGGACAACTTAATCAATATGTTTGGAGTGGAGGACATATTATATACTGTATACCCTCGGAGCGAAAGACATCTTGTATTGGGTACAATATCTCCAATTACGTATTGATGCATTATACTCTCTCTCTCTCTCTTGCTCTCGCTCTCGCTCTCTCTCTCTCTCTCCTGTATATATATATATATATATATATATATATATATATATATATATATATATATATATATATATATATATATAGTCATCACACAATATTCAGTAGATGAACTTGTGGACCTCTTAATTGCAAACTACTAAATAACGTACTTTTTCACACTATGACTATGTAAGATAATTCTTTGGATTAATGCAATTGTCAGAAGTTTAGCACCATATAATGCAATTGTATAAACACTAACAAATAAATGAATACTTTAACTGCTACTGTATTGGTGACGTCTTATATATTTTATTCTAGCTCTATTTAGGCGATTTTGTGCAGTTTAAGAAGGATCTGTGGTAGTAAAAAGGGTTAAGTGAGATAGTCCGAAGCCTGTTAATTACTGGGGGGCCTTTGGAAAATTAGTAATATTAGCCAGAGTACAATTAAATAGACGTCGCCGGTACAGAAGGGGTTAATAAGACTCATGATAACAATATGTGTATCCTAATTGTTTTCCATTTTACTCCCAACCCACCAACACAACGGCCCTTGAATTTGGCTGACTGTCACTCTTTTGGCTTTGGGGGAGACACTCGTTACATGCAACCTACCTGTTGTCTCCTTCACACACATAGAAAGAAAACCCGACTTTTCAGCTTTAGAAGGATTTATTGTTAGAACGTAATACAGATATTACTTATATATATTTTGTAGTGATAATATACCCACTATATGCCGTCAGACCATTTTAGTTCGCCCCATTCTCTGCCTCATCCCTCCACACATTAACCCCTTCTGTACGACGTCTTTTTACTTATATTCTAGACTATTTTATTCCGTTTCCAAAAGGTGTGCAGTATTTAACAGGCTTCGTACTTTGTCACAACCCTTTTGACTATCACAGATCCTTTTTAAACTGCACAAAATACTCTAAATATAGCTTAAATACAATTTAACAGACGTCTCCGGTACAGTAAGGGTTAAGAAGAGGTTTTTAGTTTGTTCCCTAGACCTCCATCAAGCTCAAAATTCCACCCTCTAGTCCTCCTTTCAAGATCAAAATCAACACCTAAATGGCACGAAAGGTCTTAAAATGGATATAAATGGGGCGAAAATTCTTAAAATCTCCAAACTAATGGGGCGAACGTCTTAAAATCTCAAAAGCAATGGGGCTAAACATGAGGGTGAAAGGGGTCCAGAAAAAAATCCCTGAAGTGGAAATCCCCCCTTAACCCTTTGAAGATTGTGACGCATCTTGACAGTATATTCTGGCTATCATTTGACGATTGTATACAGTTTAAGGGGAGGTATTTAGTGCGTTCCCTAGACCTCCATCAAGCTTAAAATTACACCCCCTTGAGTCCCTTTCAAGATAAATGTGTACATTTTTCGGTAGAAAAATTTCCCGGCCGAAGGCCGGTTCCTCTTAAATTACAGGCTCGCTATCGCTCGCCAGGATAAAATCGACACCTGAATTGCACGAAAGGTCTTAATATGGGGTGAAAGTTCTTAAAATCGCTAAACTAATGGGGCAAACGTTTTATAATATCAAAAGCAATGGGGCTAAACATGAGGGAGAAAGGGGTCAAGAAAAAAATCCCTCAAGTGGAGATCTCCCCTTAAGAAGGAGCTGTGGGGATGATAAAGGTAAAGACGGTCTTATTTAACCCTCTGACTTTCATATACCCTTCCAAATCAGAATAAAAACGTTTATAATAGCCGGAAAACAGAAAAGAAATGCGTATTGGATCTTGAAAGGGTTAAGGGGGCAGTGGTTATATTTTTTGGTCTATTAATATATTAATTTATTTTTTAGTTTCCTCCCTAGACCTCCATCAAACTTAACAAAAACATCCATTAGATCCCCCCTCTAGATTAATTTGTACATTTCTCGGTATAAAAATGGGCCGACCGATGGCCGGTTCTTCCAAAATTATGGGCTCACTATCGTTCGCCAGGAAAAAAATAGACACATACATAGCACGAAAGGTCTTAATATTGACAAAGAAATGAGACGAAAGGTCTGAAAATCGCCAAACTAATGGGTCGAACGTCATAAAAACTGAAAACTAATGGGGCTTAACATGAGGAAGAAGATGGGCCAGAAAAAACTACCCAACTTCACTTAATGCCTTCAAATTAACACATTGATTTCTCTCCCCGACGTGTCTTCTACCTGTGTGTGAAGCATCTACAGTATACCCAACTCTCTTCGTTCCTACTCTCTCTCTCTCTCTCTCTCTCTCTCTCTCTCTCTCTCTCTCTCTCTCTCTCTCTCTCTCTCTCTCTCTCTCTCTCTCTCTCTCTCTCTCTCTCTCTCTCTCTCTCTCTCTCTCTCTCTCTCTTTTTGCCCATTTTTCGTATCTAACTCAATTTACTCCTGCTCCGATCTTCAGTTCTTTAATACTCCCAATATTAAGTGTCTGTTTTTATAATGCTCATATAACACATACGATTTTATTCTTAAGGGAGAATAGTCGGTTTTTCTGGCCTTGTTTCTTCCTCGTGTTAAGCCCCATTAGTTTTCAGATTTGTATACGTTCGGCTCATTAGTTTGGCGATTTTAGGACCTTTCGCCACATTTCTTTGTCAACATTAAGAGTTTTCGTATTATTTAAGTGTCGATTTTTTCCTGGCGAGAGATAGCGAGCCTGTAATTGAAGAGGAACCGGCCCTATCGAAACAAATGTACATATATATCTTGAAGGAGGATCTTGGCGGGTTTTTTTTTTTTTTTTTTTTTTTTTTTTTTTTTTTTTTAAAGCTTGATGAAGGTCTAAGGAGGAAACTAAACTAACAAATATATAACACAAATATATAAAGGAGGAAATAAATACGGCCATTCCCCCTTAAGGGGAGGTTTTTAGTGTGTTCCCTAGACTTCCATCAAGCTTAAAATTACATCCGCTAGACCTCCTCTCAAGATAAATGTGTACATTTTTTGGTAGAAAAATGTCTCGGCCGGTTCCTCTTAAAATGCAGGCTCGCTATCGCTCGCCAGGAAAAAGTCGACACCTAAATGGCACGAAGTCTTAAAATTGAAAAAAATGGGGCGACAGTTCTTAAAATCGCCAAACTAATGGGGCGAACGCCTTCAAATCTCAAAAGCAATGGGGCTAAACGTGAGGGAGAAAGGTGTCCAGAAAAAAATCACTCAAGTGGAAATCTCCCCTTAACCCATTCATTACCGGTGACGTTCTTTTCATTGAAATCTGGCAACTATTATACGATTTCATTCAGGTTAGCAAGGACGTCTACCCATTAAAAGGCTATATAGACTATTTCAATTAGATCCCTTTAGCTACACTACATCCTTCCTAAGTTTTATAGAATCGTTTAAATGTAGCTGAAATTAAGGGGGGGGGGGACTTCCTTTTTTTCTCTCTGGATTGTATCCATTCGGCCCCATTCAGCCTACTGTTTTAAGACGTTTATTCCCATCCAGGTGTAGATTTATACCTGACGAGCGATAGCGAGCCACCATATTTGGATAATGTGTTAGGCCGGTGGCTAAATTTGTACATTTTTCGATAGAAAAATGTCTCCTGCAAAGCCGGGGTTTTCCAAACAGTGCTGGCTCGCTATCGTTCGCCAGGAAAAAATCGATACCTGGATGGGGATAAATATCTTAAAACAGTAGGCTGAATGGGACCGAATTGATACAACCAAGAAAGAGAAAAAAGCAGGTCACCCCCCTTAAATGAATAAGTCGTTTGTACAAAAAGGATTAATCGTATGTCAATAGTATTCATAATCCCACGTGAACTATGGACTGAACATATCTTTTTCCTCACAAAGTCCTCATAATGTCAATATTTAGATATATTTGTAAATAGGAAACCGTGGTAATTCAACATACTACAGGATTTCTTTGCAGCTTATCCTAGACCAGTGGTTCTTAACCTGGGGGGCGTTTGACAATGTCAGGGGGGGCGTAGGGTAATCAAAGTTCAAAATAGGGCTAGGCCATTCAAATGCATACAGGGTAATCGCAAAGATGTATATAAATAAGAAACTTTGATAGGAAAAATTCACAACCGTCATTCCGAGCAACCACATGTAGTGTTGACATAAAACCATTAATCATGTTTAATCCTTGCATGCAGATTGGTTATGTGTTCGCCCTTTTTACAGTATCTTGCGTCTTAAGCATCCATATGGAGTGGATACAAAAAATAAATCTAGGCACCAGAGGCAGTGGGGGGGGGGGGGATCATGAATACAGTCCTGACCAAAGGGGGGCGCGGTGCTAAAAAATTTAAGAACCGCTGTCCTAGACTATTACCTTACACTATTCAACGGATTTTCTACAACGTCCCATCAAAATAAACATAAAATCTTAAACTCTTCACTAATTCTTGATCCCACGTTTCTGAATCTATAATCGCAGCACCATGGTATAAGCGATCTCCGATATTTGTGCTAAAAAGACCTCTGCTTCCCTGGCCTAGTTGTTATCCGTCTCCATGTCATCTCAACCAGTAGACCATTTCAACCAGTGGCAAATTAACCCAGACCAACCAAACCAGTGCTAAAATATAGTACTAACCTAACCTAACCTAACCTAACCGTATTGGTTGATTTGGTACTGGTTGAGAGCTACTGGTTGAAACGGTCTACTGGTTGAGTTGACCGGTCACCGTCCGCACAAGTTATTTTCATGCGGTACTTTGCTAGGTGTCCTCTCACAATTTTTTTTTGCTTGAGTAATCACAAAAGCCAATGCCAAGCCAAATATTTTCTTGTTTTGTGGATGTATACTAGAGGGTAGGAACAATGTTGATTAATCTTGACATATTTAATATGTGTAATTGTGATTAAATTTGGGATGGTGGTGGGTTGTGAGTTTTGTGCAGTTGTGTGGGGTGGATATTCGTTGTTGTTATTGTGGTTGTTGTTGTTGCTATTGTTGTTGTTGTCGTTGCTGTTTATATTGTTGTTGTTCTCACTGTTCTTACTGTTGTTATTGTTACTGTTGTCGTTACTGCTGTCATTGTTACTGCTGCTATTGTTGTTGTAGTTGTCGTTGTTATTGTTGTCATTGTTACTGCTGCTATTGTTGTTGTAGTTGTCGTTGTTGTTATTGTTGTCATTGTTATTGCTGCTATTGTTGTTGTAGTTTTCGTTGTTGTTGTTGTTGTTCTTGTTGTTCTTGTTATACCCTCTCATGCACATCAGCGACCTCCGCCTCTCACTCCAATATATACCGTCTCAACAACAGGAAAACATAAACCCCAGAGTTTTATCTCCCGCATAGAGAGCCAACCTTTAAGGGGGGTGACCTGTTTTTGTTCTGTCCTTTTCTATCTTTCTCTGGCTTGTATCCATTTGGCCCCATTCAGCCTACTGTTTTAAGACGTTTATCCCCATCCAGGTGTACATTTTTTACTGGTGAGCGATAGCGAGCCAGCATATTTTTTATTTTTGTTTGACAGCAGGCTAAATTTGTACATTTTTCGATAGAAAAATTTCTCCGGCGAAGCCGGATTTCTTCATATAATGCTGGCTCGCTATCGCTCGCCAGGAAGAAATCGACACCTAGATGGGGATAAACGTCTTAAAATAGTTGGCAGAATGGGGCCGAATGGATACAAGCCAGAGAAAGAGAGAAAATGAGAAAAATAGAAAAAATCAGTTCGCCCCCCCTTAAATTAGGGAGGGATGGGAGTATTTATTTGCTCATTTATATATTTTTGTATCAGTGTTTTTAGTTTCCTCCCTAGACCTGCATCAAGCTATACCCCCCCCCCCCCCAGACTCTATTTCAAGATAAATTTGTATATTTTTCGATAGAAGAATGACCGGTTCTTCTTAAATTAAAGGCCCTCTATCGCTCACGAGGAAAATAGCGACACATAAATGACACGAAAAGTCTAAATATTGACAAGAAAATGGGGCGAAAGGTCTAAAAATCGCCAAACTAATGGGCCGAACGTCATCAAATCTGAACACCAATGGGGCTAAACACGAGGAAGAAAGGGGGACCTGAAAAACGACCCGTCTCTCCCTTAAAAACGAAGCCCCCTTCTTGTTCCCCCCATTTTCTGGAGTCCCGGTAGTCATTAGTTCCCATAAAAGATCGGGGCAAGTTTTAGTTGCGATTCCTGTAACTGGGATTTTATTTTGCTTAAGGGGGGATGGGCGTATTTATTTGCCGATATATATACGTTATTATTTTATTTGCTTCCTCCCTAGACCTCCACCAAGCTTAGAAATACACTCCTACGACCTCCCTTGAAGATAAAAATGTGTACATTTTTCGATAGAAAAATGTCCCAGCAGTAGGCCGGTTATTAATATTGTACAGGCTCGCTATTGCTCGCCAAGAAAAAAAAGTCAACACCTAAATTGCACGAAAGATCTTAATATTGACAAAGAACTGGGGAGAAAGGTCTTAAAAGTTCTTATATTCTGAAATTAATGGGGCTAAACATGAGGAAGAAGGGGGTCCAGAAATACCAACCATCGGGGGGATGGTTGGTATTTCTGGACTCCCTTCTTCCTCATGTTTAGCCCCATTAATTTCAGAAATCCAACACATGAGAACGCCACCTTTTAACAATCAGTCATTGGAATTTGGGTGTTTAATGCGAAATTACGATACGACTAAAATATACAGGGGTAACTATACTGTCTTTTCATGTTAACTTGCTATATTTTAATTAATACAATATTTTTTAATTCACAATTGCTATTAATACAAATTAACTTAATTAATATATGGAACGTATGGGAAGCGAGAGAATGACTAAGAGAGTGTACGAGAGTGGGGTGGAAGGACGGAGAGGGAGAGGTAAACCGAATTATAGGTTGAAGGATGGAGTGAAGAAGTATATGAGTGAAGGCGGTGTTGGATGGGAGGAGGGCGTCGACTGACTGGAGACAGAGGCGCATGGGGCGTTTCGTTCGTGGCCACAACATTGCAGTCTCACACACTCAATCATTTGTATTATTTTATACTAACACAAGCAAGCACTCAAACCAACATAATTATGCTATCATTAACTCTAAAACAAATTAGCTTGATCACGCAGTCGTTTATCTTAGCACACACACACACACACACACACACACACACACACACACACACTCTCACACTCACACACACACACACACTGTGTATCATTCAATATATGCATACAGTTTATCAGCCTAACACGGTCAGCTGTCATTTATCTCTATCTTTCTATCTCTATCTATCTATCTATATATCTATCTATCGATCTATCTACGGAAGTGAACGATCTAAGTACCGTACTAATACAGATCCTGTGCAGGCATACTGGTATAAACTCATGAGTACTGAACCGGGGTGGCTCAAGCTATATCCGTCTGTCTGTTCGTACGTCCGTCTTTCCGTTCCTTTGTTCGTCCGTCCGTCCTTCCGTCCTTTTGTCTGGGTGTTCGCCCGTCTGTCCCTTTGTCTGTCCGTCCATCCCTTTGTCTGTCTGTCCGTCCATCTTTCTGTCCCTTTGTTCGTCCGTCCTTCCGTCCCTTTTTCTGGGTGTTCGCCCATCCCTTTGTCTGTCCGTCCGTCCGTCCGTCTCTTTATCCTTTTGTTCGTACGTCCGTCCATTCCTTTCCGTCTTTCCGTTCGTTCGTCCGACCCTCCATCCCTCCGTCCATATGCACATCCGTACGTCCCTCTGTTCAATCGTTGATCCGTCTGCCCGTCTGTCTGTCTATCGTCACACTCCTTCTTGGGTGGGAAGAGGTTAAATTCAACTGTAATGATATTTCTATACTAAACTAATTAATAATGTATTGCCAAATTTAACATACTTATACATTTGATTTATCAATTAAATGCACGAAATACATGTATGCCTTCTTATATATATCTAGGTTAGAGGTCAATGCATATGTTCGCATTTTCAAAGTGCTGTAAGAATGGTTTCAATACAAAATATATAAGTAGTTAAAACGAAAAAAAATGTAACAGGGTGATTTTCCTGGACCCCTTTCTCCCTTATGCTTAGCCCGTTATGTTTTGACATTCTAGGACGCTCGCCCCATTAGTTTGGCGATTGGGAGACCTTTTACCCCATATACTTGTTCAAATATAAAACTGTTCGTGCCTTATAATCACCAAACAAATGGGGTGAAACTGCTTAAAGTCTCCAGACAAATGAATGAAAAAAGTGGGTGGGTGGGGGAGGAATTGCAAAAAAATAAAAATAAAAAATAAAAAACAATCTTAATAAATAAAGGTCAATGTTTGTCTGTTTGTCAGTTACCCGACCTTTGTACCTTTGTTACTAAACTCCTCCCACAATTTTGGTGCCAGGTGGGAGTGTGGAGCACCGTTGGAAGCCCAGGCTTTGGAGATGGTTTTAGGCGAGTTTAGTGGAAATCAGAGACACTTTTGTTTAATAAAATTTTCGGCAGAACTTATGTAGTACATGGGAGCGAAACAAAATCGAAAACATGGCTGTTTGGGGCAGAAGGAGGCCTCCGATCGAAAAGGTGTATGAAACGAAAGTTGTTCGCAGCTCCCCAAAATGGGGGTACGGATGAGGTCGGATCCAAAATCGGAGGTCATTTAGCGGCCGAAATCGAGGTCGCCGTTTAATGAGGCACAGGGAGGTCGAGGCCGGTGATTATGGTAGTAGTAGTATTGTGATGATTGTGGTAGTAGTGATTGATGATGGTGATTATGGTAGTAGAATTTAAACCCGGGCAACGCCGGGTAACCCTCCTAGTAATATTAATAAAATTAAAACGCCAATAGTTTTACCTTTATCAGCAAGCACCCCCCAAGCACTCCACCTCAGCCTCCACCCCATGAATCATGCTGACATTATCCATCAACATCACCTGTCTCCTCCATGGTCTAGCGGCCTCTAGCCTCTATAATTCCCTCCCTCACACCTCTCTCTCTCTCTCTCTCTCTCTCTCTCTCTCTCTCTCTCTCTCTCTCTCTCTCTCTCTCTCTCTCTCTCTCTCTCTCTCTCTCTCTCTCTCTCTCTCTCTCTCTCTCTCTCTCTCTCTCTCTCTCCTCTCTCGCTCTCTCTCTCTCTCTCTCTCTCTCTCTCTCTCTCTCTCTCTCTCTCTCTCTCTCTCTCTCTCTCTCTCTCTCTTTCTTTCTTTCTCTCTTTCTCTCTCTCTCTCTCTCTCTCCTCGACAGACTCGTAAATCACTTAGAGGAAAATAACATACTTAAAGATACTCAACACGGCTTTCGTAAAAAACGTTCCTGTTTAACAAACCTCTTAGACTTCTTCCACGATATCCTCGACCTCTACGATGAGAGTAAAGCTGTAGATATTATATACCTTGATTTTCAAAAGGCCTTTGACAAAGTTCCCCACAAACGTTTACTGCTAAAACTAAAAGCGCATGGAATACAAGACGGTGTGTTGAAATGGATAGAAAATTGGCTCAGCGATAGAAAGCAAAGAGTAGTCATAAACGGTAAGGCATCTAAATGGACCAATGTAAGTAGCGGGGTACCCCAGGGATCGGTACTAGGACCAATTCTCTTTCTAATTTACATCAACGACATAGATGAGGGTCTCACCTGTACAATCTCAAAATTTGGTGACGATACAAAAATTGCAAATAGCGTACTCTCAAAAGAACAAGTTGACGATATGCAACACAATCTAGATAAATTGTCATGTTGGGCCCAAATTTGGCAAATGAGTTTCAATGCGGATAAATGTAAAGTACTACATATCGGATACCTAAATGAGAAAGCAAACTATTCGATGAATGGCACTCAGCTTAAGAATGTAAACAGAGAAACCGATCTGGGAGTAACAATATCGAGTAACCTAAAACCGAGTCAACAATGTTCAGAAGTTGTTACGAAGGCAAACAAAATAATTGACGTTATAGGCAGGTCATTTGAGCATAAATCCAAAGAAGTTATCCTAACCCTTTACAATTCCTTAGTCCGCCCTCTTCTGGAATACTGCGTTCAATCCTGGTGCCCTTATTACCAAAAAGATATAAACAAGCTAGAACGAGTTCAACGTAGAGTTACCAAAATGATACCTAGCCTAAAGAACAAACCATACGAAGAGCGTCTTAGAGAATTAAATCTATTTCCTTTAACCCAGCGCAGATTAAGAGGCGACTTAATTCAAGTGTTCAAAATCATCAAAGGCATCGACAATATGAACTGTAGTAAGTATTCACTATCGACCAATCTAATTACACGCGGGGAAACGGTTGCAAAATTATTGGTAAATCTTTTAACTCACACGAATCTAAGAATTTCTTCTTCAATCGAGTTGTCAACTTGTGGAATGGGCTTCCCCGAAACGTTATAGACTGCATCACCGTTGATTCATTTAACCCTCTCACATCCTTATGACGCAGTGGTTGCCAGATTAGCAATAAGAAATAGATTACTCTCACTCTTATAATTACCTCTCCAAAATTAGTTTTCTGCCCACAAGTAACTCAAAGACAAAACTAAATAAACTTTATAATACCCCGGACGGTAACCAAGGCTTAAAGTAATAGCTCAAAAATTGCATCAGGACGTGAGAGGGTTAAACTCCGCCTAGACAAATATCTCGCATCAAAGTCGCAACTGACTGCGTTTGTAAATGAATAACTTTATTTTATCCCCCCCTCAGTTACTAACCCATCTGTCCCATACTAACTTCCTAATCCTGCCACGGACATTAGTTCCAGGGCAGTAATTCCCTTTCCAATGTTCCCTTACCCACTCTAAACCACTGTTTGGACACTTGATCCTCAGTGTTTTGGAGGACAAGCAACCTAGAAGGGTCACTAGATCTGTTGTTGCTTGATTTCCTTTGTACTCCTTTGTACTCTTCCAAGATCTAGCCTCTATAATTCCCTCCCTCACACCTTCTATGATCTCCGCCTCGCTCTCTCTCTCTCTGTCTGTCTCTCTCTCTCTGTCTGTCTCTCTCTCTCTGTCTGTCTCTCTCTCTCTGTCTGTCTCTCTCTCTCTGTCTCTCTCTCTCTCTCTCTCTCTCTCTCTCTCTCTCTCTCTCTCTCTCTCTCAAAATATGATCCTCTATACTGTAGTTATTATAATTGTTATGAGAGAACTGTAATATTGTTGTCTGTACTGTTCATTGCACATACAAAAACAGGCGTTTACCCTAAATAACATGGGTATGAAAAATATCTAAATTATCCATAATAATCTACCTATCATAAAGGAATATTGGTGGGGATAAACCCATCTTATACCAGTAAGCAAAGGTAATTTACTACATACATACCGTATTATCTCTTATAAATGGATATCAAATCATAGTCATGTACTTAACCTCTCACTGTTTTGATGGTGTAATGGTTTGAGTGTTTTAAGATCTGTATGTGGTAACCCAGGTTCGAATCCCGGGTGGATAACATGCTTTCATTAATTTGATTGGGAGGTGTTTGGTGTTGGGAGTGAGATTAATAAATTAGATTATACGTTTGTTCATTCCCTTCAGCATATACCAGTTAGCAAAGGTGAATAACTATATGTATACCGAATTAACTTATATACGTTTTTCATAACCTTTATATCGTATACCAGTTAGCAAAAGTGAATCACTATATGTATACCGAATGATCTTATATACGTTTTTCATTCCCATTGTATACCTTAAATTATGTAGTTTAGTAAATATGTAGTTTAGGTAAATCACTATATGTATACCGAATGATCTTATGTACGTTTTCATTCCCATTGTATACCTTAAATTATGTAGTTTAGTAAATACCTTCGACAATGATGAGAGGTTTATCTCAGAATTGGGGCCATAATCTGTCATCTCCCCCACGCTGAGCATATACCGCTGTCTGTACCCTTATGGAGAGCATTAATCGTGTCTAATGCTCCCTCACTACCACCTCTCAGGGTCGACAGAGTATTCTACTTTAGAGAGAGAGAGAGAGAGAGAGAGGGGAATAAGGACCGAGAGATTTTTGTGAGACTGTTGTCAATCATGAGAGGAGGGAGAGAGAGAGAGTAACTAACACAGGACCTGGAGATATTAGCTTAGAAGTATTGTGGAAACTGTTGTCAATCGCGAGAGAGAGAGAGAGGGGAGAGACCAGCAGACTGGAGATATTACTAGAAAGTATGTGAAATGAGCCAATCAGAGAGAGAGAGAGAGAGAGAGAGAGAGGGAGAGGGGACCGGGAGATATTAGCTAGAAGTATTGTGCAACTGTTGTCAATCAGAGAGAGAGAGAGAGAGAGAGGAAACACAGGACCTGGAGATATTAGCTAGAAGTATTGTGCAACTGTTGTCAATCAGAGAGAGAGAGAGAGAGAGAGAGAGAGAGAGAGAGAGGAAACACAGGACCTGGAGATATTAGCTAGAAGTATTGTGAAACTGTTGTCAATCAGAGAGAGAGAGAGAGAGAGAGAGAGAGGAAACACAGGACCTGGAGATATTAGCTAGAAGTATTGTGAAACTGTTGTCAATCAGAGAGAGAGAGAGAGAGAGAGAGAGAGGAAACACAGGACCGGGAGATATTGGCTAGAAGTATTGTGAAACTGTTGTCAATCAGAGAGAGAGAGAGAGAGAGAGAGAGAGAGAGAGAGAGAGAGGAAACACAGGACCGGGAGATATTGGCTAGAAGTATTGTGAAACTGTTGTCAATCAGAGAGAGAGAGAGAGAGAGAGAGGAAACACAGGACCGGGAGATATTAGCTTGAAGTATTGTGCAACTGTTGTCAATCAGAGAGAGAGAGAGAGAGAGGAAACACAGGACCGGGAGATATTAGCTAGAAGTATTGTGAAACTGTTGTCAATCAGAGAGAGAGAGAGAGAGAGAGGAAACACAGGACCTGGAAATGTTGGCCAGAAGTATTATGAAACTATTGTCAATCAGAGAGAGAGAGAGAGAAGGAGGGGGGGGGGGGGCAGGACAGAGATATATTGGCTAGAAGTATTGTGAAGCTATTGTCAATGAGAGAGAGAGAGAGAGAGAGAGAACAGGACCGAGAGATATTGTGAAACGGTTGTCAATCAGAGAGAGAGAAAGAGAAAGAGAGAGAGAGACAGAGACAGAGAGAGAGAGAGAGATTAGCGGGGGCTCTTAGGCAGTCTTTGTCTACCTCTGCCCATCCATCATCCCATTGTCTTCGGGAGAGGCATGGACCGAGTTTGACAGGGAGGAGAATGGAATAGTCTAGAGAAGAGTATTAATTATGACATTCCCGTTTATTGAAATCTGGTTGTATGAGTATGAATATAATACTAATAATAATAATAATAATAATGCTAATAATATAACATAGAGTACAGTAGCTTCTTCTACCTCTTCTGCGTTTACTCTGGTATTATACAAGGCAATATATAAAAAATTACAGGCTCGCAATCGCTCGCCAAGAAAAAATCGACTCCTAAATGGCACGAAAGGTCTTAATATTGACAAAGAAATGGGGCGTAAAGTCAAAAAATCGACAATGAAATTATGGTCTGATAAAACAAAATATCTATAGGACCATCCAAGCAGTCTAACTGTTTGGCGAAACAAATGTATAGAAAGGCAGCGTTGCCAATATCATATTTGTGTTCACCAAACTACCAATTAAATTACAAATAAACCTATTTAAAGTAATGAATACATGTGGAACTCCAAGGACTCGAACCTAGGATACTCACACCGAAATTCCGCGCACTATAAGCATTATATATATAGGCTATCAGTCAGGTGGGTAACCAATTCTGCTTCACCCTATAGCTCTATTATTATTATTATTATTATATATATATATATTTTTTTTTTTTTTTTTTTTTTTTTTTTTTTTACTGACGGTAAATTACAATGTTTCTATCAAGATTTCTTCGTTATTTTGAAGATTTTGTAGTGACATATGGTGCTAATTATAGAAACCTGGACTAAATAGGATGCATAGAGATAGTAGTTTCATATTTGTCTATTAAGTATCGAGAAATTACCTGATAAGGGATTCAATTTATCGTCTAGAGTGACTAGACAATCCAACACACGTGTTCTGTAATATAGTCTTTTCATTACAAGTAGGCCAAAAATTTCGTCCCCTAACCTCTGTAACTCAAAGAGGACTAAAGTAATTAATCTAATGTTTATACCATTTGGGAAGAGTCCGCCAGGGATTTAATGGGAGGACAGTTTCAACCCATTTGCTCTAGCCCTTCTTGAGTTACAGGAGGCTAGGGGTAACGATTTCTGGCCTAATTAATGTGAATGGAGTATAGTTAGAAGAGTCATATTATGTTCTCCGATATTTGGTCCCTTACTGCAAAGTTCCATTTTGTGTCCCTTACTGCAAAGTTCCATTTTGTGTCCCTTACTGCAAAGTTCCATTTTGTGTCCCTTACTGCAAAGTTCCATTTTCGTGTCCAGTCCAGATCTACTGTAGTCTATGCCTATGCATACACATAAGGGTTCCACGAACTTTCTGAGTGGGCTAGAGACTATGGCATCCGAGTGTACCATTGCAACAGAAAGACAATATAGGAAACTTGTGAAATATCAACCTTAAATTGGGCAATATTGGCATTAGGCGAACACAGTGAAGGTGGTGACAGGATATTTGACTTTCAGTAATAGGTTGACGCGGTTACTGGAATTAAGGGGAGATGGGCGTATTTATTTGCTTATTGTTTTATCTTTTTATTATTATTTTTGTTTTCCTCCCTAGACCTCCATCAACCTGTAAAAAACACCCCCTTCAAGATACATTTATAAATGTTTCGTTAGAAAAATGTCCCGGGCAAAGGCTGGTTCTCTTAAAATTATGTGTGATTTCTTTCCCCTGTTCAGGCTCTGTCTCGAGTTGGCCTCCCCCAGCTAAAATAAAATAAACAAATACAAATAAAAGTGGGGGGGGGGGGTGTACACTCGACCAAAAACCAATCTTTACACTGGTGAGCTGTAAATAATCTAGTGTGAACGGAATGAATCGGGTGAAACATACGTCTGTGAGGTATTATCCTAAGATTTCGACCCACTTCCATAATGTTTAGAGCGTTAGTGTATAAAAATGGTTTTGGTCGAGTGTACGTGAGTAGATAGATAGATGGAGAGATAGATAAATAATAATAATAATAATAATAATGATAATAATGATAATAATAATAATAATAACCTGTTCTTTAATTCTCGCAAGCACCAGTTCTCCCAAAGGAATTCACTAGCGCTCGTAACACATTACACCACAATCAAGATAAGTGTGGTGCAGTTCACCTGCAGTTCAAGCAGCAACAGTTATTTCACATGGCAGCAGGTAGATAGATATATAGATAGATAGATAGAGAGATAGAAAGATGGATAGAAATACTGAGAAAATGTCCGAAAAATGATCGCGTGACATCCCTTAACTCAAGGTCACACCCCGCCAAACACAAGAGGATTCCCAAGACCCCTTAACTTCCTGGTCTTAAGGGGAGATGGTTCATTTGACTGGCCCCCCTTCTCCCTCATGCTTAGCCCCATTAGTTTTCAGATTTTAAGACGTTCAGTCCTTTAGTTTTGCGATTTCAAGACTTTTATCCCCATTTCTTTGACAATATTAAGACCTTTCGTGCCATTTAGGTGTCGATTTTGTCCTGGCGAGCGCAGGCAAGCCTGTATTTTAGGAGGAACCGGGACATTTATATATCGAAAAATGTACACATTTATCTTGAAGGAGGGTTGGGGGGGGGGGGGGGGGGGTAAGCTTGACGGAGGTCTAGAGAGGAAAATACAAATATAATAAATATATGAATAAATCGACCAATAAATAAACCGGGAGGACAACCATCCGTAACCCCGAACAGGTGAAGGTAACTCAGCTCAGCAACCACCCCGGGCCATTTATCATGATAAGTTCCCCTCAGAGGACACGGGTTGGGGGGGGGGGGGGGGGATCTACGCTTAGTTAGGTCATAATTCATCCGAGGGGGCGGCTTGCGTGTGAATATCACTCTCTCTCTCTCTCTCTCTCTCTCTCTCTCTCTCTCTCTCTCTCTCTCGGGCGGAGGGTGGGGAGAGAGCCTTCATCTCTGCCATCCTTTCCTCTCCTCTCTTAGGGTCTCTATCTCTCTCTAGGATTAAGTCTGGTCTCTCTCTCTCTAAGATCTGTGTGGCCAGCGTATCTATCTATGTAAATATATGTACTCTCTCTCTCTCTCTCTCTCTCTCTCTCTCTCTCTCTCTCTCTCTCTCTCTCTCTCTCTGTCATCGGTGGATTACCTTGCTATACTCCAAGTGGTCTTACGTAGTGGTAACGTCAATGAACTTGACAATAATCTTGAAATTAACTCGAAATTAATTGAAGCAATCGGACTGAAATTTATATTATTTGGGAAGAGTCCACCAGGAAATAGGTGTGGATATTAAAACCAGTTTGCTGTAGGCCCTTTTGAATTACAAAGAGGTCAGGGATCAAGATTACTGTCAAGTTTGTTGGCGCTACCTATAGTGGAGGTTTTGACAGGCTTAGGGTATCTCGGTTCATTATTTAACCCTTTCCAGATCCAATACGAATTTATTTTCTGTTCCTCTCTGCCGTCATCGTCGTCGTCGGTGGATTACCTTGCTAAACTCCAAGTGGTCGTAGGCTTTGGGGTAGTGGAGGTCTTGACATACTCCAAGTGGTCGTAGGCTTTGGGTCGTGGACTTCTCCAAGTGGTCGTAGGCTTTGGGGTAGTGGAGGTCTTGACATACTCCAAGTGGTCGTAGGCTTTGGGGTAGTGGAGGTCTTGACATACTCCAAGTGGTCGTAGGCTTTAGGGTAGTGGAGGTCTTGACATACTCCAAGTGGTCGTAGGCTTTGGGGTAGTGGAGGTCTTGACATACTCCAAGTGGTCGTAGGCTTTGGGGTAGTGGAGGTCTTGACATACTCCAAGTGGTCGTAGGCTTTGGGGTAGTGGAGGTCTTGACATACTCCAAGTGGTCGTAGGCTTTGAGGTAGTGGAGGTCTTGACATACTCCAAGTGGTCGTAGGCTTTGGGGTAGTGGAGGTCTTGACATACTCCAAGTGGTCGTAGGCTTTGGGGTAGTGGAGGTCTTGACATACTCCAAGTGGTCGTAGGCTTTGGGGTAGTGGAGGTCTTGACATACTTTGGGTATTTCGGTTCGTTATCTAAATTGTCTATCAATACTCTTCGACGTAAACACTTAACTTGACCTAACGTAATAGACTTAGGATACGGATACTATTTATATGTTAACTTTGTTGTTACCCATAATGTACGCTTTAAGGGGAGATCTCCACTTGAGGGATTTTTTTCTTGACCCCTTTCTCCCTCATGTTTAGCCCCATTGCTTTTGATATTATAAAACGTTTGCCCCATTAGTTTAACGATTTTAAGAACTTTCACCCCATATTAAGACCTTTCGTGCAATTCAGGTGTCGATTTTATCCTGGCGAGCGATAGCGAGCCTGTAATTTAAGAGGAACCGGCCTTTGGCCGGAAAATTTTTCTACCGAAAAATGTACAAATATATCTTGAAAGGGACTCAAGGGGGTGTAATTTTAAGCTTGATGGAGGTCTAGGGAACAAACTAAATACCTCCCCTTAAGACATATAAACTGATCTTAAATTATTGACCTAAAAATTACATGTTTGAGGTTTATTTCTGCTGTTTAAGGGCTCATATCAAAGTTATAGTTTTTAGAGTGTACAGTATTTGTAATATATTTCCCCTAGTTTTGAGTACCAGAGCCCTGTTAGTAGAGTCGACTGGTGTTGTTTGACTATAGTCCGTTCATTCTAGGTTGGGCAGCAGTCGTAACCCTTAACCTCTCATAAATACAAAAAGACTAGAGTAATCGAGCTAATATGTCTACCAAATTGGAAGACTTGGCCAGGAAATAGGTGTATAAATTGTCAGCTCAATTGTGCTGGCCATTTTCTAGTTACAGAGGTTAGAGGTTACGATTTCTGTCCAACCTAGAATGAACGGACTATAGGATCTGAAGGAGCGAAGGAGTAACGCCGCTGTCACACGAGCGTTTTTTCCGTCAATTTTCCATGAGCAAGTTTGTTCTCGTATTATTTCAGGACTTTCTCGCACTGGTATCGGTAAGTATACAGAACGTAGATTATGTTAGGCGGCTGAATTATAATAAAGTGTAATTTTGTTAAGCTTCCAGACCATAATTACCCGTAACAAATGCCCGAAAAAGGGCTCGTGTGAACCTGGCTTAAGGGGAGACAGACCGTTTGTTTGGTAATTCATTCCTTTATTTCTTAGTTTCCTAACTAGACCTCCATCAAGCTTAAAACAAAAAACCATAGACCTCCCTTCAAGATAAATTTGTACATTTTTCGATAGAAAAATTTCCCGGCCGAAGGCCGGTTCCTCTTAAAATTTCAGGCTCGCTTTCGCTCGCCAGGAAAAAATTGACAACTAAATAGCACAAAAGGTCATAACTTCGACAAAGAAATGGGGCGAAAGGTGTTAAAATCGGTAAACTAATGGGCCGAACGTCGTATAATCTCAAAACTAGCGGGACTAAAGACGAGGGAGAAGCGGGTCCAGAAAGACAGTCTGCCTTCCCTTAAGAGTTGCACGGGTCACGAAGAGAGTGGATAAAAGCGAGGTGTTAGGAGCAGATAAGAGGCGACGTAGGAAGACAGACAGAGAAGAATGTACGCTTGTCGAGATTTACAGTGATGGTTCACTTTTTGGGCGATTTTTGCATGTATTCATTACTTTTCTCCCTATCTATCTATCTATTGCCTGACGCCGTGATCCCCGAAGGGGTGGCCACGAACGAACCGCCCCCATGCGCCTCTGTCCCCAGTCAGTCGACGCCCCTCCCCCCAACCAGCACCGCCTTCGTTCATGTATTTCCTCACTCCATCCTTCCACCTCTCCCTCTCTGTCCCTCCACCTCGCTCTCGTACACCCTCTTAGTCATTCTCTCGCTTTCCATACGTTCCATATGGCCGAACCATCTCAAGTTGTTCCTTTTCACACTTTCCAGCACATCTACCTCCACACCACACCTCCTTCTTACGTCCTCATTAGTCTGTCCTATCCCTCCATGTAACTCCGCACGCACTCCTTAAGTAATTCATTTCCACTGCTCTCACTCTTGGTCTGAGTCTCTCAACCAATGTCCATGCTTCGCTTCCGTAAGTCAGTGTCGGGATTACCACACTATCATGCAAGGACTTCTTCACTTCCATACTGACCACCCTATTTCTTGTTACTGCTTTTAGCGTTCCTACAACCCTCTTCCCCTGTTGTACCCTCTCCCGCACTTCTTCATTCATAGTCCCATCTTTACTCAACACACTGCCCAGATACTTAAAAGAGTTGACGATCTCCATAGACTGACCGTTTCAGCTTCACCTCACACTCTGTGACTTCACCCCTTTCGAAGACCATAACCTTGCTCTTCCCCGCATTTACCTTCAAATTCCGTTTTTCGCACACTGTTACCAAACTCATTTACCCAGAACCCTGCAACTCCCATTCATTATCACTCATCAGAACTGTATCATCCGCAAACAGCAGTATAGGTAGCTTCCACTCAATTCCCTCCCTTTTCAGTGATACACCAACATCCACTGCTCTTGATAGTATTTCTTTCATGACTCCATCCATATATACAGTAAAACAACCACGGGGACATCACACATCCCTGTTTCAAACCAACATTCAGGTCAAAGAACTCGCTCTGCTCACTCTCCACACGTACTGCCGCCTTTGCACCCTCATACATGCTCTTCACTGCTTTCAGCAACTTGCCCTCTACTCCGTATATTTTAAGTACTTTCCACAAACCTTCTCTATCCACTCTGTCATAGGCCTTCTCCAAGTCCATAAAGGCAACATACACCTTGTGTTTCTTCTCCAGATACTTCTCCACAACACAATTCAGGGTAAAAATCTGATCTACACATCCTCTTCCCTTCCTAAAACCTCCCGTCTCGTCCGCCTATCCATTTCTCCGTTCTCACTCTCACTCTCTCAATCACTACCCTACTGTATACCTTCCCTACTACGCTTAGAAGACATATTCCTCGGTGGTTACCACACACTCCTCTTTCCCCTTTTGTTCTCCCTAGACCTCCATGAAAAAAAACAAAAAACAAAAAAAAAAACAGTAGATCCCCCATCTAGATTAATTTGTACATTTTTCGGTAGAATTTTTTTTCGGCCGAAGGCCGGTTCTTCCAACATTACAGGCTCACTATTGTTCGCCAGGGAAAAAATCGATACCTAAATAGCACGAAAGGTCTAAATATTGAAGAAGAAATGGGGCGAAAGGTCTTAATTTATAATTAACTAAGTAATGGGGATCTGAAGGAGGGAAGGAGTACGAGTTGCACGAGTTACGGAGAGAGTGGATAACAGCGAGGTTTTACGAGCAGATAAAAGGCGACGCAGGAAGACAAACAGAGAAGAATGTACGTTTGCCGAGATTTACAGTCAGCTTAAGGGAGAGGTAGTTGCTTTATCTGGACCCCTTCTCCCTCATGTTTAACATATTAGTTTTGAGATTATAAGACGTTCGGCCCATTAGTTTGGCGATTTTAACACCTTTTGCCCATTTCTTTGTCAATATTAAGACCATTCCTGCCATTTAGGTATTGATTTTTTTCTTAGCGAGGGATAGGGAGCCTGTAATTTCAGAAGGAATCAGCCTTCGGTCAGGACATTTTTCTACCGAAACATTTACAAATTCATCTTAAAAGGGGGTCTAGGGGGTGTTTTTTGTTTAAGCTTGATGGAGGTCTAGCGAGGAAACTCAAAAATTATAAAAATATAAAACAGTGAGCAAATAAATGCGCCCATCTCCCCTTCACGAGCTTCATCTGGTCTACTAAATCATTGTGTAGATTTGTTATCAACGGTTGACTTTCGAACGGTTGTCAATATTTAATTACCGTATGACGACTTTTGACGACTCGGCGGCGACTTTTAGCCAGCGGGTAACGATTTTTGCTAACTGGACGGCGACTTTTGACAACTGGACGGCGACATTTAGCCAGGGGGTAGCGACCTTTGCCCATAATCGACGACTTTGGTTAGGTGGCGACGTTTGGGCAGGTAGAAACTTACTAATTAGCCAGGTAGCAACTTTTCGCCAGGTAGCAACAATTCACCAGGTGGTAAAAAAGCAGCCCCCCGTACGCCAGTCACCTAACCCCGCTCTTTTAGATCACAGACTTTATCAGTAGAGCTATTTTTTGGCACAGTGTATACTTTACGTCAACCCGATCCATATAGTCCCCATTCTCGTATAAACAAAAAGATTGGCTGCATTCAATTGTTAGGATTGAAACACACAGGGATTATATATATATATACATATATATATATATATATATATATATATATATATATATATATATACATATATATATATATATATATATATATATATATATATATATATAGAGAGAGAGAGAGAGAGAGAGAATAATATGCTGCTTGTGCGTTAGTGTATGTGAACTGCTATATCTCTGCAGCATATACAGTACATACAGTATATTGTTTTCTTAATAAAACAAATTTGCAATAAAATCATTCTAATAGCGGAGTAATAATGATAGGGACTTTGGAAATTATCAACAAACACCACAAAGGAAGGGTGTGTGTGTGTGTGTGTGTGTGTGTGTGTGTGTGTGTGTGTGTGTGTGTGTGTGTGTGTGTGTGTGTGTGTGTGTGTGTGTGTGTGTGTGTGTGTGTGTGTGTGTGTGTGTGTGTGTGTGTGTTTATATGTGTGTGTATGTGTGTGTATATATACTGAATTTATATAAACGAATGTGCGTGGGGGTCTGGAAAAGCAGAAAAAATACTTGAGACTTGAAATTATGAAAGAAGAAATGCTTTTTGGAAATATTATTCCAGTATCACCTTACAAGACTGAATTATTCTTCCTACCCAAAGAATTATATATAACTTGAAATATTTAATACACAAATGATTATGTAATACCCCGTTCTTAACATTATTCATCAATTACAAACTCCAATGCACTTAAATAAACTAATGAAAGCATATAGTCCTCCCGGGATTCGAACTCTGGACACCACACCCAGAACATAGGCATCTAAACTATTACACCACCAACACAGTTACAGTATATAAGGAATAACCCATCATTTCAGAGCGCAGGATGGTAAGAGTAGACAGAAACAAAATATATATATGAATTCTGGATACAATTGTGACGCGACCTTGCCAGACGGGATTCCTGGATATCCGTGTGTGATTCCGTTCACCTTGACTCATTTTTCACAAGGGTAGAGTAGAGGTGCATGTTACTGGTGAAATGATAACACCTTTCTGTTCTCCAGTCAGGGTCGTGTGTCTGAACTGGACACACCCACACCCAGCACTCTCTCGCGAACCGTCACTCTCCTCTCTACTCCCTCTCTCTTCGCCTCTTCTCCTCTCTCTCTCTCTCTTTCTCTCTCTCTCTCTCTCTCTCTCTCTCTCTCTCTCTCTTTCTCTTTCTCTTTCTCTCTCTTTCTCTCTCTCTCTCTCTCTCGGGTGTGTGTGTGTGTGTGTGTGTGTATATATATATATATAATATGTATAAATAATATATATATATCTATATATATATAGTAATGTATATATCTATATATATATATATATTATATTATATAATTATAGGAATATATTATATATATATATATGTATATATTATATATATAATGTACTATGTATATATATATCTATATAATGTCTATGTATATGTATAATTATATATATATATCTCCTGTATATTAGTAATATAATGTATATTATATATATATGTATATATATATTATATATATATATATATGTATATAATATATATATATATATATATATATATATAGCGTATATATATATATATAGGTATAATATAAATATATTATATATATCTATATATATATATTATTACACTGTATATATATACTGTATATTCGAACCATAAATGTCACATGCCAGTGTGTGTGTGTGAGTGTGTGCGTGAGAGCAAGAGCCAGTAAGGGTTAGAGAAAGAGTGAGTAAAAGAGAAATAAAGGAAATTATAGAAGGCATAGACGCTTTCGGACCTATTACCAGCATATTATAGAAGGCATAGACGCTTTCGGACCTATTAACAGAATATTATAGAAGGCATAGACGCTTTCGGACCTATTAACAGCATATTATAGAAGGCATAGACGCTTTCGGACCTATTAACAGAATATTATAGAAGGCATAGACGCTTTCGGACCTATTAACAGAATATTATAGAAGGCATAGACGCTTTCGGACCTATTAACAGCATATTATAGAAGGCATAGACGCTTTCGGACCTATTAACAGAATATTATAGAAGGCATAGACGCTTTCGGACCTATTAACAGAATATTATAGAAGGCTAGACGCTTCGGACCTATTAACAGCATATTATGAAGGCATAGACGCTTTCGGACCTATTAACAGAATATTATAGAAGGCATATAGACGCTTTCGGACCTATTAACAGCATATATAGAAGGCATAGACGCTTTTTCGGACCTATTAACAGAATATTATAGAAGGCATAGACGCTTTCGGACCTATTAACAGCATATTATAGAAGGCATAGACGCTTTCGGACCTATTAACAGCATATTATAGAAGGCATAGACGCTTTCAGACCTATTAACAGCATATTATAGAAGGCATAGACGCTTTCCGACCTATTAACAGCATATTATAGAAGGCATAGACGCTTCGGACCTATTAACAGCATATTATAGAAGGCATAGACGGTTTCGGACCTATTAACAGCATATTATAGAAGGCATATACGCTTTCGGACCTATTAACAGCATATTATAGAAGGCATAGATGCTTTCGGACCTATTAACAGCATATTATAGAAGGCATAGACGCTTTCGGACCTATTAACAGCATATTATAGAAGGCATAGACGCTTTCGGACCTATTAACAGAATATTATAGAAGGCATAGACGCTTTCGGACCTATTAACAGAATATTATAGAAGGCATAGACGCTTTCGGACCTATTAACAGCATATTATAGAAGGCATAGACGCTTTCGGACCTATTAACAGAATATTATAGAAGGCATAGACGCTTTCGGACCTATTAACAGAATATTATAGAAGGCATAGACACTTTCGGACCTATTAACAGCATATTATAGAAGGCATAGACGCTTTCGGACCTATTAACAGAATATTATAGAAGGCATAGACGCTTTCGGACCTATTAACAGCATATTATAGAAGGCATAGACGCTTTCGGACCTATTAACAGAATATTATAGAAGGCATAGACGCTTTCGGACCTATTAACAGCATATTATAGAAGGCATAGACGCTTTCGGACCTATTAACAGCATATTATAGAAGGCATAGACGCTTTCAGACCTATTAACAGCATATTATAGAAGGCATAGACGCTTTCCGACCTATTAACAGCATATTATAGAAGGCATAGACGCTTCGGACCTATTAACAGCATATTATAGAAGGCATAGACGGTTTCGGACCTATTAACAGCATATTATAGAAGGCATATACGCTTTCGGACCTATTAACAGCATATTATAGAAGGCATAGATGCTTTCGGACCTATTAACAGCATATTATAGAAGGCATAGATGCTTTTGGACCTATTAACAGCATATTATAGAAGGCATAGACGCTTTCGGACCTATTAACAGCATATTATAGAAGGCATAGACGCTTTCGGACCTATTAACAGCATTTTATAGAAGGCATAGACGCTTTCGGACCTATTAACAGCATATTATAGAAGGCATAGATGCTTTCGGACCTATTAACAGCATAATATAGAAGGCATAGATGCTTTCGGACCTATTAACAGCATATTATAGAAGGCATAGATGCTTTCGGACCTATTAACAGCATATTATAGAAGGCATAGACGCTTTTGGACCTATTAACAGCATATTATAGAAGGCATAGATGCTTTCGGACCTATTAACAGCATATTATAGAAGGCATAGACGCTTTTGGACCTATTAACAGCATATTATAGAAGGCATAGACGCTTTCGGACCTATTAACAGCATATTATAGAAGGCATAGACGCTTTCGGACCTATTAACAGCATATTATAGAAGGCATAGACGCTTTCGGACCTATTAACAGCATATTATAGAAGGCATAAACGCTTTCGGACCTATTAACAGCATATTATAGATGACATAGACGCTTTTGGACCTATTAACAGCATATTATAGAAGGCATAAACGCTTTCGGACCTATTAACAGCATATTTTAGAAGGCATAGACGCTTTCGGACCTATTAACAGCATGTTATAGAAGGCATAGACGCTTTCGGACCTATTAACAGCATATTATAGAAGGCATAGACGCTTTCGGACCTATTGACAGAATATTATAGAAGGCATAAACGCTTTTGGACCTATTAACAGCATATTTTAGAAGGCATAGACGCTTTCGGACCTATTAACAGCATGTTATAGAAGGCATAGACGCTTTCGGACCTATTAACAGCATATTATAGAAGGCATAGACGCTTTCGGACCTATTGACAGAATATTATAGAAGGCATAAACGCTTTTGGACCTATTAACAGCATATTATAGAAGGCATAGACGCTTTCGGACCTATTAACAGCATATTATAGAAGGCATAGACGCTTTCGGACCTATTAACAGCATATTATAGAAGGCATAGACGCTTTCGGACCTATTAACAGCATATTATAGAAGGCATAGACGCTTTCGGACCTATTAACAGCATATTATAGAAGGCATAGACGCTTTCGGACCTATTAACAGCATATTATAGAAGGGATAGACGCTTTCGTACCTATTAACAGCATATTATAGAAGGCATAGACGTTTTCGGACCTATTAACAGCATATTATAGAAGGCATAGACGTTTTCGGACCTATTAACAGCATATTATAGAAGGCATAGACGCTTTCGGACCTATTAGCAGCATATTATAGAAGGCATAGACGCTTTCGGACCTATTAACAGCATATTATAGAAGGCATAGACGCTTTCGGACCTATTAACAGCATATTATAGAAGGCACAGACGATTTCGGACCTATTAACAGCATATTATAGAAGGCATAGACACTTTCGGACCTATTAACAGCATATTATAGAAGGCATATACGCTTTCGGACCTATTAACAGCATATTATAGAAGGCACAGACGCTTTCGGACCTATTAACAGCATATTATAGAAGGCATAGACGCTTTCGGACCTATTAACAGCATATTATAGAAGGTACAGACGCTTTCGGACCTATTAACAGCATATTATAGAAGGCACAGATGCTTTCGGACCTATTAACAGCATACTATAGAAGGCATAGACGCTTTCGGACCTATTAACAGCATATTTCATTCCTCATTTCATCGAACAATAGTTACTAGAAATTCCAATATTTCATCGATGGCTATTATTTGTAATCCATAATGCCAATATTGACTGTAATACTCGCCAAACGGTATTATACGCAGGGGCAAATATTCAGCACAAGCAATTCAATACACTTCCGGCAGTTCACCACTTGCGAGTTTCGTTAAATAGGGAAGTTGGAGCTGTAGATATTGATATTCAGCAGAATTAGCTGTTAAAATATGATTGTAGTACATTTATTGATACATACAACCCAATTCAACATACGCTTTAGCCATTAGGAACCTACATAATTATTGCATTTCTATTTACCATCGATGTCTACAGTTCCAACTTCCTTATAGCCTGAATCTTGCAGGTGTGCAATTGAAACAGATGCTCTTCGATAAATGTTTTGTATTCAAAATCAAACCTGCATAACATTAACAGCAATGTCTTTCAATTTTGTTTTTTTCGTTTTTAGCAAGATAATACCGATTTTAAGTCTGGGCATTTAGTCATTACCACACGAACGAATTTTCCGGCAATTTTTGATGAAGCATATTCTCTGGATACGTTGAGGCCTTTTCGCATTGGAATAGGAAGGTAGACTGACGATAGATTATGCTAGGTGGCTGATTTTGTCATGAAACCTAATTTTCGAAGACATCCGACTACAATTGCCGGTAAAGCTTGACGGAAAAAGAGCTCGTGTGTTACCGTTTTGTATCCACTGTTGCCGTGTTTAGGTATCGCCTGTGAGCCCCCCCCCCCCCCCCCCCCGACTGGAACGTTAATGCACCTTCTTAAGGGGGGGATGAGCGTATTTTATCCACTGTTGCCGTGTTTAGGTATCGCCTGTGAGCCCCTCCCCCCCGACTGGGACGTTAATGCACCCTCTTAAGGGGGGGATGAGCGTATTTTATCATTTATGTATTTTTATATAATGTTGTTAGTTTCCTCCCTAGACCTCCATCAGGCTTTAACAAACATCCATTAGATCCCCCTTCTAGATTAATTTGTACATTTTTCGGTAGAAAAATGTCTCGGCCGAAGGCCGGTTCTGTTAAAATTACAGGCTCACTATCGTTCGCCAGGAAAAAAATCGACACCTAAATAGCGCGAAAGGTCTTAATATTGACAAAAAAAAGGGGCGAAAGGTCTTTACATCGACAAACTAATGAGCCTAACGTCATAAAATCTGAAAACTAATGGGGCTAAACACGAGGGAGAAGGGGGGGGCTTGAAATGACCAGCCCATCTCCCCTTAAAAGATTAGCGTTATGGAGGCGGACACGAGGGGTACTGCTGGTCCCTTCCACACAGCTAATGCTAGGCCACAGCGACCCTGGTGCTGGTGTGGTTACGCTAATTACAGACTACGCTTATGAACATGGCTATATACGCAGATAATTTAAACTTCAAGGACTTTTCACTACACAATGATTTTACCTTGATGAATTGAGCCACCGACGGAAGATACGCGCGCGCACACACACACACACACACACACACACACACACACACACACACACACACACACACACACACACACACACACACACACACACACACACACACAGTACATCATTCTTTTCTCATGTTCATCCACTAGATTATAATGTGTATATTTTCAGCTTATCGGGCTGCCATTCTTTACATAATTTGTATATTATTATTATTATTATTATTATTATACACGCATATATATATATATAATATATATTCAAGTACATTGGGGTTTGTATTTGATATTAATGTTAAAGAACGGGGTATTACTTATATATTATTATGTTCCTTCCAACAACCAACCATACTCCTAAAATCGATTAATGAAATTTACAAACACATGAGAGAGAGAGAGAGACTTGTTGGTGTTGCATGTGCAATTATTATAGTTAAGCAGTTACTCGAACTAAAAATGTAGGACTCTTTTAGACCATATGGAGGTATATTCAGTTATGTCAGGAGTTCATAAAGTTCTACAAGTAAGTGAATTAATGATGAACATTTTGCGAAGTCTATCCTTCATGTCATAAATAAACGTGTATCCAGTATTTTCAGAGAATATATATACAAGACCATTATTATTCAACTCGCAGGCATTATTGGGTTTAAGAATGTGAATATGCTGTATGTATATATATATATATATATATATATATAAAAAAAAAAAAAAAAAAAATATATATATATATATATATATATATGTGTGTAGCTTATTACTGATGCCTATTTTGTTTACTTCCGAACAGTATGGGACATTTTTCTTATGGGGGGGGGGGTCGTTTTTCTGGAGCCCCTTCTCCCTCATGCTTAGCCCCTTTTTTTCATATTGTAGGATGTTCATCCCATTAGTTTGGCGGTTTTAAGACCTTTCCCCCCTTTTCTTTGTCAATATTATTTTTCGTGTCATTTAGGTGTCGATTTTGTTCTATTGAAAAATGTACAAATTTATCTTGGAGAAGGTTCTTGGGGGTGTTATTTTAAGCTTTATGGAGGTCTACGGATGAAACTAGAAAGATTATGAATATATGAACAAATTAGACCAACAAGTGAACCATCCCGCCTTAAGGGGAGGTTTTTAGTTTGGTCTCTAGATATCCATCAAACTTAAGATTACACCACCTTGAGCCCCTTTCAAGATAAATTTGTAAATTTTTCGGTAGAAAAATGTCCCGGCTGAAAGCCGGTTCCTCTTAAATTACAGGCTCGCTATCGCTCGCCAGGATAAAATCGACACCTAAATGGAACGAAAGGTCTTAGAATTGACAGAAATGGGTCGAAGGTTCTTAAAATCGTCAAAATAATGGGGCGAACGTCTTAAAATTAGAAAGGAATGGAGCTAAACATGAGGGAGAAAGGAGTCAAGAAAAAAATCTCGCAAGTGGATATCTCCCCTTAATGTTAACGCTACAGAATACATGAATACACACGGACATTCTAACCCCTTCTGTACCGGCTACGTATGTTATATTTTATGCTAGCCATATTTAGACGATTTTATGCAGCTTAGAAAGGATCTGTGGTAGTTAAAAGGGTTGATTGAGATAGTTCGAAGCCTTTTAATTGCTAAAGATCCTTCCTAAAGTGAATATAATCTGTGGTAGTTATAAGGGTTGATTGAGATAGTTCGAAGCCTTTTAATTGCTAAAGATCCTTCCTAAAGTGAATATAATCGACTAGTAAGAGCCAGAATATAATCAAAGGACGTCGCCGGTATCGAAGGGGTTAAGGGGGGATTGTTCATTTTCTGGTCGATTTTTCTTCATGTATTAATTATTTTTTCTAGTTTCCTTCCTAGACCTCCATCAAACATAACAAAAAACATCCATTTATCCCCCTTCTAGATTAATTTATACATTTTTCGGTAGGAACATGTTCAGGCCGAAGGCCGGTTCTTCCAAAATGACACTCACTACCGTTCGCCAGGAAAAAATCGACACCTAAATAGCACGAAAGGTCTTAATATTGACAAAGACATTGGGGGGAAGGTCTTAAGATCGACAAACTAAAAGGGCAAACATCTTAAAAGCTGAAAACTAATGGGGCTAAACATGAGGAAGAAGGGGATATAGAAAAACGATCCATCTCCCCTCAAGATGAAGATTAAAAACGTACTCTTCCACACGTCGCTCCTAAAATCAAATTATCGTCGAGAATTGGCAATTACAGTACCTCGTGTTTTCTATCCATCTATTCAGGCCCATTCCCCATTTTTTTTTTTTTTAATTATTATTTTTTTTTATCAAGAGCTCAATCAAAACACTGGCAGTAAAGAAACGGGAGATGGAGAAAGTTGGCTCAAATAAAGAGAAGTTATATGAGAATAAACACTGAATATTAGAAACCAAGATATAATATATATATACATATATATATATATATATATATATATATTAGCTGGGTTTATTACCACCAATATAACTATAAATGGGTAAATTATTATATAAATTGTAATTACCCTTTCCACGCCCATTATTATGTAACGATTGTTCCTCAAAGGGTTAATTTGGGTTAAGGGTTTTCACTGGCCTACAAACTTTGATTATTTTATTAATTTTCCGCCGTTTTTATTTTATTTTATTTTTTATCAGTCTTTATGGAAACAATTATTCCTTGTGTTATAAATTTGTGTTAATTTGTTCAAACTGTTGGGACGTGAAATATTTCTTTCGTACGTACGGTGTAAGTGATGATTTTGTTTAGCTTATATATGTTTGTTCATGTTCCTTTTTGTTTGGAGCGTTTATGATATTTTGTTCCTACCATCATTTTGCCTAAGACAGCAAAAGAAAACCATTTAGTCTTGTAAACAAAAAAAAGAAAATCGGTAATAGCGAGGGTCGTGTGGGTTAATGGGGATAAAAGCTTTAAAGGGAGATGGGTCGCTTCTCTGGTTAATGGGGATAAAAGCTTTAAAGGGAGATGGGTCGCTTCTCTGGTTAATGGGGATAAAAGCTTTAAAGGGAGATGGGTCGCTTCTCTGGTTAATGGGGATAAAAGCTTTAAAGGGAGATGGGTCGCTTCTCTGGTTAATGGGGATAAAAGCTTTAAAGGGAGATGGGTCGCTTCTCTGGTTAATGGGGATAAAAGCTTTAATGGGAGATGGGTCGCTTCTCTGGTTAATGGGGATAAAAGCTTTAAAGGGAGATGGGTCGCTTCTCTGGTTAATGGGGATAAAAGCTTTAAAGGGAGATGGGTCGCTTCTCTGGTTAATGGGGATAAAAGCTTTAAAGGGGGATGGGTCGCTTCTCTGGTTAATGGGGATAAAAGCTTTAAAGGGAGATTGGTCGCTTCTCTGGTTAATGGGGATAAAAGCTTTAAAGGGAGATGGGTCGCTTCTCTGGTTAATGGGGATAAAAGCTTTAAAGGGAGATGGGTCGCTTCTCTGGTTAATGGGGATAAAAGCTTTAAAGGGAGATGGGTCGCTTCTCTGGTTAATGGGGATAAAAGCTTTAAAGGGAGATGGGTCGCTTCTCTGGTTAATGGGGGTAAAAGCTTTAAAGGGAGATGGTTCGCTTCTCTGGTTAATGGGGATAAAAGCTTAAAAGGGAGATGGGTCGCTTCTCTGGTTAATGGGGATAAAAGCTTTAAAGGGAGATGGGTCGCTTCTCTGGTTAATGGGGATAAAAGCTTTAAAGGGAGATGGGTCGCTTCTCTGGTTAATGGGGATAAAAGCTTTAAAGGGAGATGGGTCGCTTCTCTGGTTAATGGGGATAAAAGCTTTAAAGGGAGATGGGTCGCTTCTCTGGTTAATGGGGATAAAAGCTTTAAAGGGAGATGGGTCGCTTCTCTGGTTAATGGGGATAAAAGCTTTAAAGGGAGATGGGTCGCTTCTCTGGTTAATGGGGATAAAAGCTTTAAAGGGAGATGGGTCGCTTCTCTGGTTAATGGGGATAAAGCTTTAAAGGGAGATGGGTCGCTTCTCTGGTTAATGGGGATAAAAGCTTTTAAAGGGAGATGGGTCGCTTCTCTGGTTAATGGGGATAAAAGCTTTAAAGGGAGATGGGTCGCTTCTCTGGTTAATGGGATAAAAGCTTTAAAGGGAGATGGGTCGCTTCTCTGGTTAATGGGGATAAAAGCTTTAAAGGGAGATGGGTCGCTTCTCTGGTTAATGGGGATAAAAGCTTTAAAGGGAGATGGGTCGCTTCTCTGGTTAATGGGGATAAAAGCTTTAAAGGGAGATGGGTCGCTTCTCTGGTTAATGGGGATAAAAGCTTTAAAGGGAGATGGGTCGCTTCTCTGGTTAATGGGGATAAAAGCTTTAAAGGGAGATGGGTCGCTTCTCTGGTTAATGGGAATAAAAGCTTTAAAGGGAGATGGGTCGCTTCTCTGGTTAATGGGGATAAAAGCTTTAAAGGGAGATGGGTCGCTTCTCTGGTTAATGGGGATAAAAGCTTTAAAGGGAGATGGGTCGCTTCTCTGGTTAATGGGGATAAAAGCTTTAAAGGGAGATGGGTCGCTTCTCTGGTTAATGGGGATAAAAAGCTTTAAAGGGAGATGGGTCGCTTCTCTGGTTAATGGGGATAAAAGCTTTAAAGGGAGATGGGTCGCTTCTCTGGTTAATGGGGATAAAAGCTTTAAAGGGAGATGGGTCGCTTCTCTGGTTAATGGGGATAAAAGCTTTAAAGGGAGATGGGTCGCTTCTCTGGTTAATGGGGGATAAAAAGCTTTAAAGGGAGATGGGTCGCTTCTCTGGTTAATGGGGATAAAAGCTTTAAAGGGAGATGGGTCGCTTCTCTGGTTAATGGGGATAAAAGCTTTAAAGGGAGATGGGTCGCTTCTCTGGTTAATGGGGATAAAAGCTTTAAAGGGAGATGGGTCGCTTCTCTGGTTAATGGGGATAAAAGCTTTAAAGGGAGATGGGTCGCTTCTCTGGTTAATGGGGATAAAAGCTTTAAAGGGAGATGGGTCGCTTCTCTGGTTAATGGGGATAAAAGCTTTAAAGGGAGATGGGTCGCTTCTCTGGTTAATGGGGATAAAAGCTTTAAAGGGAGATGGGTCGCTTCTCTGGTTCCCCTTCTTCCTTATGTTTAGCCCCTTAAGTTTTCAGATTTTAAGACGTTAGGCCCATTAGTCCCATTAGTTTGGCGATATTAAGAAAAAATTTCCCCATTTCTTTGTCAATATTAAGACTGTTCATGTCATTTAGGTGTCGATTTTTTTCCTGGCGAGCGATAGCGAACCTGTAATTTAAGAGGAAGTGGCCTTCGCCCGGGACTTTTTTCTACCGAAAAATGTACAAGTTTATCTTGAAGGGAGGTCTACAGTAGGGGATGTTTTTCTAAGTTTGATGGGTGTCTGGGGAGGAAACTAGAAAATAATAAAAATATAAATAAATTAACATATAAATAGCCCATCCAGCCCTTTCCTAGAATGTTCTTTTACTCTTAACCTCTTCAGCACGATGACGTATTTTTCATCTTATTCTAGTTACCATTAGACGATTTTCTATACCTTATAATCAACCTCTAGGACTCAAAGGGGTAACTACGGTCTCAATTAACTCTCTAAATAACGTAAGTCTTTCCTAAAATGCATAAAATCTTCTAGTTTTAGCCACAATCAAAGGTAAATAGGCGTTATCGTGCAGAAAGGGTTTGATAAAAAAAAAATCGTTCTGCCTTATTTTTCAGTTTCCGAATTAAAGTCTATTAATTATAAGCAAGACAAACATATTTATATCTCAAGGTTGACTACTAGAGTAATTGAGCTACTATTTCTACCATTTGGGAGGAGTCAGCCAAGGAATGGGTGTAGTATTTCACAGCCCATTTGTTCTAGCCTTTTTATTTTTTTTGGTTACATAGGTTTGACTCCTGTGGGGAAAATAAAATAAAATAGCGACATTTATGGGTTAATGAAGGGAAACGCTTAACTATTTTGTAATTAGATATATACCGGTAGTTATATATTTGTTTATGTTATTATATATATACATATATATATATATATATATATATATATATATATATATATATATATATATATATATATAATTTTTTTTTTTTTTTTTTTTGCTGTAATACTTTCTTCCCCAGAACTCCTCAAGCTAAAACTAATCTGTGAACGATCCCTCTTGGAGATAAATTTCTGTACTTTTCCATAGAAGAATGTCCTGGCCGAAGGCTGGTTCCAATTTATTTAAAACCTCGCTATAGCTCGCTAAGAAAAACTCAACACCTAAATGGCATGAAAGGTGTTAAATTTAACAAAGAAATGGAGTGCAAAATCTTAAAATCTCAAAACTAATGGGGTGAAACATGAGAGAACAGGGATCAAGGAAAAAAAAAATTAAAAGCCTTGCACCGGAACTCTGCTCTTTACCTTCTTACAAACTTTATTCTTACACGCCCATTTTCCGAACATATTCTCTCTCTCTCCCCTTTAGTTTTCGCATCCATATATGGCGCGATTTGAATTTATCTGCAAGCTTTTCTTATTTGTATTATAATTAATTGTTTTTTATTATACGTTTGCAAAGAGGAGGCCACTAAGTGTATTACCTGTAAGCAGTTATTATTATTATTATTATTATTATTATTATTATTATTATTATTATATACAGTATATTTACAGTATATACACACAGTATATTTATTTTTATTATATTTTATTATTTTTTATTTTTTTTTGAAAGAGGGGGATACTATATATATATTTTTTTTAGTCAGTGTCTTGCCCTATAAGCCTTTAACCCCATCTGTACCGGTAACTTCCTTTTAACTTTATTCTGGCGATTATTAGATAATGTTATTGAGTTTAAGAAGGGGTCTCCAGCAAATAACAGACTTCAAACTATCTCACTTAACTCATTTGACTACCACAGATCATTCTTAAGCAGCACAAAATCATGAGAGGGTTGATTCAGATAATATTTACCCTCTCAACTAGCACAGATCCTTCCTAAGCTGTCTAAACTCGTCTAATGATAGCCAGAACAACTTTCTAAATGTGTCCTGTTCCTCAAGGGGTTAATGAGCTTCTCGGACATAAAAGCACTCCCGCGCTACTTTAGCTTTTAAGGGGGTATGCTTGGTTTTTGGCCTATATATACAGTATATATTAATTAACTTTGTTTTAGTTTCCTCACTAGACCTTCACCAAGATTAACAAAACACACCCTAGACCCCCTTTCCATGTAAATTTGTACATTTTTGGGTAGAACAATTTCCCGGCCGAAGGCCGGTTTCTCTTAAAATTACAGGCTCGTTGTCGCTCGTCAGGACAAAAATTACGCCTAAATGGCAAGGTGTTGATATTGATATAGAAATGGGACGAAAGGTTTTAAAACCGACTAAAACTAATGGGCCAAACGTCTTAAAATCTCAAAACTAATACGCTAAACATAAGGGAGAAGGGGGTCCATGAAAATGGACTACCTCCCCCTTAATCCAACTAAGCCTATGCTAACGAAGCTCCTGCGCTAATTCCGCTTTGTTTGCTTTATTTCAGAAACTCATGACGAGAGGGAGAGAGAGAGAGAGAGAGTGAGAGTGAGAGTGCGGGTGGGGGGATCGAGCTACAAGATGACGAGAGAGAGAGAGAGAGAGAGAGAGAGAGAGAGAGAGAGAGAGAGAGAGAGAGAGAGAGAGAGAGAGAGAGAGAGAGAGAGAGAGAGAGAGAGAACAAACCTTAAGCAGACAGGCAGACAGGAAGGCAGGGAAGGTAAACCCAAAAGAGAGACACCTGGAGAGAGAGTTCCCCAGCCTCTTTTATCATAATAGCCAGGAACCCGGTATAAGAGGCCCTGGAGTGGAGGGTGGAAACAAACTTAACAGACAAACCCAGTCGTGAAGCCGCCCTAACACCATTATCATCACCACCAGACTCCTACACCACACCCACCACCACTACCACCACCAACACATCATTACCAACACCACCAATACCATCCACACTAGTAGCCACCCACCACCACAGCCCACATGAGAAGCCACCCACCATCACCACCCCCACCACCTTCCCCACCTTCCCCACCTCCGGCAGCCTCTTGAAGCACCCCAACTCGCTCCTGGAAGTCTGCCAGAGTACCACATTTACTGTTGACTTTACCTAGCGAGGAAACTACTGGTGTTTGTGTGTGTATGAGAGAGAGAGACGAGTGTGTGTGTGTGTGTGTGTGTGTGTGTGTGTGTGTGTGTGTGTGTGTGTGTGTGTGAGAGAGAGAGAGAGAGAGAGCGAGAGCGAGTGCGAGAGAGATAATATTAAGGACAAACGCCTAATCTTCACGGCCACCCCTTCTCGGGAATTACGTCGTCTGGAAAAACAAAAAGTCATCCAGATAGAAAGAGAGAGAGAGAGAGAGAGAGAACGAAAGCGAGAGAGAGAGACTATTCAGGTCTCTCATTCATCCAGAGAAAAAGAGATAAACATAATACTGCCTATTATACAGCCTAGGAGAGAGATAGTTGCATAGTTACATAAGCCACACAACAACGCACTTCTTCCTAACGAGGTGATCCGACCTTAAGGGGAGATGGTCGGTTTGTCTAATGACTCTAATCCCTCTTCTCCCTCATGCTTAGCCCCATTAGTTTTCAAGTTTTAAGACGTTCGGCCCATGAGTTTGGCCTTTTTAAGAACTTTGGCCCCATTTCTGTCAATTTTAAGACCTTTCGTGTCATTTAGCTGTAGAAATTTTCCTGGCGAGCGAGAGCGAGTCTGTAATTTAAGAGGAATCGGCCTTCGACAGGGACAATTTTCTACCGATTTTTTTTTTATTTTTTTTTATTTTTTTTTTATTTTTTATATAACTGTTTTTTTTTGTTTTTTTTTTTGTTTTTTCCTTCGTTGACCTCCATCACACTTAAAAATTACATCAGGTCCCACCTTGATGTAAATTTGTAGTGGTTTTCGGTAGAAAAATTTCCCTTTGTTTTAGGCTCGGTATATCACTCCCCAGGAAATAACGGACACCTAAATAACACGAAATTACTTAAAACTAATAAAGACATGGGGCGAAAAATGTCTTAAAATCGCCAAACTAATCTTACAATTTCAAATCTAATGAGGCTAAAGATGAAGGAGAAGGGTGTTCAGGCAAGAACACATAACTCGGATTATCTGGCAACACTTTTTTTTTTTTTTTACTTTCTGAGGATCGATAACGCACTTCATTTTCGTTGTTCTGGCTATTATTAGACGATTTTATTCATATTACGAATGATATAGGAAAGTCAGAGGGTTGGTTGGGATAATATGTACGCTTTCAACTCCCACAGATCCTTCCTAAGCTGTCTAAACATCGTCTAATGATAGCCAGAAAAACTGACTAAAATGCGTCCTGATCCTGAAGGGGTTAATGAGCTTCTCGGACATAAAAGCACTCCCACGCTACTTTAGCTTTTAACCCTTTCACGTATTTATGACGCAGAGGTTGCCAGATTAGCAATAAGAAATAGAGTTCTCTCACTCTTATAATTACCTCTCCAAAATTAGTTTTCTGCCCACAGCTAACTCAAAGACAACTGCAGAGGTTGAAGTAACTAAACTAAAGGTTTCTAAATACCCCTGATGGAAACAAAAGCTTTAAAGTATCCCAAATAGGCTCAAAATCGCGTCACATGTCTGAGAGGGTTAAGGGGGTAGTGCTTGGTTTTTGGACTATATATTTATTCATTAACTTTATTTTTGAGGTTCCTCGCTAGACCTTCATCGAACAAGCTTTAAAAAACACACCCGAGTTCCCTTTCAAGATAAATTTGTACATTATTCGGTAGAAAAATGTCCCGGCCGAAGGCCAATTCCTTCTAAAATTACAGTCTCGCTATTGCTCGCCAGGAAAATGTCGATAGGTAAATGACACGAAAGGTCTTAATATTGACAAATTGGGCGAATGGTCTCAAAATCGCCAAACTAACGGAACGAACATCTTAAAATGTCAACACTATTACGCTAAACATGAGGGAGAAGGGGGTCCATAAAAAGCGACTACCTCCCCCTTAATCCAACTAAGCCTATGCTAACGAAGCTCCTGCGTTAATTCCGCTTTGTTTGCTTTATTTCAGAAACTCATGACCAGAGAGAGAGAGAGAGAAAATGACAAGAGAGATAAGAGCTAAGATAGAGAGAGAATAGAGGAAGAGAGATACAAGGAGTTACAAAGAAGTTGTAGTATCTCTGTGTATTACACTACCCTCATTGCAGATATTGGAAAATACTATCTACTTTCTATTTGAACTGCTCTACTGAAGAACTATTTACAACTTCTGAGGGAAGCTTGTTCCAGGTATACAATAGATCTTATATGTGAAAATGTTTCCACAAAGATTAGTGCTGAACTATTTTACTTCTAGCTTCCAGCCATGGTTGCGGGTTGTATTCATATTAGGGTAACCAATTTGCTATAACCAAATTGTCAAACCCATAAGTATTTCAAAAACTTCAGGAGTTCACCTCGTAGTTTGCGTGTTTCCAACGGAAAGAGATCGAGAGTTCTCAATCGGCTCTCATAGCTCAGTTTTGTAATCGAAGGAATTAACTTTGTAGCTGCAGCTTGTACTCTTTCCAGTCGCTCTATAATCAAGTAAGTGAGAGAGAAAGAGAGAGCCTGAGCCTGCCTGTCTGCCTGCAGAAGGAAGGCAGGGAAGGTAAACCCAAAAGAGAGAGAGAAAGAACGAGTGTATGTGTGTGTGTGTTTGTGTGAGAGAGAGAGAGCGAGAGCGAGTGTGTCTAAGAGAGAGAAACTCTTTAGGACAAACGCCTAATCTTAACGGCCACCCCTTCTCGGGAATTACGTCGTCTGGAAAAATAAGAAATGGAAATCAGAGAGAGAGTGAGTGCGAGAGAGATAATGTTAAGGACAAGCCCCTAATCTTCACGGCCATCCCTTCTCGGGAATTACGACGTCTGGCAAAAAAAAAAAAAAAAAAAAATCATTCAGAGATAGAGAGAGAGATAGAGAGAGTGTAAGTATATTCAGGAAATTCATTCATCCAGAGAGAAAGAGAGAAACATATTAATACCTATTACACAGCCAAGGAGAGAGATAGTTACATAGTTATATAAACCTCACAACAACGCACTTCTTCCTAATGAGGCGATTCGACCTTAATAGAATAATAAACACCCGCTGCTAAAAGAAGAACACGCCACGCACGAAGTAAGAAAACAATCCCCCCCCCTACTGAAAACAATCCCCCCCCCTACTGAAAACATCCCCCCTACTGAAAACAATCCCCCCCTACTGAAAAACCATACCCCCTACTGAAAACAATCCCCCCCCCTACTGAAAACAATCCCCCCCCCTACTGAAAAACAATCCCCCCCTACTGAAAACAATCCCCCCCCTACTGAAAACAATCCCCCCCCTACTGAAAACAATCCCCCCCCTACTGAAACAATCCCCCCCCTACTGAAAACAATCCCCCCCCTACTGAAAACAATCCCCCCCCCCTACTGAAAACAATCCCCCCTACTGAAAACAATCCCCCCCCTACTGAAAACAATCCCCCCCTACTGAAAACAATCCCCCCCCCTACTGAAAACAATCCCCCCCTACTGAAAACAATCCCCCCCCCTACTGAAAACAATCCCCCCCCTACTGAAAACAATCCCCCCCTACTGAAACAATCCCCCCCCTACTGAAAACAATCCCCCCCCTACTGAAAACAATCCCCCCCCTACTGAAAACAATCCCCCCCCTACTGAAAACAATCCCCCCCTACTGAAAACAATCCCCCCCCCTACTGAAAACAATCCCCCCCTACTGAAAACAATCCCCCCCTACTGAAAACAATCCCCCCTACCCCCCCTACTGAAAACAATCCCCCCCCTACTGAAAACAATCCCCCCCCCCCCCTACTGAAAACAATCCCCCCCCTACTGAAAACAATCCCCCCCCTACTGAAAACAATCCCCCCCCTACTGAAAACAATCCCCCCCCCCTACTGAAAACAATCCCCCCCTACTGAAAACAATCCCCCCCCTACTGAAAACAATCCCCCCCCCTACTGAAAACAATCCCCCCCTACTGAAAACAATCCCCCCTACTGAAAACAATCCCCCCCCCCTACTGAAAACAATCCCCCCCTACTGAAAACAATCCCCCCCTACTGAAAACAATCCCCCCCTACTGAAAACAATCCCCCCCCCCTACTGAAAACAATCCCCCCCTACTGAAAACAATCCCCCCCCTACTGAAAACAATCCCCCCTACTGAAAACAATCCCCCCTACTGAAAAACAATCCCCCCCTACTGAAAACAATCCCCCCCCTACTGAAAACAATCCCCCCCCTACTGAAAACAATCCCCCCCCCTACTGAAAACAATCCCCCCCCTACTGAAAACAATCCCCCCCCCTACTGAAAACAATCCCCCCCCTACTGAAAACAATCCCCCCCTACTGAAAACAATCCCCCCCCTACTGAAAACAATCCCCCCCTACTGAAAACAATCCCCCCCTACTGAAAACAATCCCCCCCTACTGAAAACAATCCCCCCCCTACTGAAAACAATCCCCCCCCTACTGAAAACAATCCCCCCCCTACTGAAAACAATCCCCCCCCCTACTGAAAACAATCCCCCCCTACTGAAAACAATCCCCCCCTACTGAAAACAATCCCCCCCCTACTGAAAACCATCCCCCCCCCCCTACTGAAAACAATCCCCCCCCCTACTGAAAACAATCCCCCCCCCTACTGAAAACAATCCCCCCCCCTACTGAAAACAATCCCCCCCCTACTGAAAACAATCCCCCCCCCCCCTACTGAAAATATAAACCCTGTATAATGACACAGACAAATTGGGCAAATATACCTCTATTAAGGGGGGTGACCTGTTTTTGTTCTATCCTTTTCTATCTTTCTCTGGCTTATATCCATTCGGCCCCATTCAACCAACTATTTTAAGACGTTTATCCCCATATAGGTGTCGATTTCTTCCTGGCGAGCGATAGCGAGCCAGCATTATATGAAGAAATCCGGCTTCGCCGGAGAAATGTTTCTATCAAAAAATGTACAAATTTAGCTTGCTGTCAAACAAAAATAAAAAATATGCTGGCTCGCTACCGCTCACCAGTAAAATATTGACACCTGGATGGGGATAAGCGTCTTAAAACAGTAGGCTGAATGGGGCCAAATGGATACAAGCCAGAGTAAGAGAGAAAAAGGACAGAAATAAAAAAAAAACGGGTCACCCCCCTTAACCCTTTGAGTGCCAGCAACGTGTGTTATATTGTATTCTAGCTCTATGTTGGCGATATTAGGCAGCTTAGGAAGGACCTGTGGTAGTTAAAAGGCTTGGCCGAGACACTGAAGCCTTATTATTGCTAGAGGTCCTCCCTAAGCTACATAAAATCGTCTAATAGTTGCCAGCATATGATGAGAAGGACGTCTCTGGTACTGTGCTGGTTAATAAAGCCTATGCATTATTAAGGGGAGATATCCACTTGAGAGATTTTTTTCTTGACTCCTTCCTCCCTCATGTTTAGCCCCATTGCTTTTCTAATTTTAAGACGTTCGCCCCAATATTTTGACGATTTTAAGAACTTTTGACCCATTTCTGTCAATTTTAAGACCTTTCGTGCCATGTAGGTGTCGATTTTATCCTGGCGAGCGATAGCGAGCCTGTAATATAAGAGGAACCGGCTTTCAGCCGGGAAATGTTTCTACCGAAAAATGTAAAAATTTATCTTGAAAGGGGGTCTAGGGGGAGTAATTTTAAGCTTGATGGAAGTCTAGGGAATCAACTAAAAACCTCCCCTTAACATAGGCCGGCAATCTAGACTCTATGAACAAATAAAATAGGGGAGAAAAGATGGGCGAATTTAGTCATTTCCTCTAGCCTATTTTCTTTTAGCTATATATGCCTATTTTTGTATAAGCTTGTGTATCTCAAAAGAGGCTAGAACAAATGAGCTGTTAATGTTCACACCTCTTCTCTACCTGCTCTTCCCTAATGGTAGAAACATTAGCTCGAGTACTGTATAACTGTTTGTGTTATAAGAGTTTAGGGGTTGTTGTTGTTGTTCCCTAAGCTGCCTGGCCGAACAGCCCCGAGTCCCTGAGGAAGGCCATGGCCACGATCGGGCTTTCCCACAGAGCTCTCATTGAGTGTAGATTGTGTTGTTGGCGTAAGTGGTTGTGTGAAATGCAGTATTCTATGATGTGTTTAATGGTATGGGGTGCTGTGTTACATCCCGGGCAGGCGTCGACAACGGAGTCATCCAGTCTCTTCTGATTGCTCAGGAGAGCTGGATGGTGTCCGCATCTCAGCCTGGCCAGGTGGACTCTGTCCTCGCGAGGCACGGAGGATTCGGAAGGGTGGATTTCGGGAGGTCGTGCATGCAGCTGCGTGTTGTCTGTGAGTGAGTGGATGGATCGGTGAGAGATATGAGTATGGATGTGCTTCTGGAAGTTGGTTCGGGGTGGGCAGGGGGGGAGAGAGGACAATAATTGTGTGTGATACCGTGTGCTGGGTGTTGTTTTTATATTTCTTGGTGTCTGTGGGTGTGTTGCCATGTAGTTTAGTGGGTGGTCTTGGTTCGTGGAGGCTGCTGCCAGGAATTGAGTGCCTCTCATGTCCAGATGGTCTTTGACTTTGAGGATTTTGGTTTCTTGATGTAGGTGATCTGTGGGTGAAGTAGCTGTGCAGCCTGTAATGATCTTCAGGGCTTTGTTTTGAATAGTCTGTAAGGTCTTATGATGTGTTTCAGCTAGGTTAGAAGCCCAGGCTGGGCTTGCGTATTCCAACACTGATCTTATGTATTGTTTATATACTGTGGTGGTAGTTTCTTTGTTGTGTCCAAATTTTGTGTGAGCAAGTGACCTGAGGGCGTTAAGTCTGGGTGTCAGTTTCTTTTTAATGTTTGTGGTGTGCTGTTTGAATGTCATATGAGTATCATATGTTACTCCTAGGATTTTGGGTGTGTGTGTATGTGTTAGGGGTGTGTTGTTTATGGTGAGTTGAGGGATGTATTCGTGTTCTCCTGTCCAGCTTGTGAGCAGGGTTGCGGTGGATTTGGCTGGGGCTAGATTAAGTCTGTTTGTAGTGCACCAGCCATGTAGTGTGTTGAGATAGGGTTGAAGGAGATCTGTTGCTCTTTTTGGGTCATGGTGTGTGCATGTGAGTGTTATGTCATCTGCATATGAGGCTAAGTTTATTTGGGGCGTATTGGGTGTAGTTATATCGTGCATGTACAGATTGAAGAGTGTGGGCGATAGGACGGATCCTTGTGGGACTCCGTTTGGAAAGTTTCTGATTTTAGTTGACTGACCGGCAAAAGATACGTGTGCACATCTGCCTGCTAGGAAGTTGGCCAGCCACCGTTTTGTGTTGTTGTGCATGTTTGTGTTGTAGATTTTGTTTGTTAGGTTGTGGCGGGGAATATCATGAACAAGGTATACTCTGTAATACTACTACGACTACTACTGCTACTACTATTACTATTATTACTACTACTACTATTTCTACTAGTACTTCTACGACGGCTACTACTACTATTACTACTACTACCAATAATAATAATAATAATAATAATACAAATAAATAATAGTACCGGTAATAACAATAATAGCATCAGAAAAGTCATACGAAAACAAAAACTTCTCCAATCAAACCAGGCCCAAACCCCGCCCAAAATAAAGCGGAGTCGAGGAGTAGAGTCCTGTATGATCAGGCGGAAAAATATCGCTAATATATTAGGTCCTTCCAGCCGTAATGTCCGGGCTCGTAAGTTTAATGGCAGGGTTTTAGTTTGTTCCCTATATCTCCATCAAGCTTAAATTACACCCCCCTTGACCACCTTTCAAGATAAATTTGTACATTTTTGGTACAAAAATGTCCCGGCCAAAGGCCGATTCCCTATAAATTACCGGCTCGCTATCACTCGCCAGGAGAAAATCGACGCCTAAATGGCACGAAAGGTCTTAAAATTGACAGAAATGGAGCGAAAGTTCTTACAATCGCCAAACTAAAAGGACGAAAGTTCTTATAATCGCAAAAGCAATGGGACTAAACATGAGGGAGAAATTAGAGGTTCAAGAAAAAAGAAAAAAAAATCCCTGGCGTGGAAATCTCCCCTTAATGGCCGCGGCGGGGGGGGGGGGGGGGAATCACACCGACAAACCTCAGGCCATCGCTGCTGCCCCCTGCCCCCCCTCTCCTACGCCGGGAATTTTTCAAGCGAGGGGAAGCAATTTAGGGATGTCCGGAAAAATTCGCCTGGGAGAGAGAGAGAAGGGGGGGGGGGAAATATGGTCGCGCGGGTTCAATGGAAAAATGTGGTGACGATATTTTTTTTTTTTTTAAATCTGTGAGAAAGATTTGCTATGATGGAGGTTTTACAGTGGCAGTGATATATTGCATTTTTTTGTCTTTTTCTTTTTTGTATTCTTTTGTAAATGTGCGATTATATTCAATGCAACAAAATATTAGAATTGTAACCGTGTAAACAATGGCTATAGAATGTGACATACATTATACTTAACCCTCTGAGGATCGGTGACGCATTTCGTTACTATGTTCTGGTTATTATTAAGAATAGTAAGGATATATGGAAGTCAGAGGGTCAATTTAGATAGCCTTCACATAGATCCTTCCTAATCTGTATACAAGCGTCTAATAATAGTCGAAATAACCTGTCAAAACGCGTCATGATCCCCAAAGGGTTAACATCACATACACCTCTTATGCTATAGTCACATCACTGTACGATTTTTATATTTAATATTACACTTTAAATTAAGTGGTTAACCCCTTCAGCACGATGGCGTAATTGTCATCATATTCAGGTTACCATTAGACGCTTTTAAATATCTTATAATCTACCTCCAAGGGGCAAAGACGATCTCAAATAGCCCAATGAAAAACTACTCTTAAGCTGCCGTCTATTTTTTAGCTAGAATTAAGGGGAGATGGGTCGTTTTTCTGGCCCCCCCCCCCCCCGCCAACTCATGTTTAGCCCCATTATTTTTCAGATTTTAAGATGTTCGACCCATTAGTTTGGCGATTTTAAGACTATTCAGCCCATTTATTTGTCAATATTCATACCTTTCGTGAAATTTAGGTGTCGATATTTGTTTTCTGGCGAGCGATAGCGAGCCTGTATTATATTAGTAAGCGGCCTGCGGCCGGGCCATTTTTCTATCGAAAAATGTAAAAATGTATCTTGAAGGGGGGTCTTGGGGGTGTTTATTCAAGTTTGATGGAGGTCTAGGGAGCGAACTAAGATAATTTAAAAGAGATAAATAAACAAGCAAATAAATAAGACCACCCCCCCATAATGATACCAAGGGGTCATCGTGCTGAAGGGGTTCAATAGAACACAAACTATTCACAACACCTATTTCAATCCTTACGTGTGCTAATTTGTACTCACTTATTTGTACGCACTTATCATTTGTATCAGTTCGACTACAATTAAAGGAGGGGGGGGGGGGGAGGTCCGCACATATTCCCTGGCTGACCCTTCCCAACTTGATAGAATTAATTTATGGATTACTATTACCGTTTTGAGTTATAGAGGTTAATGTTCAGGATTTTTGAACCACTTGCTTGGAACAGGGTATTGTAATGTGTGTCAGTGTGTGTATCTGTCTATTTGCTTCCCCCTCTCCCCCCCCCCCCCCTCTCCCTCCGGCGCTGGACTGATTGTGTGCAAACATTTCACACTATTAGCGACCGTCCAAATATATATATATATATATATATATGGTGTTACGCTTTTCCTATTTTACGCGTTTTTATTTTGTTAGACGTGTTGCAGATATGTACATATTTGTATTGTTATTGTTTACACCATTAATATATGAATATAGGAAATGTATCGTATAACACTTGCGGCCCTAATTAATTCAGTACCGGTGCCGTTCTTTCCACTTTACCCTGGCTACTATTAGACGATTTTATTCGGCATAAAAAGGGCCTGCAGCAACTAAGAGGCTTCGAACTATTTCACTCAACCATTTTAAATACCACAGATCCTTCTTAAACTGCACAAAATCGTCCAAATATAGCTAGATTAAATGTTAAAAGACATCGTCGGAACAGAAGGGGTTAAATACATACGACAGTTTATTTTGTTAAGGGGGTTCACCGTTTTTTTTTTTTTTATCTTTCTCTCCTTTGTTGTCTTTCTCTGATATGCATCCATTTGGTCCCATTCAGCCAACGGTTTTAAGACGTTTATCGCCATCCAGGTGTCGATATTTTCCTGGCGAGCGATAGCGAGCCAGCATTGTATGGAGAAATAAGACTTCGCGGAAGAAATTTTTCTATCGAAAAATGTACAAATTTAGCTTGCTGTAAAACAAAAAAATATATATATATGCTGGCTCGCTACCGCTCGCCAGGAAAATATTGACACCTGCGTGGGGGTAAACGTCTTAAAACAGTAAGCTGAATGAGGCCGAATGGATACAAGCCAAAGAGAGAGGGAGAGAAAGAGAAAAAAGCGAGGTGGGCCCCCTTAAGGCCGGAGGCAGCCAGCCTTGATATGATACTATAGTCCATTCATTATATGTAGGCCAGAAATGTGTTGGTGGTGTAATGGTTTAGATGCTTATGTTCTGGGTGTGGTGTCCCGAGTTCGAATCTCGGAAGTACCATATACTGTATATATATATATTTTTTTATTTATTTTTTTTTATTTTTTTATGCTTTCATTAGTTTATTCAAGTACATTGGAGTTTGTAATTGATGGTTAATGTTAAGAACGGGGTGTTACATAATCCTAACCTCTGTAACTCATAAACGACTGGATTTAGGAGTAATCGAGCCAATATGTCTACTATGTGGCAAGAGTCAGCCAGGGAATAGGTGTAGACAACTGAAGCCCATTTGCTCTAGTACTTTTTTTAATTACAGGGGTTAGGAGTCATGATTTTTTTTTGCCAGGTTTGAGCGAACAGACTATAACAGATATCACGGGGAAATAATGTAGCCTGCACCATGCCACTGCGCTCATCTTCGTAGGCCTCTCTCTCTCTCTCTCTCTCTCTCTGTCTCTGTCTCTGTCTCTGTCTCTCTCTCTCTCTCTCTCTCTCTCTCTCTCTCTCTCTCTCTCTCTCTCTCTCTCTCTCTCTCTCAGCCCGGTACAGTCGTGAACATGAATTCTTTCCCTCGTAAGGATTTTAGTATTGGAAGTAAAAAGTACTATGATTGACGTAATATAATATTTGTATAAAACATTTAATTATTCATATGAAGAACTACTGTATGACAAATTACGCTCTTAATTAAATATCTGACATTTTGCTTCCATACATAATATATAGACGAGCATATTTATATACTGTAGAGGAGAATATTATATGAGAATATTTATCGTGGCCTTAAGTTGACGAAATTATCCCGAATTGAATTGAATTATCTTATTAATTATTTGTAACCCTTTCACGCTCATATGATGCAGAGGTTGCCAGATTAGCAATAAGAAATAGAGTTCTCTCACTCTCATAATTACCTCTCCAAACTTAGTTTTCTGCCCACAGCTAACTCAAAGCCAACTGCAGAGGTTGAAGTAGCTAAACTAAAGGTTTCTAAATACCCCTGATGGTAACAAAGGCTTTAAAGTATCCCTAATAGGCTCAAAATCGCGTCATATGTCGGAGAGGGTTAACTAATACTTAACACCTTCTGTACCGGTGACATCCTTTACATTATATTCTGGCAAGTATTAGACGATTATATTCAGCTTAGGAAGGATCTCTACCAATTATAATAAGGCTACAGACTATCTCAATTAACCCTTTGAACTACCACGTATCCTACCTAAGCTTCATTAAATCGTCTAAATGCAGCTAGACTATATTTGAAAAGATGAACTATAGAGGTTCGTTTTACAGTTCGAGGTTCCCTATTGACTCAACATGGGGCAACGTCATGGTCTATAATTTCCCATTGTGTACAGTCGAGGTTAATAAGTGTTGTCAGATATTTCACAAAGTTTCGCACACTGACTAATACTCTGAGGCATAAGCACTTTTCCCAGTAACTATAAAGATACCAATAACACTTGTTGAGCGAAACCCACTGGAATCTATGACAACCCTTAATAACCCCGATCGTACCATCCCCATGTTCACATCTGAGTTCATTAACCCCTTCTATACCGCGACGTCTTTTTAACTTTATTCTAGCTATATTTAGACGATTTTTGTATAGCTAAAGGGGAGGTTTCTAGTGTGTTGCTTAGACCTCCATCAAGCTTTAAATTACATCCCCTAGACCCCCTTTCAAGATAAATGTGTACATTTTTCGGTAGAAAAATGTCCCGGCCGAAGGCCGATTCCTCTTAAGTTACAGGCTCGCTATCGCTCGCCAGGAAAAAATTGACACCTAAATGGCACGAAAGGTCTTAAAATTGACAGAAATGGGGCAAAAGTTATTAAAATTGCCAAACTAATGGGGCAAACGTCTTAAAATATCAAAATCAATGGGGCTAAACGTGAGGGAGAAGGAAGTTCGGAAAAAAATCCCTCAAGTGGAAACCTCCCCTTAAGAAGTATCTGTGGTAGTGAAAAGGGTTAAGGGAGATAGTTCAAAGCCTGTGAATTGCTGGAGGCCCTTTTTATGCTGAATATAATCGTCTAGCAGTAATCAGAATAATATTTAACCCTTTCTGTACCGCAACATCCTTTTCGGTGTATCATGGCATCTATTAGACGACTTTGTTCAGCTTAGGAAGGACGTCTACTAATTAGCAAGCAACAGACCATCTCGATGAATTCTTTTAGCTGCCATACATCCTTCCTAAGCTTCACAAAATCGTCTAAATGTAACTATACTATAATTAAAATATATGTGGCCGGTACAGAAGGGGTTAAGGGGAGATCTCCACTTGAGTGATTTTTTTCTTGACCCCTTTCTCCCTCATGTTTAGCCCATTGCTTTTGATATTATAAAACGTTTGCCCGATTAGTTTAGCGATTTTAAGAACTTTCACCCCATATTAAGACCTTTCGTGCAATTCAGGTGTCGATTTTATCCTGGCGAGCGATAGCGAGCCTATAATTTAAGAGGAACCGGCCTTCGGCCGGGACATTTTTCTACCGAAAAATGTACAAATTTATCTTGAAAGGGACTCAAGGGGGTGTAATTTTAAGCTTGATGGAGGTCTAGGGAACAAACTAAATACCTCCCCTTAAGTGGACAGTAGTTATGTCTATGTATTTATATATTCATGTATATTTTCGTTTCCTCGCTAGACCTTCATCGAGCTTAAAATAACACTCCCAAGACTCCCTTCAAGATAAATTTGTACATTTTTAGATAGAAAAATCTTTATATTACAGGCTCGCTATCACTCGCCAGGAAAAAATAAATACCTAAAGGGCACGAAAGGTCTTGATGTTGATAAAGAAATGGGACGAAACATCGACAAACTAATGGGGCAAACGTCTTATAATCGGAAAACTAAGGGGGCTAAACATGAGGAAGGAAGGGGACCAGAAAAACGGCCCATCTCCCCTTGAAACCAATAAAGCTTATCCATTACAGACTGGCCAGCAAATGCCCACTCCGGGATTCGAACACGGACCAACAGAGGCGTATCCAGTAACACCATGTAAGGTTAGTAAAACATATCGTTAAGAAATAGATCTTCCTGTATATTATAGATAATTTGTCTCTCTCTTTCACACACACACACACACACACACACACACACACACACACACACACACACACACACACACACACACACACAGGTACGAAAAACACCGATTATTATTATTATTATTATTAGGTCGAGTCAGCCAAGTGGTCTAAGGCGCTGTACGCTCACCGCGAGGTCGAGGGTTAAAATCCCTCAGAATTATAAAGGATTGTTCGGTTATCCCGATGGAGAGAATTGTATCGTGGTCCCTCCCTAGCCAATCTGCTCAACTATTAGCTTGTATTAGCCTACACGTACTTCTCACCAGTGCATCTGCGTATGTACTATGGTAGGAACTCGCCACCTCACAGTCGTCATAGGTCGCATGTGACCTCGTAGAGTAAGCAATGTTCTGTACCTAGGTTAAGGGGGCCCAACTCGTTTTTTTGCTCTCTCTCTTCCTCTTTCTCTGGGTTGTATCCATTTGGCCCCATTCAGCCTACTGTTTAAACGTTTATCCCCATCCAGGTGTTGATTTTTCCCTGGCGAGCGGTAGCGAGCCAGCATATTTTAAAAAATATGTTTTTGATAGTAGGCTAAATTTTTAAATTTTTCGATAGAAAAATGTCTCCGGCGAAGCCAGATTCTCCATACAATGCTGGATCGATATCGCTTGTCATGAAGACATCGACACCTGGATGGGGATAAACGTCTTAAAACAGAAGGCTGGATGGAGCCGAATGGATACAAGCCAGAGAGAGAAGGAAAGAGAAAAAGCAGGTGACCCCTCTTAAGCTGGCCTCATCACACCCAAATGGTCCTCTTCCCACACACGATATAGTATTACCGTCGGAATGTTTTGCAGGAAATGACTTGACTACTGTTGATGTAAGGTTGGTATCCTTCGCGGGCTGAATTTAATCGTTGGGCGGCATGGTAGTGTTTGTCGTAAATAATGTATTGGATGCTGTAGGATACGGCGACCCCACCACACGCCTCTTTGGTGGTGCAATCAGCTTCTGTAGTAGTAGACCACTGGTTTCTATCTTCGGAAGGTTCCTGTGATTATAGTCCGTTCATTCTAGGTTGGGCAGAAATCGTAACCCCTAACCTCTCATAACTCAAAAAGGACTAGAGTAATCGAGTTAATATTTCTGTCACATAAGAAGACCTGGCCAGGGAATATGTGTATACATTGTCAGCTCATTTGCTCTAGCCCTTTTTAAGTTGCAGAGATTACGAGTTCTGCCCAACCTAGAATGAACGAACTATAGTATGCTTCCAAGCCAGGGCCCCACTCGGGGTAAATAGTATAGCAAAACAATGGTGGAACTGCCATCCGGGTGAGGGACTGCTCTGGGTCTGCTCCTTCAGTGCTAAGGGTTATAATCCACTTAGTGGAAATGGCACTGTAGAGTTGGTCAATGGAGGCATGGCTGGGAGCCTGGAGGCAGTTTCTGCCATTTTGTGGCGCTTCCTCTGGAAGCGGGGAGTCAAATTGATGATAATGATGTTACCAGGATAATTTAATGAGGTTATCTCTCTCTCTCTCTCCCTCTCTGTATAACATAAATAAAGCATTGGATAAATATTGGACGGCAAAGATTGGTTAAAATACCGTAAATCATGGTGGTATGACAAGGGAACAATAAAACAACAGGAAATGTATTGGAGGATGTTTCCGCGCCATATATAATGCGGCTATCTTTCTCTGGCTGAATGAAACCGTTGGGCAGAATAGATCGGATGTAATACTTCTGAAGACGTCCCACAGGAACAATTTACAGCAGGAATGTATTGGTTTCTGTCACCGTACTAGATGTAATAAGGGTATATCCTTATCTGGCTCATTTAAGGGGACATGGGCCGCTTTTTTAGACCCCCTTCTCCCTCTTGTTTAGCTCAATTTGTTTTCAGATTTTAAGATGTTTGCCCCACTAGTTTATCGATTTTAAAACCTCTCGCCCCATTTTGTTGTTAATATATAGACCTTTCGTGCTATTTAGGTGTCGATTTTTTCCCTGGCGAACGATAGTGAGCCTGAAATGTTGGAAGAACCGGCCTTCGGCCGGGAAATTTTTCTACCGAAAAATGTACAAATTAATCTAGAAGGGGGATCTAATGGATGTTTTCTTAAATTTGATGGAGGTCTAGGGAGGAAACTAGAAAATAATGAATACATGCAAAAATCACCCAAAAAGTGAACCATCCCCCCTTAACCCTTTCAGTACCGGTGACTTCCTTTTCGTTATATTCTGGCAACTAGTGGACGATTTTATTCCACTTAGGCAGAACGTCTACCCATTTTAAGGTTACAGACTATCTCGATTAATCCTTTTATTCACCCTAATTATATCCTTCCTAAGCTTAATATTATGGTGAATATTACAGCAGAAAATGTATTGGAGGCTGTTGCCCCGCCATAAAATAATGCGGTTATCTCTGTGGCTAAATTTAGGGGATAGTGGATATTTTTTGGTCAATTTTTCATTATTAGTTTATTTTAGTTTTCTCTTTAGACCACCATCAAGCTTAAAAACACATCCTATAGATCCCCCTTCTAGCTATATTTGTACATTTATCGGTATAAAAATTACAGGCTCGTTATCGCTCGCCAGGAAAATAATCGACACCTGGTGCTGGTGTTCCCCAGGGATCAGTTTTGGCCCCAACTCTGTTCCTCATTCATATCAATGATCTCATATCTACCACTCATAATCCAATACATTCCTACGCAGATGACTCAACACTCCACAGTTCCTTCACATTTACCAATTCTTTCACCCAACCCGATCTTATAAATTCAAAAATAAACACTGCAATTTCTCTGAACCAGGACCTTTCTAGAATTGATGAATGGGGACAAGAGAATCTAGTTTCCTTTAATGCACAGAAAACCAAGTACATTCAATTTTCTAACCGACAGAATCTCACTGACTCCCATATATTTTTTAATGATGTAAATATTCCCACTTCCCCTAGTATTGACATTCTCGGTGTAACATTAACTACTAACTTGAGCTGGACACATTATGTTAGAAGCATTGCTAAGAATGCCTCTAAAAAACTGGGACTCCTGTACAGAGTTCGAGAATTCTTCACTGACGAGCAGTTGGCCGTAATATATAAAAGTCATGTGCGTTCTCAGATGGATTACTGTTCACCTCTGTGGGGTGGAAGTGGAGTGGTTGCATTGAGGCAGTTGGACAAAATTCAAAATAAAGCTATTAGATTAATCAATAACCCTGCAATCACACAGGACCTTCCTACATTAGCCATACGAAGAAACGTTGCATCCCTTGCATTATTCTACAGATATTTTCACAGCAATTGTTCCGAGGAACTTGCTTCAATTGTGCCGCCTCTCCACATCTTTCCCCGTAGAACTAGGGCAGCTGAGAGCGCCCATGAATTTACACTTTCTCCTCCACAATGCAGAACTTCTGCTTATCAGAATTCATTTATCCCCAGAGCTACTACTCTTTGGAATTCACTTCCCTCGAATTGCTTTCCACAAACTTACAATCTACAAATGTTTAAATCTAGTTGTTACAAACATTTTATGAATGGAGGATGCCTTTAGGCACATGGACCTTTTTGTTTTATCTGTGTTTTTCCTTCCTCCGTTCATTGTCTCTTAAAAAAAAAAAAAAAAAAAAAAAAACCTAAATGGCACGAAAGGCCTTAATATTGACGTAGAAATTATATGAAAGGTATTACAATCGCCAAACTAATGGGGCACACGTCTTAACATAGACAAACTAATGGGGCTAAACATGAGGGAGAAGGGGGTTCCGGAAAAGGCAACTACCTAGCCCTTAGAATATATATATATATATATATATATATATATATATATATATATATATATATATATATATATATATATATAAACCGGTATATATATATCATGGTGGACACACAAGGAACAATATTACAGTAGACATTTATTGGAGGCTGTTTCCGCGCCATAATGTAATGCGATTATCTTTCTCTTGATGACTTAGAGGAGATGGATCGTTTTTCTGGACCACTTTCTCCCTCGTGTTTAGCCCTATTAGTTTTGAGATTTTGAGACGTTCGCCCCATTAGTTTGGCGATTTTAACACCTTTCGCCCCATTTCGTTGTCAATTTTAAGACCTTTCGTGTTGTGTATCTGTCGAGTTTTCCTGGCGAGTGATAGCGAGCCTGTATTCAGCCGGGACATTTTCTACCGAAAAATTTACACATTTATCTTGAAGGGGGGGTCTAGGGTGTGTTTTTGTTTTTTAAGCTTGAGGGAGGTCTAGCGAGGAAACTAAAACAAATATATAAATAACTGAATCTATAAACCAACAAAACAACCAATATCCCCTTAACCCCTTCTGTACCGGTGACGTCTTTTGTATTTGATTTCAGCTACATTTAGACGATATTATGTAGCTTAGGAAGTATATATGATAGTAAAAGGATTAACTGGGATAGTCTGTAGCCTTGTAATAGGTAGACGTTCTTCCTAAGCTGAATACAATCGTCTAATAGTAGGTAAAATAAAGAGAAAAGAGTAGTTGGCCGTAATATATAAAAGTCATGTGCGTTCTCAGATGGATTACTGTTCACCTCTGTGGGGTGGAAGTGGAGTGGTTGCATTGAGGCAGTTGGACAAAATTGAAATAAAGCTATTAGATTAATCAATAACCCTGCAATCACACAGGACCTTCCTACATTATCCATACGAAGAAACGTTGCATCCCTTGCATTATTCTACAGATATTTTCACAGCAATTGTTCCGAGGAACTTGCTTCAATTGTGCCGCCTCTCCACATCTTTCCCCGTAGAACTAGGGCAGCTGAGAGCGCCCATGAATTTACACTTTCTCCTCCACAATGCAGAACTTCTGCTTATCAGAATTCATTTATCCCCAGAGCTACTACTCTTTGGAATTCACTTCCCTCGAATTGCTTTCCACAAACTTACAATCTACAAATGTTTAAATCCAGTTGTTACAAACATTTTATGAATGGAGGATGCCTTTAGGCACATGGACCTTTTTGTTTTATCTGTGTTTTTCCTTCCTCCGTTCATTGTCTCTTTAAAAAAAAAAAAAAAAAAAAAAAAAAAACTAAATGGCACGAAAGGCCTTAATATTGACGTAGAAATTATATGAAAGGTATTACAATCGCCAAACTAATGGGGCACACGTCTTAACATAGACAAACTAATGGGGCTAAACATGAGGGAGAAGGGGGTTCCGGAAAAGGCAACTACCTAGCCCTTAGAATATATATATATATATATATATATATATATATATATATATATATATATATATATATATATATATATAAACCGGTATATATATATCATGGTGGACACACAAGGAACAATATTACAGTAGACATTTATTGGAGGCTGTTTCCGCGCCATAATGTAATGCGATTATCTTTCTCTTGATGACTTAGAGGAGATGGATCGTTTTTCTGGACCACTTTCTCCCTCGTGTTTAGCCCTATTAGTTTTGAGATTTTGAGACGTTCGCCCCATTAGTTTGGCGATTTTAACACCTTTCGCCCCATTTCGTTGTCAATTTTAAGACCTTTCGTGTTGTGTATCTGTCGAGTTTTCCTGGCGAGTGATAGCGAGCCTGTATTCAGCCGGGACATTTTCTACCGAAAAATTTACACATTTATCTTGAAGGGGGGGTCTAGGGTGTGTTTTTGTTTTTTAAGCTTGAGGGAGGTCTAGCGAGGAAACTAAAACAAATATATAAATAACTGAATCTATAAACCAACAAAACAACCAATATCCCCTTAACCCCTTCTGTACCGGTGACGTCTTTTGTATTTGATTTCAGCTACATTTAGACGATATTATGTAGCTTAGGAAGTATATATGATAGTAAAAGGATTAACTGGGATAGTCTGTAGCCTTGTAATAGGTAGACGTTCTTCCTAAGCTGAATACAATCGTCTAATAGTAGGTAAAATAAAGAGAAAAGAGTAGTTGGCCGTAATATATAAAAGTCATGTGCGTTCTCAGATGGATTACTGTTCACCTCTGTGGGGTGGAAGTGGAGTGGTTGCATTGAGGCAGTTGGACAAAATTGAAAATAAAGCTATTAGATTAATCAATAACCCTGCAATCACACAGGACCTTCCTACATTATCCATACGAAGAAACGTTGCATCCCTTGCATTATTCTACAGATATTTTCACAGCAATTGTTCCGAGGAACTTGCTTCAATTGTGCCGCCTCTCCACATCTTTCCCCGTAGAACTAGGGCAGCTGAGAGCGCCCATGAATTTACACTTTCTCCTCCACAATGCAGAACTTCTGCTTATCAGAATTCATTTATCCCCAGAGCTACTACTCTTTGGAATTCACTTCCCTCGAATTGCTTTCCACAAACTTACAATCTACAAATGTTTAAATCCAGTTGTTACAAACATTTTATGAATGGAGGATGCCTTTAGGCACATGGATCTTTTTGTTTTATCTGTGTTTTTCCTTCCTCCGTTCATTGTCTCTAAAAAAAAAAAAAAAAAAAAAAAAAAAACGTCGCGGTATAGAAGGGGTTAATGCGTTGAGCAGAATACTTTGGATGCAATACTATTCATGATGCCATACAAGAACAATACATTATCTTCGTAAATCTGTGGAAATCTATATTGCATGATCCACGAATATTACAGGGCAGACACAGAGTTTCCGAGTGGCTCCCCTTACCCATATGCAAATTGGCCGGAAGCAGTGTGTGTGAATGGTAAGGGGAACAAAAGGTTACTCAAACACAATTATCGACACTCACTGCCAGTTTGTCTTGGTTATATATATATATATATATATATATATATATATATATATATATATATATATATATATATATATACTGTATATATGATAATAATATATATATATATATTTTTTTTTTTCAGTACCAGGGACGTCCCTTTTATCATATTCTGGCAACTGTTGGACAATTATATTATGACAGTTACAAAGTGGTGTACAATCTATCTTATTCTGGTTACATTATAGTTTATCTTATTGTACCAGTACCTCCCTACAATCAACCTAGTTGTTCCCCAATTCGTCGCTCCGCCACGACCATTTCAAAGTCCAAGTCTCTCACTCTTGTCCTCTGTAGCGGGGAAGACCTTGTACCCCTGAGACATAGGAGTGCAGACCTGGGAAGAGAGAAAGAGAGCCGGCATCTCATCCAAGTTATGACTTGGCTTCTATGCTGGCGCTTTTTCTCCGATATTTGTTCAGCTAATCTGGCATAGAAGACACTTGCAGAAGGTCCCATTCCTTTAAACTACCACACATTCTTCTTAAGCTACCTAGTATCGTCTAAATACAGCTAGAATAAAATATAACACGTCGCTGGTACTCAAGGGGTTAATACTAATATTGATTAATTAAAGATGCATTTGTGGATCGTGTTGTGAATAATCCAATGAATAACAATAACGGTAATAATATAGAAGTACAAAAATGGTCTCCTTTTCATGAAAATGTTCACTTGTTTCCCGTGACCCGTGCCATTTGTTTCACGTTAAGGAGGAATGGGGGTTTTTTCTGGGCCCTTGATCTTCTCCCTCGTGCTTAGCCCCATTAGTTTTGATATTTATTATAAGATGTTTGGCCCATTACTTTGACGATTTCAACACCTTTCTCCCCATTTCCTTTTTCAATTTTAAGACCTTTCGTGCCATTTACAGTAGGTGTCGAGCAATATAAAGGCTTCAAACAATCTCTACCGACCCTTTTAACTACCACAGAGCCTTCCTAAGCTGCATAATATCGTCTTAATATTGCTAGAATATAATAGAACCCACGTTGCTGGTACTCAAAGGGTTAAGATATGTCAAATAATGATCCTGCCTCCAGATTTCACATACAATTATCAATGTTTTCGGCACACTATGTATTTTGGTTATTGAAGGTCCTTGCTAAGCTAAGTATGATCGTCGGTATCAGGACAATTGCCCCCTGAACATTGTCCCCCTGAAAATTGTCTCCTGAAAATTGCCCCCTGAAAATTGCCCCCCTGAAAATTGTTCCCCTGAAAATTGCCCCCTGGAAATTGTCCCCTAGAAATTGTCCCCCGGAAAATTGTCCCCCGGAAAATTGTCCCTCGGAAAATTGCCCCTTAAAAATTGCCCCATTAAAATTGCCCCAAGCCTCAATATAAAAAAAGGGTTGTATAGTAATAGCAATAACTCTTTCTTCTATGTTTGCTTAGACTTAAAACGTCTATGAAACGCCGTATAATTTAGCAATGACATATACTATTAATTTAGAACATATAAGCCATTATAATACAGTATATTAGGATTTTACTTCGGTTTAACCCATTCAGTACCAGGGACGTCCTTTTCATCATATTCTGGCAACTATTAGACGATTTTACTAAGCTTAGGAAGGAGCTCTAGCAATAATAAGGATTCAAACCATCTCGACCAACCCCTTTAACTTACCACACATCCTTTTCAAGCTGCATAATATCGTCTAAATATAGCCAGAATAAAATATAACACGTCGCTGGAACTCAAAGGGTTAACACGTCTATGAAAAGTAATTTATTTTAGCAATGACATATACTATGAAATTAGAACATGTAAATCATTGTGATGTATGATATGTTGCAATATTTATGCTGTATATATTATTCGACCCTGAATTCAAAACACTAGGGGCTGGAGTTCTCGAATAGTGTCTCAAGTCCTGACGATATTCTTGACTTACAGTGTGCTGGCTACATAATCCAGAAGGGTTGGTAGCCTCTGAAGTCCTATGTTAACTAACTAACTCACTTCAGAGCATGCATGACATCAACAAGGGTAAAACGTAACCATTAACACAAAATGTTCAGTCTCATTTGATGTTGTAATATACGCCAGTAAGATATCGTCGAAAATAGATACATAATTAAACAAATCATGAATCAGTAAATCGTCGCAGATACTCTCTCTCTCTCTCTCTCTCTCTCTCTCTCTCTCTCTCTCTCTCTCTCTCTCTCTCTCTCTCTCTCTCTCTCTCTCTCTCTCTCTCTCTCTCTCTCTCTCTCTCTCTCTCTCTCTCTCTCTCTCTCTCTCTCTCTCTCTCTCTCTCTCTCTCACAAATATATTCAGAGTAATATTTTATTTACTCTAAAACTTGCAGTTACGGGCTATTCCCTCCAGGGTATATATATATATATATATATATATATATATATATATATATATATATATATATATAGTCCGGCTTGCAGTGATTAATATAAAACCCTTCGTAACCCTTGTGATATTGCCCTTTGTTGTCGTTATGCCATTCGTATATATATATATATATATATACACACTGAGGTTTATTGTTTTACCATTATTTATCGAGCTATATTATATAATACAATCATTCATGTATTTATTTACTTAGGAGTTTACCATTATACTGCATTGTACTGTATTTTGGCGATGGGCGGTGGGTAGAGGCAATTATCCAGGAGACAAATGTTGGGGGCGTTTATCCTAGAATCATGATCGTCTGGTGTTATAATTAATAGCATTGCAATAACGTCATCATGTTGAGCTAGCTAAATCATATACTAAACCCATACCATATAATTATAAACTATTAATTATCTAAGCACGATACGTAATTTTTTTGGAACAAAATATATTTTTCATAGCTATTTCACATCATCATTGACGTACTGATATTATGATATTATGATAATATGAAGAATAACAATTATGGACAACTTTTAAATATAATATTGCTTCGGTAGCGAGATCATTTACCTCCATTATTAAATTAAGAGTAAAAATTCCGGCCAAAAAATAGGCAGCGCAGTAATAACACAAACATTTTCAACTATAGCCAAAACTCTGGCCTGAAACATTTCGCTGGTGTTTCACATTTCCGTTATAATCCCCCGGCGTGGGATGTAAAACTCTCTAAGCTAGGCGCGGAAAAGGTTCGTATTTCGGGGCCCCCTTCCCCCTAGTGTTTATAGCCCCATTCGGTTTGAGATTTTTTAGACGTTAAGCCCATTAGTTTGGCGATTATAACACCTTTCGTCCCATTTCTATATCAATATCAAGACCTTTCGTGTCATTTTTTATCGAAAAATTTACACATTTATCTTGTCTAGTGAGTGTTTTTTAAGCTTGATGGAGGTTTAGCGAGAACATTAACATTGTGTGAATATATATATAAATATATATATATATATATATATATATATATATATATATATACAGTATATATACCGGTATATACAAAAATATAACCACTGTCCCCTTAAGCCAGGCGCGGGACTCGGGTGTGCATTTGTTTCCACCGGAGCATATATAATATAATGTGTAGATATAATTGTTATGGAGCTGCATTCGGGACAAAGGGACTTGGATATCTAACAAAATAAGCATGGTAAAGAAAATTAATTTTGATATGAAATGGATTTTTTAATAATAATAGTAATTTTAATAATAATAACAACAATGATAACAACAATAAAACAAATGAGCATACTCGTAAAAATGTGGATACAAATTGTACTCCAGTGTGAGCAACATTTATATTATGCACATAGTAATATATATACAGTATATATATATATATATATATATATATATATATATATATATATATATATATATATATATATATTTACATATATATATATATATATTATGTTTTTTCTGTGAATGAAGAAGACAAAAGGCAAAGTTACCTGTAACAGGTGTTTCCTCCAAAGTTGTAAGACTGACAAAGCCAAATTCAAGCTCGGTCCAATCTTGGGTTGGAGAGTTGGACAGAATAGACAAGGGAGTTTGTTGAAAGGCGCGTGCCCCCCACTCTATGTAAGGGAGGAGGTATAAAATGAGAAAGCTCTGAAGAACTTTGATTGTTGTAATAGCGGTGGAGTGAGAGAGACGCAACATTTCGGCGTGTAGAGGGATATTGTAGGAAATTAGTAAGAAGAGGGGAGTTGATGAGATTAAATGTGTTTACTCTACCCTTTCGAGAAGTGCAGCACGGGTTGAACCTCTCCACTCATGCGAACAATACTCAATACATGGGCTCACTGTGCAGCCCTTATACAGAGCAAGAAACTGTGTTGGGGAGAAGAACTCACAGAGACAGTTCAGCACACCAAGCTTCTGGGAAACTGTTTTAATAAAAGTGCTAATATGATATTCCAAAAAAGGACAGAAGAAAAGAAACACGAAGAATACTGAGAAAATATGAAGAATTGATTTGTGTATTGTTGAATTATATGGGATGGACGTGAGGAAGTTCTCGAGTGGTAAATTAGTGGAGAATTCGGGTTTTGTTAGCATTGAAAGTAACAAGATTTTCCCTGCCCCAATCGGGAATAGTTGATAGATCATATATATATATATATATATATATATATATATATATATATATATATATATATATATATATATATATATATATATATATACTGGGACCAGCATTACCAGAAACAATCACACTAACATTGATACAGCCAGCAATAAGGCGTCAAAAATCAAGCAAATTAATTTACTCGGAATATAGCAATTCAACGTACTCCACAACATTCAACGCACTCCACAACATTCAACGCACTCCCACAACATTCAACGTAACGGTAGACAAAATTGGTGCTGCCCAGAATTACGCCAATCATACCGGGTTTATGAACGACAGACAGACAGACAGACAGACAGACAGGCGCGCATTTTTCCTGTTCTGATCTACTGGGCGGGGATTTAACCTCATTTGGTCCGATGGGATTCTTTCTGTACCTCCCCTGTTTCGCTCCATTAGTTTGGAGAATTTAAAATTGTTCACTCAATTAATTTGATGACATTAAGACGCTTCACCTCGTTCATTTTTTTTTGTTTTTTTTGTTTTTTTTTTCGGGCGACCGATAGCGAGCCTGTAACTTAGAAGATATACAATATATCTATCGAATCGTTTACTAATTCAGATTGATGGAAGTCTGGGTGGGCATTTATTAGTTTGAAGGCAGTATGGGAAAGCATTTTTTGTTATAGTCCGCTCATTCTAGCTTGCGCAGAAATCGTAACCTCTTACTTCTGAAAATAAAAAAGGGCCGAAGCAAAGGAGCTGTCAATTTCCACACCTAGCCAAGTCATCTAGTGTGATAGAAAAATTAGCTCGATTACTCCAGTCCTTTTTGGGTTACAGGGGTTAGCAGTTACTATTTCTGCCCAACCAAGGATGAACAGATGCCTAGGGGACAAACTAAAATGCATTGTTCGAAAATGGCAGAAGCAAGCAAAATCCTCAATAACAATTAACCCATTCAGTGCCGATGCCGTCCTTTTAACTTTATTCTGGCTACTATTAGATGATTTTATTCAGTTTAACCCTTTCACGCATTTATGACGCAGAGGTTGCCAGATTAGCAATGAGAAATAGAGTTTTCTCACTCCTATAATTACCTCTCCAAAAATTTTGTTCTGCCCACAGCTAACTCAAAGACAACTGCAGAGGTTGAAGTAACTAAACTAAAGGTTTCTAAATACCCCTGTTGGTAACAAAGTCTTTAAAGTATCCCCAATAGGCTCAACATCGCGTCATATGCGTGAAAGGGTTAAAAAGGGCCTCGAGCAACAAACAGGCTTCGAACTATCTCACTCAACTCTTTCTTTTTACTACCACAGATCCTTCTTGTACTGCACAACATCGGCTAAACATAGCTAGAATATAATTGAAATGACGTCGGCGGTACAGAAGGGGTTAAACAAAACATCATAATTAGCCACAATACACCGGAACAGGTAGTGGTAAGGGGGATGGGCGTATTTATTGGCTTATTTATTTATCGTTCTATCATGTTTTTAGTTTTCCTCCTAGACCTCCATCAAGCTTAACAAAAAAAATAGACCCCCCCCCCCCTTCAAGATATATGCGTACATTTTTCGGTAGAAAAATATGCCGGCAGAAGGCCGGTTCTTCTTAAAATTACAGGCTCGCTATTGCTCGCCAGGATAAAATTGACATCTAAATGGCAGGAAAGGTCTTAAAATTGACAACGAAATGGGACGGAAAGTGTTAAAATCGCCAAACTAATGGGCCGAACGTCTTAAAATCTCAAAACTAATGGGGCTAAACATGAGGGAGAAGGGGGTGTAGAAAAAACGATCCATTTCCCCCTTAACAAATGTGGACTGTTTCGGGTGTAGAATATAGCGAGGCCGACCGATACAATAACCCGCTTAATACCCTTGTGTTCCGCTTGACTTACGGTGGGTGGAGGGTGGAGAGTGGAAGATTGTGGTGGTGGTGGTGGTGGTGAGTTGGTGTGGTGGGAGTGGTGATGGTGGTGGTGGTTTGTTGTGATGGAGATGTACAGTATATGTTGGAGTGTTCAGTGAAGGGGAAATTGTGGTGGTGGTGGTTGAGGTGGTTTATGGTGGTGGAAGTGGTGGCAAGTGCTAGTGTGATGGTGGTGGTGAGTGGTTGTAGTGGTGATGGTGATTTGTGGTGTTTGGGTAGGGGGGATTGTGTGATGGTGGTGATGAGTTTTGGTGAGTGGTTGTAGTGGTGATGGTGATTTGTGGTGTCTGGGTAGGGGGGATTGTGGTGGATGCTGTTTTAGTGGTGACGGTGGTGATGATGGTTTGTGGTGATAGGGGAGGTGACGGTGGTGGTGGTGAGTGTGGTTATACTGGTGGTGGTGGCAGAAGGGTTGATGGTGGCTTTTGCGATGGTTGTAGTTTAATTCGAAGGGGGTCTAGGGTGTTTTTTAAGTTTGGAAGAGGTCTAGGAAGCAAACTATTATCCTCCCTTAAGATGGGGATGATTAAATATTTCGCAATCTTTAGAAAACGAGCTATAGGGCCCTTAAAGGTGGTCTTGGGAATGGTTATGGTAGTAGTGGCATTGTTAGTGGGGATGGTGTTGATGGTGATGATGATGATGGTTATTGTGCAATGAGTAGCAATGGTGGTGGTAGTGGTAGTTGTGCTAGTAGTGGTGGTGGTAGTTGTGGTGGTAGTTGTGGTAGTAGTAATGGTAGTAGTAATGGTGGTGGTAGTTGTGGTAGCAATAGTGGTGGTAGTAGTAATGATATTGATTGTAGTTGTAGTAGTAGTAATGGTGGTGGTGGGAGCGGTAGCATCTGTTGTTGAAGCGTTGATTGGTGGTAGTGGATATTATGGTGATTGTGGTAATGGTGGTGGTGAGGAGAGAGACTGTGGTGGTGGTGGTGATAGTGGTGGTGGTGGTTAGGAGAGACTGGTGGTGGTGGTGAGAGAGACTGTGGTGGTGGTGGTTATAGTGGTGGTGGTGAGAGAGACTGGTGGTGGTGGTGGTGGTGAGAGAGACTGGTGGTGGTGGTGGTGGTGAGAGAGACTGTGGTGGTGGTGGTGGTGATGAGAGACTGGTGGTGGTGGTGAGAGGGACTGGTGGTGGTGGTGGTGGTGGTGAGAGACGGGTGGTGGTGGTGAGAGAGACTGGTGGTGGTGGTTATAGTGGTGGTGGTGGTGGTGAGAGAGAATGTGGTGGTGGTGAGAGAGACTGTGGTGGTGGTGAGGAGAGAGACTGTGGTGGTGGTGGTGGTGAGAGAGACTGGTGGTGGTTATGGAGGTGGTGGTGAGAGAGAGAGACTGTGGGGTGGTGAGAGTGGTGGTGTTGGTGGTGATTATAGTGATGGTGGTGAGAGAGACTGTTGGTGGTGAGGAGGGAGTGGTGGTGATAATGGTGGTGGTAGAGAGAGAGAGAGATTTGATTTGATTTGATTGTTTTATTGAGAAAAGTACAAATGTTACACAAGTATCATAGTTACATTATCTCAAAAGGGCGAAGGTGCATACGCAATCTTCACCCTATTTCTGGCTTAAACTATGTCATTACATATATAGTTAGATGAGTAATACATTGATATTGAAGATTAATTTTAACACTACCTAAGTTTAGTATATACAGTATTATAATAAAGACATATCTAAAATACATGAGTCCCCGTTATAGACCTTGATCAGATTGTTTTTTGTTTTGTTTTTAAACACGCATGCTGTCCCACAAGACCACCAACTGAGCCCCGACCGTGTTAATCCCTCCTTAAACATCCTAGAGGGACCCTAACCGTCGTGACCCAGTCACCAGACCCCAGCACCCAAAACATACAGCCATACAGATTCAGATTCAGATTCATATTATTTTATTTCAATAAAATAATATTCGGAGGGAAGGTGCAAATAGTCCTCCGGGAGGGACAGTGCCGCATATCCGGAGGTACTTGTACATCAAGCCATTAGCCGAGAATATTGAGGACAATACAGCAGTATGGTTAGGGAGCGTAGGTTCGCTGACCCAGCGTGGCCTGTAAGGCACCACTAGAATGTACATGTGTTTAGTTGAAGAGCATAGCTACACATCAAATTATATGTTTTATAATTTTACATTCTTTTAAAAGGTTGTACATAGTTCCACTGTTGAACATCCATATTATCTGTTTAGTTACATTTTCAATTGTATTATTTCTATATTTTATTAAAGTTATACATTGCAGTATATAATGTTGAAGGGTGTGAGATCTTGGCCTATTGCACAGCCTACAACTCCTATCCTTCTCTGCAGTATTAATGCCTAATTCCCAGTAATATTTGTAGCCTAGTCTTAACCTAGTACATACAGAATCTTTCCACTTACTTGTAACATTCCCATAATTGAATTTAGTTTTATCTACCACCTCTCTGTAATGATGCATGGTGGCACTAGGCCTGGCTATATACTTACACTCGATATCTCTAGCTTCTTTTACTTCTTGACATTTCTTTATTTTGTTTGTTACCTGTTTCAAAGATAGGGTACATTGTACATCAATTTCCATTTTTTCAGTAGCATTTTTAGCTATTATATCAACTTTTTCATTATAGGTAATCCCTGTATGTGATGGTATCCATGAAAACAACAATTTTTCTCCCTTTTAATTGGAGTTGATGTACAATATTCCGGCATTGGATAACAATATTTTCGTATACTGGTGTTTTACAGTAGAGAGAGAGACTGGTGGTAGTGGTGGTGGTGGGGGTAGTAGTGGTGATGGTGATGGTGGTGGTAATTATGGTGGTGTACTGCGATATAACTCACTAATATTAAACACTTTGTCAGGGATATGAATTGCATTTCTGGTACGCAACATTACACAACTCTATGCTCTGTGTAGTAATAAGCGTATACACCATTATTATTTCATTTAGGTTTCGTTTGTGCCCAACCACATAGATTTATAAAAAAAATGAAAAAAAAATCTACTCTATTTGTTGTGGTGGAAAATTGAATCTCATACATGTAGCATACTCTTGTGTTACCATAGTGTTACATACTATTTAAGGGGAGGACGACCATTTTGCTGGACCCCCTTCTCCCTAATGTTTAGCCCCACTATTTTTGAAATTATAAGACGTTCGGCCCATTAGTTTGTCGATTTTAACACCTTTCGCCCCATATACTTGTCAATTTTAAGACCTTTCGTGTCATTTAGGTGTCGATGTTTTCCTGGCGAGCAATAGCGAGCCTGCAATTTTAAGAGGAGCCGGCCTTCGGCCGGGAAATTTTTCTACCGAAAAATGTACAAATTTATCTTGAAGGGGGGTCTAGGGGCTGTTTTTCTAAGCTTGATTTAGGTCTAGGGAGGAAACTAAAAACATATATGAATACATGAATTAATAGACCAAACAAACGGCCAGTCTCCCCTTAGGCTTTCGAGTTTATATTTTAGGTGCCTTTAAAGGTGGGGGCTCATGGGTTGAGGTAAACATGGAAAAATAATTACCAACCTGCATATAATTATCTTGTAAATGCAATGTCACTGAAATAATTATTAACAATGGTATACAGGATTTTGCGGTTCGTCTATACCGGACCTGTGACGTCATAGTGACGTCACACCAGTATTCTTATCCTAGACTGGATGGTGGACTTATACTGGTGTGACGTCACAGGCCTGGTATAGACGATCCACAAAATCCTTCATACCATTGTTAATAATTATTTCAGTGCCATTGCATTTTGCAAGATAATTATGTACAGCTTGGCGATTATCATTCCATGTTTACCTCAAACCATGAGCCCCCACCTTTAAGAGATATGTCTCTCACAAGGCTTAGCCAATGTAATATTATATTCGTTTTGTGATTATATTTTCTATTTCCAACTGGTTTGTTAAACACAGAAAAAGTGCAATTCAATTCAATTTAATATATTGGGTGTGTATTTAGATGTAAAGAAAATTTAATTTATGTTGTTTCAATCAATATAATAGTTGTATAGGAAGATTCATCACATAAATACCAACAATAATATATATTTGTTTATATATTTTGAATGAGTAATAGTGAACATATCAGTAGAACAGAATAATATAATGGAACAGAGGAATGGTGTGCTGATGTTTAGGCCCGTATTCCGAGATACACTAACTAGCATTAACGGTGCTAACTGGTGTCTTATTTATTCCCTAACTCACACACACCAACACACACACACACACACACACACACACACACACACACACACACACACACACCCCAACACCCACACACAGAATCACACATACAGTATACCCAATTCCTCATACACACAAACATACACACACATACTCAATCCCTCTCTCTGAAACACACACATACACACACACACACATACACACATACACATACAGACACACACCTTCCCGTCTACACCTAGCCTCCACACTCCAGAAAAAGTTACCTTGCACAAAACCAGCTCCAGAGGAATTGAACCCCACCTCTCTTCCCCCCCCCCCCTCTCTCTCTCTCTCTCTCTCTCTCTCTCTCTCTCTCTCTCTCTCTCTCTCTCTCTCTCTCTCTCTCTCTCTCTCTCTCTTCTTTCTGTCTCACAATATGTTTCTCTTGCACCATATTTGATTTCTTCTCTCTCTCTCTCTCTCTCTCTCTCTCTCTCTCTCTCTCTCTCTTTTCTCTTCTCTTCTTTCTGTCTCACAATATGTTTCTCTTGCACCATATTTGATTCTCTCTCTCTCTCTCTCTCTCTCTCTCTCTCTCTCTCTCTCTCTCTCTCTCTCTCTCTCTCTCTCTCTCTTCTCTTCTTTCTGTCTCACAATATGTTTCTCTTGCACCATATTTGATTTCCTCTCTCTCTCTCTCCCTCCCTCCCTTTTCTTTCTGTCTCACAATATGTTTCTCTTGCACCATATTTGATTTCTCCGCGTTTTCTTCTCTCTCTCTCTCTCTCTCTCTCTCTCTGTCTCTCTCTCTCTCTCTCTCTCTCTCTCTCTCTCTCTCTCTCTCTCTCTCTCTCTCTCTCTCTCTCTCTCTCTCCCCTTTCTTTCCCACCCCCTCCCTCCCTCCTTCTGCCCACCCACCCACCTCTTATGGTCTCTCTCTCTCTCTCTCTCTCTCTCTCTCTCTCTCTCTCTCTCCCTGTAGTTTTCATTCGGGGGTGCTCATTATCGAGAGAGCACCCCCCGACCACTGCCAGCCATGTTCCCTTTACCTGGCGTGGGAGGCTATAAGAGATTGAATACGGGGGCTGGGGGGGCCTTGCCTTTTGTACGGCTCAGGTGTAGCTTCGTCTCTAGTTATTTACCAAGTTTGTACATTCTGGATTTTGTTGGGTTATCATTATGGGTTATATATATGCATACATAATTTATATACACACACTATTTTATTAATTTATTAGAGAGGGAGTAGATAGAATATATATAGTAGTTGAATATATGTCGGCCTGTATTTTATCCTACACAATTTATATTCCGTTGATATTGTTAGTTAGAGCGTATTTTAGATGCCTCCGTTATAGTGAAAGAGTTAATGTAAAGTTTGGAGAGCCTCAATCAGCTTAGGGAATGACAACAATGTGTTCCTACGTATTATTACATATTGAAGCTGAACTAAGCCAGCTTATATGAATTCCAACCCTAATGTCTGGTATACACTTGAAGAATGGAAAAGTACAAGACTCTCACCAGCCATCTACATCAAAATACACAAATACAATTAGACAAAATACGATCACAGATGGTAACGCTTATCATCCACACAGGCGATACGTACTACCAGCACCAATCACAATCCAGAGATCTTCGTATATGTCGTTCAGCTTAAGTAGGCTACCTTCCTTCCACTGCTGCTAGTTCAGGTCATCCATCTTTTGCTTAACTCCTCCGTAGCTGATGCCATCCCAAAACCTATGAGTACATCATTCCAACCACTAATTAGCAGGTCAGAGTTGTCTAGTCTGAAATACACTCTCCAATTAGATCCCTGAATAAAAATGGTGGGCTTGTAGGGCCTCCACTGACACGACAGAGAGTCTCTCTGATTGTTACCAGCAGCAGCTGCAGAAGAGAAATGCAAGGCGTGCAAATACACCAACAGAAGGAGTTGCAGGATAACACATGAAGTGCAGCACAATAATAGGACATCACATAAAGTGTGTCCCTGTTGCAGGATGTCGTATGAAGTGTGTCACAGTAGTTTGACATCGCATGGAACATGTCATTGTTATATTACATGACATTAAGTGCATAATAATTATAGTAGGTTACATAGAGTGCCTAATCCAAGATTAATCAGCCAAACTCCAGTACTACTGCACATCCATGAAGAGCTAAGTAACCAAACAGATGGAATGCTTAAGGGGGGTGACCTGTTTTTGTTCTGTCCTTTTCTATCTTTCGCTGGCTTGTATCCATTTGGCCCCATTCAGCCTACTGTTTTAAGACGTTTATCCCCATCCAGGTGTCAATTTCTTAATGGTGAGCGGTAGCGAGCCAGCATATTTTTAATTTTTGTGCGACAGCAGGCTAAATTTGTAAATTTTTCGATAGAAAAATGTCTCCGGCGAAGCCTGATTTCTTCATATAATGCTGGCTCGCTATCGCTCGCCAGGAAGAAATCGACACCTAGATGGGGATAAACGTCTTAAAATAGTTGGCTGAATGGGGCCGAATGGATACAAGCCAGAGAAAGAGAGAAAGGGACAGAAATAAAAAAAATCAGGTCACCCCCCTTAACGGAGCCTTCAATGTCAGACCTACAACCAGGGTTACCAAATCAAGTCCGCTAGATAGTAAATATATGCTGACAAGTCCTAGAATAATGCCACAATCTCTACAATATCGCTCTAAAATGGCTCAAATCTACTGAATATCGCTAGAATTCATGTTGCTAAATGTAAATATTTGCCTCTAGATCGAAGTAAATACGTCTAGATCTAGTGAGAAAGTAGCTACATTGGCAACACTGCACTACAACACCATCATCAGCCAATACCTACTGAGCCAACTCAACACAACCACCATCACCAGAGTCGGCTAAGGGTCCCGAACACAAACCCACTCTTGCACCACCAAGTCTCAAGAGCGTAGTTGAAGCCATTCGTCTCCTAGCATACATACTGAATTAGCGGTTCCCAGACATCTCTACCAGTAGCTCTCAACCAGTGCCAAATCAACCAAGACCAACCACCAGTGCCAAAATGTACTAACCTAAACTAACCTTATTGGTTGATTTGGTACTGGTTGAGAGCTACTGGCTGAAATGGTATACTGGTTGAGCTGTCCGGTCACCTGAATTATTCTATCCTATATTCTCAATAAACAAACCTAGGAGCCAGCCAGTCTGCATTGTTGAGCCCGTGCATGATGCCTGTTGCAAAAATAATATTGAGGAAGGTTGGAAAACACTGACCAGAGGGATCCATGGCACCGGAATCGAACACCATTGATGTATTTTTAAGCTACCGGTCTTTGTCCTTGAACTTCACCCGTAGGCAAGTCCTTCTTGTTCCTTTGTAGTTTCAAGTGAACAGGGGGAATGTGTGTGTGTGTGTGTGGGTGTGTGATAGGGAAAGACAGAGAGTGAGAGAGGATGGGCAGAAACAAACAGAGAGAGTGTGTGTGTGTTTGTGTGTATTTGTGTTTTGTGTGTGCTAGGGGAAGACAAAGTGAGAGAGGATGGGGAGAGACAAACAGAGAGTATGTGTGTGTTTGTGCGGCTGTGTGTGTGTGTGTGTGTGTGTGTGTGTGTGTGTGTGTGTGTGTGAGTGTGATAGGGAAACAAACAGAGAGAGAGAGAGAGTAAGAGAGGATGGGGAGAGACCGATAGAGAGAGTGTGTGTGCGTCTGTGTGTGTGTGTGTGTGATAGAAAAAGACAGAGAGAGAGAGGATAGGGAGAGACAAACAGAGAGAGTGAGTGTGTGTGTGTGATAGGGAAAGACAAAGAGTGAGAGAGGATGGTGAGAGACATACAGAGAGAGTGAGAGAGGGTGTATGTGTGTGTGTGTGAGATATCTTAAGGGGAGATGGGTCGTTTTTCTGGTCCCCTTTCTTCCTAATGTTTAACCCCATTAATTTTCACATTTGTAGACGTTTGGCCCATTAGTTTGGCGATTTTAAGACCTTTCGCCCCATTTCTTGTCAATATTAAGACTGATTGTGTCATTTAGGTGTCGATTTTTACCTGGCGTGCTATAACGAGCCTGTATTTTAAGAGGAACCAGCCTTAGGCTGGGACATGTTTCTATCGAAAAATGTACAAATGTTTCTTGAAGGAAGGTCTTGGGGAGGTGTTTGTTTAAGCTTGATGGAGCTCTAGGGGGGAAACTATAAAACAATTTAAAACTACATAAATGAGCAAATAAATACATGGTTAACGTAGTTAACCATGTAACTCCCTAACTTCGCCCTATATTGTATATAGTTAACTCATAACCACCCGCTCCATATATAGTTAACTCATAACCACCCGCTCCATATATAGTTAACTCATAACCACCCGCTCCATATATAGTTAACTCATAACCACCCGCTCCATATATAGTTAACTCATAACCACCCGCTCCATATATAGTTAACTCATAACCACCCGCTCCATATATAGTTAACTCATAACCACCCGCTCCATATATAGTTAACTCATAACCACCGCTCCATATATAGTTAACTCATAACCACCCGCTCCATATATAGTTAACTCATAACCACCCGCTCCATATATAGTTAACTCATAACCACCCGCTCCATATTAGTTAACTCATAACCACCGCTCCATATAGTTAACTCATAACCACCCGCTCCATATATAGTTAACTCATAACCACCCGCTCCATATATAGTTAACTCATAACCACCCGCTCCATATATAGTTAACTCATAACCACCCGCTCCATATATAGTTAACTCACAACCACCCGCTCCATATATAGTTAACTCACAACCACCCGCTCCATATATAGTTAACTCATAACCACCCGCTCCATATTAGTTAACTCATAACCACCCGCTCCATATATAGTTAACTCATAACCACCCGCTCCATATATAGTTAACTCATAACCACCCGCTCCATATTAGTTAACTCATAACCACCCGCTCCATATATAGTTAACTCATAACCACCCGCTCCATATATAGTTAACTCACAACCACCCGCTCCATATATAGTTAACTCATAACCACCCGCTCCATATTAGTTAACTCATAACCCCCGCTCCATATATAGTTAACTCATAACCACCCTCCATATATAGTTAACTCACAACCACCCGCTCCATATATAGTTAACTCATAACCACCCGCTCTACACGAAGCAGTCCGCAGCCATGGATCAAAAAACGCCATCCGAGAAGAAGCAGCAGTGACATAAATCATCCAACGCCAAGAAAAAAACAGAGGCAACCGAGGACCACCAGCGATAAGGACCGAAGACAGCGAGGACCGAGGACAGCCATGAACATAAATGTAGATCCGACAAGAACCAAAAAATATTTAAAGAGCGTTCCGTGAGTTCTAAAATAACAAATTTAAAGGTTTTCTATGCAAACGCTCGTAGCATACGCAATAAATTTTCAGATTTAGAGGAGCTAGTGTTTACAGAAAATTATGATGTGATTGGCATAACAGAATCTTGGCTCAATACAGAAGATAGAGACTTTTTAGCAGAGTATTCACTTCCCGGTTATGTAATGTTTGAGAAAAGCCGAATAAATCGAAATGGAGGTGGCGTTTTACTTTATATCAAAGAAAGTCTTAACCCTACCCTCTTGTCAAAACCTCAAATTGTGAACGTCGACGCATCTTTTGTGCTAATAAAGAATAATAAAGGTACCAAAATAATACTTGCATTAATATACAGACCTCCAGCTCAATCAGTGCAAACTGACCGAGAAATTTACGAACAAATTGCAGATGTAAGTAACTCACAAGATACCGTAATTTTTGGTGACTTTAATTTACCTGTGACCAAGTGGGGCGATACTCTTACTTCACACTCCGGACATGACTTGTATACGAACTTGCAAGAGAGTTCGCTTTATCAATTTGTTGGAACGCCGACCCGTGGTAATAACGTTCTTGACATTGTACTTGCAACAAAAGAAGAATTAATAGAGAATTTGAATGTTGGTGATGAATTCAGTAACAGCGACCATCGTACGATAACTTTCACTTTAAAGTTTACTAGTAACGAACCAAATAGTAGCATCGAAAAAGTCCCTAATTTCAAGAAAGCAAACTTCCATAAACTTAGAGCTATGTTTAAAGAAACTGACTGGAGCTTTTTAATTCACAATAACGACATAAATACATCTTGGAAGTTATTCGAAGCCACTTACCTAAAAGCAGTGCAAGACTGCATACCATCAAAAACTCGGCGTCCAGGCCATAATAATAAGCCCAAATGGTGGAATAAAGATATTTCAAACTGCCTGCTTGCTAAAAAATGTGCTAATGATAGATTAAAATCCTCACAAAATGACGAAGAACGGCTGAAATTTGTAGAGCTACGACGCAAAGCCAAAAAGTTAATTAAGCAAAGTAAAAAGACCTTAGAGTTACATATTGCGAATCAAAGTAAAACAAACCCGAAAGAATTCTATAGTTATATCAGAAAGAAAAAAGTTGTTACTTCAACTGTTGGACCGTTAGTCGATGAAAATGGAGAATACACCAAAGACGAAGAACAAATGAGTAATGCCCTCAATACCTTCTTTGCATCAGTTTTTACAACAGAAGACCTCAGTGATATCCCTACACCATCGCCGATTCAGATTGATAATTCAGATGTTCTAAGCAATATCACCGTTACAGAGAGAGAAGTATTGAATTGTTTAGATAAACTCAAGGTAAATAAAACGCCTGGACCTGATACAATCTCGCCTAGAGTTCTAAAGGAAGCTAAGGATGAGCTCTCTAACATTACTATTCAATAAATCCTTGCAGTCTGGAACTATGCCCGATCAGTGGAAGCTAGCCAACGTAACACCGATATTAAAAAAAGGCAGCAAATCCCTACCCAGTAACTATCGTCCAATTAGCTTAACCTCAGTTGTATGTAAAATGCTAGAAACGGTCATACGAGACAGACTCGTAAATCACTTAGAGGAAAATAACATACTTAAAGATACTCAACACGGCTTTCGTAAAAAACGTTCCTGTTTAACAAACCTCTTAGACTTCTTCCACGATATCCTCAACCTCTACGATGAGAGTAAAGCTGTAGATATTATATACCTTGATTTTCAAAAGGCCTTTGACAAAGTTCCCCACAAACGTTTACTGCTAAAACTAAAAGCGCATGGAATACAAGACGGTGTGTTGAAATGGATAGAAAATTGGCTCAGCGACAGAAAGCAAAGAGTAGTCATAAACGGTAAGGCATCAAAATGGACCAATGTAAGTAGCGGGGTACCCCAGGGATCGGTACTAGGACCAATTCTCTTTCTAATTTACATCAACGACATAGATGAGGGTCTCACCTGTACAATCTCAAAATTTGCTGACGATACAAAAATTGCAAATAGCGTACTCTCAAAAGAACAAGTTGACGATATGCAACACAATCTAGATAAATTGTCATGTTGGGCCCAAATTTGGCAAATGAGTTTCAATGCGGATAAATGTAAAGTACTACATATCGGATACCTAAATGAGAAAGCAAACTATTTGATGAATGGCACTCAGCTTAAGAATGTAAACAGAGAAACCGATCTGGGAGTAACAATATCGAGTAACCTAAAACCGAGTCAACAATGTTCAGAAGTTGTTAAGAAGGCAAACAAAATAATTGGCTTTATAGGCAGGTCATTTGAGCATAAATCCAAAGAAGTTATCCTAACCCTTTACAATTCATTAGTCCGCCCTCTTCTAGAATACTGCGTTCAATCCTGGTGCCCTTATTACCAAAAAGATATAAACAAGCTAGAACGAGTTCAACGTAGAGTTACCAAAATGATACCTAGCCTAAAGAACAAACCATACGAAGAGCGTCTTAGAGAATTGAATCTATTTCCTTTAACCCAGCGCAGATTAAGAGGTGACTTAATTCAAGTGTTCAAAATCATCAAAGGCATCGACAATATGAACTGTAGTAAGTACTTCACTATCGACCAATCTAATTACACGGGGGAAACGGTTGCAAAATTATTGGTAAATCTTTTAACTCACACGAATCTAAGAATTTCTTCTTCAATCGAGTTGTCAACTTGTGGAATGGGCTTCCCCGAAACGTTATAGACTGCATCACCGTTGATTCATTTAAACTCCGCCTAGACAAATATCTCGCATCAAACCCGCGACTGACTGCGTTTGTAAATGAATAACTTTATTTTATCCCCCCCTCAGTTACTAACCCATCTGTCCCCTACTAACTTCCTAATCCTGCCACGGACATTAGTTCCAGGGCAGTATTTCCCTTTCCAATGTTCCCTTACCCACTCTAAACCACTGTTTGGACACTTGATCCTCAGTGTTTTGGAGGACAAGCAACCTAGAAGGGTCACTAGATCTGTTGTTGCTTGATTTCCTTTGTACTCCTTTGTACTCCATATATAGTTAACTCATAACCACCCGCTCCATATTTCCAACGACTTGAACAGACTCTTCAACTATAGACAATGTAAAACTTCAAGGGGATATAAAAGAATATGTGGATGAGGGAGACAAAAGGCAAACACTGCCTGTAACGAGTGCCTCCTTCCGAGTTGAAGGAGTGACAGGGCCCAAATCAAGAAATTTAGGAGCCAAAATGCCTGGACACATGGAGTTTGAAGCAATTTAAGTCATAGGATGAGGGAAAGGTTGATTCAGGGAGAGAATTCCAGAGCTCAGCTGTTGAATAGAAGAAATATTGGGAATATCCTTTCACTCTTTGTTTGGAGAGTTGCACAGAGTAGGCGAGCTACCGCTCGCCAGGAAAAAAACGACACCTGAATGGGGATAAACGTCTTAAAACAGTAAGGTGAATGGGGCAGAATGGATACAAGCCAGAAAAAAGAGAGAAAAAGAAAAAAAAAGTAGGTCACCCCCCTTAATTAAATCACTTCTTCCTTGGCGCATATATCCTATCTACCCACCATATGTCGTTAAAATCGGTCCATAATACTTGGTGAGATATTTTGTTTACCGACAAGCCAACACACAAAGAGACAAACAAACACACGAAGAGACAAACAAACGGAGACGAAAACGTTACCTCCGTCCAACTTCGATGGCGGAGATAATAGCCCACAAGACGTCGGACCAGATAGTGTTAATGAGGCTGTTCTGGTTTTGTTCGTTTCGGAGTGTTGCCGTTTTGGAGTGCGGCCGTTTCGGAGTGCGGCCGTTTCAGAGTGTGGCCGTTTTGGTGTGCGGCTGTTTAGGAGTTCGGCCGTTTCGGAGTGTGGCCGTTTCAGAATGTGGCCGTTTCGAAGTGTGGCCGTATTGAAGTGCGGCCGTTTCGGAGTGCGGCCGTTTCGGAGTGTGGCCTTTTCAGAGTGCGGCCGTTTCGGAGTTTGGCCGTTTCGGAATGTGGCCGTTTCGGAGTGTGGCCGTTTCGTAGTGTGGCCGTTTCGGAATGTAGCCATTTCAGAGTGTGGCCGTTTCGGAGTGCGGCGGTTCTGGAGTGCGGCCGTTTCGGAGTGTGGCCGTTTCGGAGTGCGACCATTTCGGAGTGCGACCGTTCTGGAGTGCGGCTGTTTCGCAGTTTGGCCGATATGACTTGAAATCAATCAGCTAATGGGAATCTCAATGTCGTTTATCTCCTAGGCAAGTCTAAAAAAAATAGCATGGCTTGCTTAGTAAAAGAAAATATCGTGCATTTCTTTTCTGAGTAAAGGTGGTGTCACACGAGCGCTTTTTCCGGCAATTTTTGATGAGCAAGTTTTGTTCTCGTACTATTTTGAGGCTCTTTCGCATTGGAATCGGAAACTAGATCGAAGGTAGATAATGTCAGGCAATTTAAGTCTTATGGAACTTAATTTTTGAAGCTGTCAAACAACAATTGCTCGTAAAAATTGACGTGTGACACCGCCCTTACTATACTTTGTACCTGGTATGAAAAGGTCCAGATGGATTTCCTTTTTCATAGATTTTCCTTTGTAATGCATGTTTTTGTTTGTGCTTGTCATTACAGAAATATTGTAGTTTTATAGGGTTTGTTTCGAGTTAGATTTATATGCATATATATATATATATATATATACTGTATATATATATATATATGCATCCTTAATTCTGTTAATTTTAGGTTGGGCTGAAATCGTAACATCTAACCTCTGTAACTCAAAAAGGACTAGAGAAATCGAGCTAATTTTTCTACCAAATAGGAAGACTTGGCTAGGAATAATGTGTGGAAATTGCCAGTTCATTTGCTCTAGCCCTTTTTGAGGTACAGAGGTTAGAAGTTACGATTTCTTCCCAACTTAGAATGAACGGACTATAGTAGATGCATATGATAATAACCCCTTCTGTACAGGCGATGTCTTTTTAAATAAATTCTAGCTATATTTAGGATGATATTGTGCAGTTTATGAAGGATCTTTGGTAGTGCAAAAGGTTAAGTGAGATAGTTCAAAGCCTGCTGGTTGCTGGAGACCCTTTTTAAACTGAATACAATCGTCTATTAGTAGCCAAAATAAAGTTAAAAGAACGTCAAATTGGTTAAATGGGTAGATAATTATGTGTGCCGGACAACTAAATCAGTAGGCCATTTCCACCAGTTCTCAATTTCATTCAATAGACCATTTCAATCAGTACATAATTTCAGTAGGTAGACCATTTCATCCAGTAGATCATTTTAATCAGTAGACCATTTGAATAGGTAGACCATTTCATTCAGTTGACCATTTCAACCAGTAGATCATTTCAACCAGTAGATCATTTCAATCAGTAGATCATTTCAATAGGTAGACCATTTCATCCAGTACACCATTTCAATCAGTAGATAATTTCAATAGGCCGACCATTTCATCCAGTACACCATTTCAATCAGTAAATCATTTCAATAGGTAGACCATTTCATCCAGTAGACCATTTCAATCAGTAGATAATTTCAATCATTTCATCCAGTTGACCATTTCAACCAGTAGACCATTTCAATCAGTAGACCATTTCAATCAGTAGACCATTTCAAACTATAGACCATTTCAATGAGTATGAGTTATATACACAAACATCTCTATATAGTTTACAAGCCACCGCGTAGTCACTACCTTGGTGTTGGTGGATGGATTTTGTTTTCTTTTAGTATTCTTATACTGGCTGGTACAAAGGATCTCGAATACCTTGCTGTTTTACAGTGTGTTGATCTTAGCCTTTTTCCCGAGGGCAACATTTGGTAACTGCAGTTCAGTGGGTGTCTGGAGTCTATTGTATTTACTTCACATCTCTGGATAGTAGACTTCTTGTATATCAAGCAACGTTGTGGTGCTTTGAACCCACAATTGTACATATTGTTTTATTACTTTCGTTAGTTTATTTTTCATGTCTGACTTGCAGTTACCATACCAATATGTGACAGAGAACGAGATAACTGACTGTATTACTGCTAAGCCAGTGAAGTTAACTGTGAATCAATTAATTGTTTTAATACGATAAATAAAACTTTTAAGTCTCAGATACTTCGGCCTATCAATGTTGAAAGACTGCTGACGACTGACATTTAAGTCCGTGATCGCTAAATGTCAACTATTACAATTGGATGTTATTGATATATAGTCATTTTGGTGACCTATAAAACTTCGATTACCAACCTTAATCATTATGTTTTATATATATATATATATATATATATATATATATATATATATATATATATATATATATATATATATATATATATATATATATATATATATATATATATATATAGAGAGAGAGAGAGAGAGAGAGATTTTTTTTTTTTTTTTTTTTTTTCTTTTTTTTGCCAACCTTCCTTTGTGAAAATTATAATCTTGTGTCACAGTTCTATTTTTTTTTGGTGGAGATCTGTTTTAATTATACGTAAGGAATGTTATGGAAACAGTATGTCGATGATGGTATCGACGTTGCTAGTCAGTTTGTATATATTTCACTTTGAGTTGGTTTTCTATTTGTTGATGAGAAGGATGTTGCATAATTATTGATGGGAATATGTAAATTAAGTCTATAAAAATCGTATTCGGATATCAGTAGCACCCTCCTATGTTTCCCCAAATGCACGTTTCTAAATTTATAGTCTATAAAATTAATGTGATGTTAATTCGTATGTAAAGGCTTCACATAAAGATTTTAGTATTGTTGTTTTAATTCGTGCAACATTGCTTTCAAGAGTTGCACGTTTCGACTCTATTTGCCTTTTCTGTGCTCAATTATTGTTATGTGAAACTGTCTGTGTTAAAGTATTAAAGTCTTCAATTAAATTATCTCGTAGTCTGAGGACAGAGAGTACAAAGGAGTACAAAGGAAATCAAGCAACAACAGGTCTAGTGACCCTTCTAGGCTGCTTGTCCTCCAAAACACTGAGGATCAAGTGTCCAAACAGTGGTTTAGAGTGGGTAAGGGAACATTGGAAAGGGAACTACTGCCCTGGAACTAATGTCCGTGGCAGTGCTAGGAAGTGAGTGTGGGTGTGGGAGGGAGGGAGAGCGAGAGACAGAATGAGTGAGTGGCTATATATATAACGGCTATATAAGTGTCAATATTTGGGAACTTATGATGGTATTCCCTACGACACAGCACATAAGTACCCCCCTCTCCTCTCACCCCCCCCCCCCCCCCGCCCTCTTCCCACCCCCTACGACTCTCACCACCACCACCCCTATTCCAGTCCCCGTTTCCTGGTTCCCCTTCTCCCTCATGTTTAGCACCATTAGTGTTCATATTTTTAGACGTTCGGCCCATTAGTATACGGCGATTTTAAAACCTTTTGCCCCATTTTTCTCAATATTAAGACCTTTCGTACCATTTAGGTGTCGATTTTGTCCTGGCGAGCGATAGTGAGCTTGTAATTTAGGAGGAACTGCCATGGCCTTCGGTCGGGACATTTTTCTACCTAGAAAAGGGATTTTGGGTATGTTTTTTTTTAAGCTTGATGGGGTCTAGGGAGGAACTAATAAAAAAATAATAAATTATCAAATCGACTAATAAAGTAAATAATATACCCTCTGTCCTTAATTCGAACATACTTTGAAGCCTCGAATAAATTAAGTAGATAAATAAATCGACCAATAAATAAGCCCTTCCCCCCTCTAAAAGTCTTATTGTTTGTTTATTTACACTTCCATCCACTCATCGGGTTTTGATGTTTACTCGGAATCGGGTTGAACATGTTTTCCCGCCGCTGTAGAAGAAAAGGGGGAGCATTCGACGGGATATAATGTTTTCTTTGACTGGGGTTTTGTGGGTGGGTGAGTGTGTGGGTGTGTGTGAGTGTGTGTGAGTGTGTATGTGTGTGAGTGATTGAGTGTGTGTGTGAGTGGATGAGTGAGTGAGTGTGTATACGTGTGTGTGTGTATGTATGTGTGTGTGTGAGTGAGTGAGTGTGTGGGTGAGTGAGTGATTGAGTGTGTGTGTGTGAGTGGATGAGTGAGTGAGTGTGTATACGTGTGTGTGTGTATGTATGTTTGTGTGAGTGAGTGAGTGAGTGTGTGTGTGTGTGAGTGATTGAGTGTGTGTGTGTGTGTGTGAGTGATTGAGTGTGTGTGTGTGAGTGATGGAGTGGATGAGTGAGTGTGTGTGTGTATGTATGTATGTGTGTGTGTGTGTGTTTCATTCCATTCACTACCGGTAACATCCTTTTCATTATCTTCCGGCAACTATTGTACCGTTTTATTCAGCTTAGGAAAGATGTCTACCCGGTAAAAGCTTACAAACTATCTCAATTAAACCACGTATTTTATGTAAAGGTAAAGTTTTTGTTCAGATTGTCATGTAGTATAATGCCGTGCAGTGTTGCCTGCGGAGACTGTTCTGGGAAAGGAGTAATTGTTCAACTTTTATAATAATGTTCTGGATATCAACTGGGTCGTGTGTGTAGGTGGAGAAAATTTAATTCATGAGTCCAAGGTTGATGACTCCAAGCCTACAGCAATTGACCACTTGTGAGTTTCAGGCTATAAGAAGTTGGAGCTTGTAGACATCGATATTTAGCAGAATTACCAGCTAAAATATAGTTGTAATACATTTATAAACACATTCAACATACTGTTTATATGTCAGACACCTACATTATTGTTGTATTTCTATTTACTATCGATGTTTACAGCTCCAACTTCCTTATAGCCTGAAACTCGCAAGTGGTCAGTTGTGAAGGATTACAATAATATTAATTCTCTTCCAGCCAAACACAAGTCATTAATAAATAGGAAAAGGTTAAGTTTCCTTTATCACTCCGTGGTTTAGTGGATTATATATATATATATATACAGTATATATATATATATACCGTATATATATATATTTTTTGTTTTCTATATTCCAATTTACTTCCTCTCGGGCATAGGCTGAGAGCCTTAATATTCACCGCTTTACAATGAACAGTGAAGCCCGTGAGGTCTTGTTCCAGTCTAGGGAGTGAGACATGTGAAGCACGTAGAGTACAACGAGCACCTGCCATCTTGCCTTCACATGAGGCACGGTGCTCACTCATGGCCCGAAACGACCCCATCTCTGAAGCCACCTCGTTCCCGTGCTTCACTGTCTCACCCCTACACTCGGACTCTCACACTTACACACACACAACGCCACCTGTTGAGCAGATAACTCACCAGGCATTGCACCCCTATAGCATATTTTGAATATGGGAATATTCATACAGTGCTATTTAATCAGGGAACAATGAGGGTATTTTATTGACGTTTCGGTGGGCTTGTGGTAATGCACTGATACTAGGTACAGCACAAATTCCATCCCAATAATATCTTCCCATTGATACATCGGGATTTGAATCCGGGACCTTTGGATTACCAGGCCAGTGGCAAGACCACTCCACCACACCTCCCCTATATATATATATACTGTATATATATATATATATATCCCATACGTCGAAAGAGCTACAGTACATGCATAACGACTACAATAAACCATAACAAACATCCCCCCCCCCCACATTCATATATTATACTCTGCCCCCCATCCGACCAATTATGAGCCGTGTCGGTTGTGGTCGGGTTGGTCGGGTCGGTATAATGAGGAGATAACCGACTGGTGAGCACGGGACTAGGATTACCAAATCAAGTCCGCTAGAAAATCGCCGAAAATCACTAGAATAATGTCACAAACTCTAGAATATCGCTGTAGAATGGCTCAAATCTCTAGAATATCGCTAGAATATTGCCACAAACTCTAGAATATCGCTGCAGAATGGCTCAAATCTCCAGAATATCGCTAGAATAATGCCACAAACTCTAGAATATCGCTGCAGAATGGCTCAAATCTCCAGAATATCGCTAGAATAATGCCACAAACTCTAGAATATCGCTGCAGAATGGCTCAAATCTCCAGAATATCGCTAGAATAATGCCACAAACTCTAGAATATCGCTGCAGAATGGCTCAAATCTCCAGAATATCGCTAGAATAATGCCACAAACTCTAGAATATCGCTGTAGAATGGCTCACATCTCCAGAATACAATTCTGCTAGGTGTAAACATTTGCCTCTAGATCGAAGTAAATACCTCTAGATCTAGCGGGAAAGTAGCTAAATTGGCAACACTGTACAGGACTCCATCATTACCACCACACCACTCTATAGGGAGGATGGCAGCGAACGTGCATACATATCCGATTCAGTACCGGTGGCGTCCTTTTCATCGTACTCTGGACATTAATAGACGATGTTATTCAGCTCGGGAAGGATCTGCGATATAAAAACCTTCCGCTCGATTTCGTTTTCCTACCAATTAGGTGTCGATGTTTTCCTAGCGAGCCATATCGAGCCTATGATTTTAAAATGTACAAATTTGTTTTTAAAGGGGGTTCATGGGGTGTTTGTTTAAGCTTGGTGGAGGTCTAGCGAGGAAACTAAAAACAAATGGTTAATTAAATAATTTAATTTTATGCAAATAAACCAAACAAATGGCCACTACCCCTTTAAGTTGTGGGGGAGGGAAATGGCCGCACATAAAAAAAATATGGTGGAATATTGTATACTGCTGAATTTTTACGCTGGGGAAAATGTTAGCTGTCTAGTTAAGGTGGGCGATGGTTCGTTTTTCTGGCCCCCATTCTCCCTCATCCTTAGCCCCATTAGTTTTCAGATTTTAAGATGCTTGCCCCATTAGTTTGCCAAAATATATTTTATTAATAAATATGTAGACAAAAACACAAAAAACAAGCACTACTTACCAGCAGCCTAGTAAGGAACGATAAAACTGATGTTGCTTTTTTTCTTTGTACTATCTCTCTCTCTCTCTCTCTCTCTCTCTCTCTCTCTCTCTCTCTCTCTCTCTCTCTGTTTCTGCCTATATTTCTGTTACGTCTTCATGTCAACCTTCTAATTCCTCTTGAAAAACTGTAGCCCCCTTCTATCCTATCTCTCTCTCTCTCTCTCTCTCTCTCTCTCTCTCTCTCTCTCTCTCTCTCTCTCTCTCTCTCTCTCTCTCGTCGCTGGAGGCCACGTTTTCAATCTGTCTGATACGCGGCTGGTACTGACGTCGCAAGTTAAGACGCTCTGCCATATGAAGTTCTCGGAGGGGATTGCGGTATGGCTGATGTGTATATATATATATATATATATATATATATATATATATATACAAGGAGGACGGGCAATCGGAGAGAGAGAGAGTGTGTTAAAGTGGGTGATTGATGAGGTAAATTAAAGAATAATATGAATATAATGAAACAAGAATGACAACAGAGAGAGTTACACAGAGTTACAGAGATACTCAGTCCACAGAGACCTTGTGGTTCCTACTAGGTCTTCTGACCTAGATACTACTAGACAGGAACAGTTTATAGTAGAAGAATAGGACTACAGTAGAAGGCTCTCTCCCCGCCCACCACTTCCTCCGGCTAAAAGGCCGTATTGTAAAAAGGATGAAGTGTAACATTATGGGTCAGGAAATGCCCACAAGGAAAGCTTCCATTGAGTATAGAAAACAATCAGTTTGAGAGGGAATTTACACATACCTACTGATTCATTCTTATTTATCCAGAGAGAGAGAGAGAGAGTATGTGTGTGTGTGTATGTGTGTGTGTGAGAGAGTGAGTGAAAGTGAGAGTGTGTGAGAGATAGTGAGAATGAGTGAGAGAGAACAGGTAGGAGGTGGGAGAAAGGCCAAAAAACGGTTACAGGAGAGCAAATAATAATGTTGACACGAAGACGAAGGAGAGCAAAAGAAATGTTGACGGATGAGTGGAGAGAGAGAGAGAGAGCAGAGAGTGACTACAGGGAGCTGGATAAAGACGAAGAAATACTATGGGATAAAGCAAACAGAGAGAGAGAGAGTTTGCGTATGTGCTACAAGGAATAGTTAGTATATCAAAATACCTCATTCCAGGATAATACTCAAAGAAAATGAAGACTGCGGTAAAGTTGAAATATGTTTACAAAAAATGTAAACAAATATATAAAAATGATCTCTGCTGCCTTCTGTTATCTGCTCTAAGGAAAAATAGTTTAAGGGGGATGAGTGTATTTATTTGCTCATTCATTTATCTTCCTCATATGTTTTTAGTTTCCTCCCTAGACTTCCATCAAGCTTAAAAACACAATCGCCCAAGACGGAGGCCTCCTTCAAGATAAATTTGTAAATTTTTTGATAGAAAAATGCTCGCCAGCTAAATTACACAAAAAGTCTTAATATTGACAAAGGAATGAGGCGAAAGGTCTTAACACTTACGCCGCTGCGGACATATTTGGGCTATTTAGGCCATATTCATTCACTCCTGAATGATTATTCAAGTATTTGCATGAAATAAAATTTATTCAGCCGAAAACTAGACGAAAATAGCTTCAAAATGACACTAGAATGAGCTTCGTAACTCGCAGGGTTCACCCACAGCGCTACCATAGACATTGGGGAAAACTCGCTAATTATTAGCAATGTAACGCTTTTTTGCAATTGGCAGCACCACTGAGACCCGGTGCTCGGGTCTCAGTGCACGGATGGACATGCTGGTGGTCGGAGGTGGGCCCCTCGCGCTCCTGCCCTCTGACAATCGATTTCTACGGCTTTAACAGGCTTTAAAAGCCTGTAAATTGCTGTAAATTTCCATGGCGTTCGAGAACGTCTCCCGCAGCCAATGGGTTAAAACTGCCAAACTAATGGGCCGAATGTCTTATCATCAGAAAAGTAATAGGGCTAAACATAAGGAAGAATGGGGACCAGAAAAACGACCCAACTCCAATTAATAGTTCTGAGACAAGTTAGTAACAAAAGAAAATATAAAATGCAAAACATGTTCTACTTATATTTGTGTTAAACCTCTTCAACTCCAACTCAAGTTGTGTTGCGCTCATGATAAGAGAGAGAGAGAGAGAGAGAGGTGAGAAGAAATGTTCAATATCAGGGGACCTTGCGAGAAAGTGCTCAATACACGATCCAAGAGAATCCAAGTCGTCGAATAAAGAGAGTAGAGGAACGGCCGAAATTGGATATCAACAAGGAGAGAGAGAGAGAGAGAAGCAGGTATTAGACAAGGAAGAAAGATGACTAATAAGAGAGTAGGATTACGGGAGAAAGGATTGTTTTAGGTAAAGATGAAATATCTTGATATTAAGAGGTAAATGAATAGCGAAGGCGCATGTCAACAGAGAGTACAAAGGAAAACAAGCAACAGCAGTTCACGCAACCCCTCGAGGTTACTTGCCCTCCAAAGCACTGCTGTTCCAAGTGTTGCAACAGTATTTCGGAGAGAATGTGGGAAAGATGTGAGAAGGAAGTGCTGCCCAGGGGCTTAGTTTATGGCAGGGGAAATTATATTAAGATCTATTAGGTCATTGAGCGAACACTACTAAAGACATTATTTATTCAAATGCAGTCAACCTTGGGTTCAGGGCAAGGTGCATGTCTAGGCGAACTTTGAAGGTGTTGCAGTCTATGCCATCTCGGGGAAGCCCATTCCACAAGTTGACGACTGGATTGAAGAAGAAATTCTTGGATTCGTTAGAGTTGAATGATTTTGCAGCCATTTCCCCTCGTGTAGTTTGATCGGTCAATCGTAAAAAAATACTACAGTTCATGTCGATGCCTTTAATGATCTTGAAAACTTGAATATGGTCACCTCTCAATCTGCGCTTGGTTAATGGATATACATTTAGTACTTTAACCCGTACAGCCCCAGCGACGCGTCTGACGCGTCGGCGATGTATGTAATGCACAGCCCCAGAGACGCGCCTGGCGCGTCACCCTAATTGCGCCGACCGTAACCTCAGGTGTAGCCACTCAAGAGGGCTCAGATTTGTATGGGAACTGTGTACGTATCCCACGCAACCGTGCCGATGGTTGAAAACTCCACGTGCGTGCGCGTGAGCGCGCAATAACCTGGTTTTTTGGGGTAATTGCCTTCAATTTTTTACTCTTGTAAAATACGTTTTCGGGGGCTCTGTAGGACCATTTTTTAAGCTTTTTGAGCGGTATTTCGTGGTTTTTCCTTCATTCCTAACCCATTCGCTATTGTTTCTGGAATAAAACCATTTTTTGAAAACCGGCCGGGTTCTGGTGAACAAACATTACAAAACTAGCCGGGGCTCCACGGGTTAAAGGTGAATTACACAAAGATGAAAAAAAGTGAGATAAGTTATTCAGCAGAACGTTTAATGCTCTAGTAAATCACCATTATTGGGAATATCCTTAAATTTGCCCCTAACATATAAAATAAATTGGGTCAAATTAAAGGTAAATTTCTGTTGCCTGACAACTATCTGAATCTATGACGTCATCACAATACTGGAAGGCGCGAAATTTGCAAGACAGTCAACTACCAGACGCCGCCAGATATAAAAATTTTGAATATTTGTTTTCTTTACTAACGTAAATTTACTTTATTATACACAAACCTGAGCATCCTAAATATGTGTTGATGCATACAAAATATACATCTTACTAGGTATGCAGCATATGTAATTCACCTTTAACACACAAAGAGCGGGTGGCAGGGTATTTTACACTGTGCCGCCCAGCGGGGGATTTTTACCCTAAATAGGGTTGTTTCCGTGCTCATTTTCATGCATAAACAAGACCCACAGCGTAAAACAAGTATCTATTCCTGAAAGGGCGTAAGCAGAGCTCCGAACCATCCTTGTACGACCACTGGTTCTCTTGCAACGATCGTGCAACACGAGTGCAAAAAAACTAAAATAAGGTAATTTCCGTACATAATTCCCTGTGTAGCGAGTGAGAGATGGGGGAGAGGGATGGAATACAGTTCAGTACGTCCACGGTGGTCGTGGGGAGCGGTCATAAGGTTACTAAGCTCGTCCCACCGCTCAGCTCTCTCTCTCAGCAACATTACATGCTGAAAATGGCACTCGACAGCTGTCGTGCACAGCCACATAGTCCAAATTTATTTAACTCGACAGATGTCGTGCGTGGTTAAGGGTTATGGGGCTAGTGGCTGTTATTTTTGGTCTATTAATTCATTTATTTTATGATTAACTTTCCTCACTAGACCTCCATCAAGCTTAGAAAACACCCCCTAGACCCCCTTTAAAGATAAATTTGTACATTTGTCGGTAGGAACATTTCCTGGCCAAAGGCCGGTTCCTCTTAAAATTACAGGCTCGCTATCGCTCGCTAGGAAAAAATAGACGCCTAAATGGCACGAAAGGTCTTACTATTGACAACGAAATGGGGCGAAAGGTGTCAAAATCGCCAAACTACTGGGCTAAACGTCTTAAAATCCCCAAACTAATGGGGTATAACACGGGGGAGAAAGGGGTGCAGAAAAGCAAACCATCCCTCCTTAAGACATTCCTCGTATGGTTCGTTCCAAAGACAGGGTATCATCTTGGTAGCTGTACGTTGAACTCGTTCCAATTTGTTTATATTTTTGTTTTTATAGTAAGGGCACCAGAACTGAACGCAGTATTAGAAAAGTGGGCGGACTAATGAATTGTAAACTGACTAAGAGAGAGAGAGAGAGAGAGATAATTGTGAGGCAAGGAAGATAAATGACTAATGAGAGAGTGGGATTACGGAAGAAAGGATGGTTTTAGATGAAGATGAAGTCGCCTGACATTAAGAGGTAAATGAATAAAGACAGAGAGAGAGAGAGAGAGAGAGCGAGCGAGAAAGAAAGACAAAAAGAAAATAAGAAAAACAGAAAGAAAGAAAACAGAGAGAGAGAGAGACAGCGAGCGAGCATGACAAATTTGAAAGGGGATAAAGTACTGAAATAAAAAGCTAAAATGTAAACAAACAGGATGGCACCAGAGAGAAAGAGAGAGAGTGAGTAAGAGAGAGAGAGAGAGAGAGAGAAAATAACATAAATTTGAAAGGGTATAAAATAATGAAATAAAAAGCTAAAGTGTAAACAAACCGAATGACGACACAGAGATTGAAGCAGCGATGAGTAACAAGGAGTTCAAAGGAAATCAAGTCATACAACAGATCTACGTGACCCTTCTAGGTTGTCCTGTTCCTTCCAAAACACTGCAGGATCCAAGTGTCCAAACAGTGGTGTTTAGAGTGGGTAAGGGAACATTGGAAAACAAGGAAATTACTGCCCTGGAACTAATGTCCCGTGGCAAGGATTAGGAAGTTAGTAGGGGACAGATGGGTTAGTAACTGAGGGGGGGGGTATAAATAAGGGTAAAGTTATTTCTTTACAAACGCCAGTCCAGTCGCGGGTTTGATGCGAGATATTTGTCTAGGCGGAGTTTAAATGAATCGAACGGCTGATGCAGTCTATAATCGTTTTCGGGGAAGCCCATTCCCACAAGTTGACAACTCGATTGAAGAAGGACATTCTTAGATCTCGTGTGGTTAAAAGTATTTACCACATATTTTTTTTGCAAAAAACCGTTTCCCCGCGTTGTAATTAGATTGGTCGCTCGTGAATTACTTACTACAGTTCATATTGTCGATGCCTTGTTGATGATTTCTGAACACCTTGAATTAAGTCCCCTCTTAATCTGCCTGCTGGGTTTTAAAGGAAATAGATTTAATTCTCTAAGACGCTCTTCGTATGGTTTGTTCTTTAGGCTAGGTATCATTTTGGTAACTCTACGTTGAACTCGTTCTAGCTTGTTTATATCTTTTTGTTTATATCTTTTGGAGAGAGAGAGAGAGAGAGAGATAATATAAAGAGGAAATGTAAACAAACAATGGCAACACAGAGAGAGAGAGAGAAAGAAAGAAAGAAAGAAAGAAAGAAAGAAAGAAAGACAGAAGGAAAGAGAGAGAAAGTAACTGTAAACAACCAAAGCGATACGTGTTCATTACCAGTTGACCTTCAGATATAGAGGTCAACGACTCCTGCACACGTTATATTTTGGTCTGCCCTTTGTGTTCAGCCATATCATGTTTATTACTCTTTAAGGGGGGATGGGCGTATTTATTTGTTTATATACTGTATATATATATATATATATATATATATATATATATATATATATATATATATAATTTACTTTCCTTCCTAGACTTCAATCAAGCTTTAAAAAACACCCACAAAATCCTCTTTCAAGATAATTTTGTACATTTTTCGAGAGACAAATGTCCCGACCGAGGGCCGGTCCCTCATAAATTACAGGCTTGCTATCGCTTGCCAAGAAAAAATGAACACCTAAATGACACGAAAAGTCTTAATATTGACAAAGAAATGGGGTTAAAGGTCTTAAAATCGGCAAACTTA